>RDPX01000251.1:819699-923019 GCA_003991215.1 Morbakka virulenta
GAACAAAGTTAGGTACAAGGGATGGAATGAAAGGAAGGAGAGAAGGAGGAAAGGAGAGAGAAGAAGAAAGAAAAAGAGCAAGAGATAGAGAGAGAGAGAGAGAGAGAGAGAGAGAGAGAGAGAGAGAGAGAGAGAGAGAGAGAGACAGAGAGAGAGACAGAGAGAGAGACAGAGAGACAGAGAGAGACAGAGAGAGACACAGAGAGATATGTTTAGAATGGCTAGACATTGAAAAATGCAAAATAAACTTGACAAAGCAAAGTCATTGAGGTTTAAAAAAAACCCATTAACACATGATGACTTTCACCAATTAGTTATCGATCGATCTGATAGAACGAAAAGAAAAGAGAATGTACTACTACACAAGCGCAAGGCAGCAGACAATGGTTCCAACAAAGGATAAGAAAATAAAGGACTGATTCTTTGGATTACTTTCTTCTGTCTTTCTTGATATTTTTACACTTTTTCCTTTTGTAATTTTTGTAGAGAGTAAGTTGACACTGTTTAATACTGATACCTAAAAGAACTTTATCTAAAATTCAAAAGAATATTACGCCTTGTCAATAAAAAATTAATAAACAGAACACAATCACAGCCTGGGCATGTTAAACCAATAATCTTTAAAAAGACTTGTTCTAAAGAGTTTTCTGAGTACAGTTCTATTCAGTGTTGTTGCGAAATAATGCTTACCTCAACTTACTTTGTAAAGTAAATACTGGTTAAAGAAGCCAGCCAAATCCACGCGTCAGCACCTTTGGTGAAGCCACGATTTTCAGGCTGTTTACCTTCCAATTTGAGAATGATGCAATTCTCAAATACGTGGTCACTGTTACTCTAAAATCAGGCCTGTTGGCATTGCCTCGAATGATCCAACTGAAAATGAGGCAAATTTGTAATTTCTTGAATCAAAAAATCGTGACCTTCAAAATAACAGGAAATTTGTTAGATGCCGGTGTCCATAAAATACTTGTTTTCTAAATATATTTACATTGTGAATAGTAATATTAGTTTTAAGCTATACATCAGTTGAATAGGTATCCTCTTATATTTGGTAGATGCATTTTATTCTTCATTTACACATCTTTTACCCACTTTTTTAGATCATTCCGCCTGAACAAGGCTTTGAAAGACACTTAAGCTCAGTGTTACTTCTCTTATTTGATCTCCTTTTCCTTACTATTTCTTAATGTTTTTAACTTATTGATTTTATTTCCTTGCTCACCCTATTGTGCCTCCGAAACTATGAACATACTCAGTACTATGCTACTGTAATCGAGAAACAAATTGGGACTGTAATTCCAGGGATGTAGCCGTTTTAAGTCGCCAATGACTGATTTTCTTGCCATTTTTCAGTTGGAAATGAAAGTAACGACAATAATGCTTGGTCCAGATTTCTTCAAGGTCAATAATATGTTGAATTTCTGAAATATAATCTTACAATTTTTGTACTGTTTAGTAGAAATAATTCATCTCCCACCAGTTTTGTGTCTTCAGATTCCCAATTTACTGCAGTAAATCGTTCCTTTTTAATTTCATTCTATTTTGTTTGCGCTAAACAACTCTCCTTCTTCCTTCAGATTTCTTGCAATTTACTGGCAACTTTTTCTATCGTGTTCAAATCTTCCAATCGTCTCAAGTTTTATTTTTCACTTTAATTTGGGAAAGTTTTTCCAGGCACCTAGTGTGCCCCAAAGACCAAAATAATAAGGGCAGCTCGAGCTGTAAAATGGATGGTCAATAACAAAAGATATTTCAGGTTACCACTTGATGAACCCTGCGAAACAAAATTGTTATTCTCTCTCTTTTAATTGATAATGACGATACTAACTTAATAAAACAATATATTTTGCCACACCGTGGTAGGAGAGGTTGTAGTGCTAATATTTTTAGATACTGGAGGAAATCAGGCGTTTTGCCCCGATAGTAAACTCACGCCAAGGAGATCACTGTAAAAGATAAGTTTGATAGACAACATCTAGGATAAGGATTGTTGAGCTTCGTATAAATTGCCCAAAAGGTCGCCTGAACTGCCTAATACGGTAACAATGCAAAATGAGTTAATGCAAGGGTTTTACTGTTCCAGCCTAAAATGATGTTTCGCCACAAAAATTCAAATTGTTTCGTTTTTCAAGGTAAAGTCCATCAAATTTTGTTGTATGCACGACAAATTTTTGCCATATAATTCTATAAACCACTTCTTTGCAGCTAGCTTCCCGCCATCATTGAAGATGGCCGCTGTGGTGCAAATGGTGGTGGCTGTGCTTAATTGATATTTTGTGAATCCAGTTATGCTTGTCATTTCTGGTCACGGAATACCGTTTTGCTAGTTTGCCTGCAGATGAAATTAGGGGCAGAACGCGCAAGTCCTCCCTTGTAAAATGTAGCATACCACCGCAAGCCTAATCCTGCACCTTCCTGTGGTGAAACATGTTACTGACTTCCTTGATGAAGTCAAACTGAGTCAGGATGGACTCGGAGGAACTGGGTGCCCAAAGAGGTGAAGTGCACATGGTTCACCGGCGTGTTGACATGCACTCACCAACCTCAGTCCCAGAGATGGGTTAAATATTAACTCTCATTCAAGTTGATCTTCGCTTTCTTTGATTGACAAAGTTGTTTCGCCAACCAGTCCCAAGCCTGGATAAAGGAGGAGGATTGCGGCAGGAAGGGAATCTGGCGCAAAACTTTGCCCAAAAGCAATTATTAGGGCAGTAAATCATTTTTCAGGACTGGGTAGGGATTTCCCTTCAACCAACGCACAGTACCATAACCATGCACTTGTGAGAAATGGACGACAGGGTACCGTTTTATGAGAATACACGGCTAAAGAAGATAGCTCAGAGAAGAAGACGGAGAATGGAAGAGGAAAAACGAGGCTTATCCGAATAGTCATACTGAACGTTGGGAGTATGACAGGAAGAGGACTGGAAATAGTAGGTTTTATGGAAAGACAAAAAATAAGAATTTTGTGTGTTTGGGAGACGAAATAGAAGGGTGGCAAGGCTAAAGAAATTGAAAACTGATTCAAGTTGTTCTACTTCGGTGTAGATGGAAAACGGAACGACGTGTGGATCATACTGGATGACGAAATTAAGAACGGAATCCCGAGTGTGAAGTGGAGATCAGACCGTATCATCTGGATGAGGGTGGACTTAGATATTGAGACTACGAACATAATGAGCGTGTATGGACCTCAATCGAGATGTAGCACAGAGGCAAAGGAGAAGTTCTGAAAAGAACTGGAAGAAAAACTGGAAGAGATGCCAGGTAGTGAGAAACTTTGGATCGGAGATATCAATGGTCATTGCAGAAATAAAAACAAGAAAGGAGGAGACCATGGGAAATATGGAATTGGGACGAGCAATAAAGCAGGAGATAAACTTGTGGAATTTGCAGTCAGTCACAGCCTTCGGTTCATAAATACTTTTTTTGAAAAGCCTGAGAGACACAGGAAAACATGCAAGAGTGAAACTAGGGAATCTCAGATCGACTATATCTTGTTCCGTACCGGTGACAAAGGAAACATCAGAGATTGTAAAATATAATATTGGGTGAGTGCGTGACCAGTCAACACAGACACCAAGAATCAATATGTGTTAGCAGCTACAGCTTAACTATGTCAGAGAGAGAGAGAGAGAGAGAGAGAGAGAGAGAGAGAGAGAGAGAGAGAGAGATATTGAAAGGGGAGAAAGAGGGATGAGAGAAGGAGAAGGGACACACAGCTGGGAGTTTGTTGCCAGAGACTTACCAAAGCTGAGTGAAGATATGTTAGGTACGGCATCAGTAAAGTGCAAACCTGGAAGTGAAACATGATGATGGAATGAGGAGGTACAGGAGTGCATCAGGAGGGAAAAGACTCCAAAGAAAATATTGGATAAGGAAAACACAGAACAGAATAAGGTCTACAAGACGGCAAAGAAATCTGCGCAAACAATGCTAAGCATTTACAAACAAAAATCTTGCGCCAATCGAATTCCTTCAAAACAGCAGTGCAAGGCTTTTCAGCAAACTGAACCGTATTATTGTATTATTGATTTATTTACTGTGATTTAAGTGTAATATTAATTGCTGTACCGCGACTCTGACTCAGCAATAAAGTTAAGATCAAACCATTCAAAGTAAATTGTAGTGCAAAGTCTGCTTTCATTTAAGAGCGCTAGCGGCTACTTATATCCAGATTTCACAGCCTCCGCTTTGTACAGAGCCGGCCCTCTGTTTTCCTCTTCAAAATACCGCTTTCTTTGTGGGTTCTTATGCATTATGTTTGTTGTCTTGTTCCAGGCGAGTGACAAGGAAGAAAGTGTGACCAAAATGAAGCTGATTCTAAGAACTACTGAATAACAGCAGCTTGAATTAAAAGGTGTTGCCCCTTATTGAGATATGCACTTTGTGATACATTTTTTAGGTTATACCACAACTTGGCACTGTGCATAGTCTTTCATACAGGTAAATAGAATATTAACGCAATTACCATTACCATTGTGTTTAAGGAGAGAGAGTCAAAGATCTGTCACAAATATTGTTTTCGCAATGAAAAAGTTCGATGTACATGTGAAAACAAATGTCTATTCCATCACAAAGAAATAATTACAAATTATGGGGCATATAAAAAGAATGAATGGATTTGAAAATAGCTAATGAATGGCAAATAAAAGATCTTGGCTAAAATGGATCAAAATGAACGACGGTTTAAAAAACAAATTCAAATTGATAGGATGCCGACGTATTTGGTATGGGATAAGGCAAAAGGAATTATCGGCAGCTGTTGGCCCAAGCAACACAAAGCCTGGATGCACTCAATCCTCATATTCCAAGGTGAGGCTAAATTTTTGCTAACGATCTTCATCCAAATGGTTGCGTTAATTACATCAATAGTGCGCATGACCGTGGTATTAATTAGCAGCGTTTTTCTTGTAATTGGTCAACAAATGAACACAGAAAATCAAACAGTTTTTTCTGGCTGTATCATTCTACAGTTTTGAATCAAAGGGAATCCACAAGGGGGTGAAAAATTACATAACAAAGGAAAAATACAAGGAAATGTGAACCAGAAAATAGTTTAAACAATTTGTTTACAAAAATGGAAAGCAACGATTAAGTACGACCTTTAAAAAAGAACGCGTTTAAGATGAAAAATATATTGACATGTGCTGATGCAATTCTATAAATACTAATAACTCTAAAATGCCCAGAACTAAATACACCCAAAGATCTACTTTACAACTTTATTTATAATATTACTTGCGAAGAAAAACATAAAATATCTTCAGAGAAGCCAGAAAACAATGTAAAAAATAACATTGTCTAGTAATAATGCAATTAAGAAATCTATGCTTTCTCATTTTAATCGAAAAGGAACTACTTTCTTGCAATGTCTGAATTTTAAAAAAATCAGCTTCCCACTTGACTCTGGGAATCGTTCAAATAACCTCTGTTTATATGATCAGTCCATTCGGACCATGTGTTGAAAGTAATTATAAAGCTCAACGCTAATAACTACCTGGACATAGTAGTATCATCATTTAGAGAAGAGAATAAAAAAATAACTAAATATTAATTTTATTTATAATGGTCCGGCGTCCTTGATCATATCACATCACGTGTGTGTGTAGTCATTGCAGGTATCCGCAGGTATACGAACCATCAGACTTGGTACATTCACGAAAAACCGTCTTCTTTTGAAAGTCATTTTTGAAAGGTAATTGTCCTGTTACTATTTAGGTTAGTAAAATAACTGAATTTCACTTTTGTACCCAATGCATACTCACGAAATAAAAGTGCAAAAACGTATTTTAGTTCGTTTTAAGATGAAACAAACTATTAAAATCCCTACATTTATCTCCACTGAATGGGTTTCAATGCATTTCAGAGATCAGAGGTAGAAAATTTGAGTTGGTATTTCATTTTGGGATGTTACTGGGCACATATTAATATCAATTTGGCTTTGGTGCATTCACACCGAGGTTCCCAAATTTTAACGATTCGATCACTTTTTCAGCTCAGCCGTAGTCTATTTGGTCTGACGATGACAATACGTTATTAAATGAAATGAAATAAATGTTCACGTATTTCTAATTGAATGATAAAGACAAATTCCATCGAATAATTCGCAGTCGCTTATACTTATTAAAATATTAATAACAAACCTCTTTTTTCAAGAAATTTTCTGCTAGTCTGACTATGGGGTTACCGGGCTACCACTGGAACATGTGCCACGCAATGAAAGCCATCATTTTCTTCAATACATAATACCAGGTTACCCTGCAAGGCGATTTTTTACAAAGTTAATCTATGTAGCAACTGACAACAATCAATTCGTATGCCGTTCGCTCATGCAAGGTGAAAATAAATTCATGGCGAGTTGAGCCACGCCTACAGCACTTCCTGTTTAAGGCTGTTCCCTGTTCCTAAAATATATTTATTCGAAATGCTCTCACTGAGCTCTCATTGATATTATACACAATTACATGGTATGCAAATTTTTAAAAATCTTTGTAAGAGTCACCTATTTTCAACATCGCAAGAAAAACATTATTCGGTGGACACATGTTCTCCTGGAGTTGAAATTAATTTCGGATATGTAAGGTATAACCAAACGAGACGGTTACCTTGATGACAAAAAATATACTATCAAGGGTCTAACTTACGATCAAGCTCAACTTACGATCAAGCTCGACGTACGAACTGCAAAACGGGGGAGCACAAATCAACAAGCGACATCACAAATTAAAATATCAAGAAATTCAATGAAATAAAATATGTCTACCCCAATATAATTTCAACAAAGTAGTACGTAACAATCGAGGAGAAATAAAATGATATTCACTTTCCAAATTCACCTCATAAAAAACAAGTGTTGTTCTATTTTTAGGCATGCTCTTACCGTTAACAAACGTGCAATGGTGACAAAATAGAGATCCATTCATTAACATGAAGAAAATCAGGACCTACTGAAAAACCAATCTTGGTTAAATTACTAATCAAGAGTGATTGAGAGATAATTAATATTTATCTCTTCCGATTAACTTGATCCGTCATTTTTCTTTGTCTACGTATACAGTATTCCTAAAATTTATCGAATAAAGCAATACTTAATGTAGCCAGTGGGAGATTACAAATAATTTTACATTTTGTTAATGCGACCATTAAGTTATCAGTAAAGATATTCTATGACAAAAGCAACTACCCTGAGTTGTCCTTCTCATAAAAAAAGAAAATGACAAAGAGAAAGCACAAATGTGCAAACATAAAAGGATTTTTAACATAAAAATGTTAGAAAGTTGCTACATCTATCTTTCAGTTCTTGTACGCTGTCATATTCCCATTCAATTAACAACAAGATATCCCAATAAAACCCATACAATAATAAACGTCTACCAAGCTACCAAAACTGCCAAATGCACCCTGGCCAGTCCGCGAAATCTAAACAAATGTCTATTTTGAGTAACTATGGTGCTGATTTAAAAAACTCATAGTTTTATAAAAGTTAAAAGAAACTTCTTTAACAGTCATATTCAAGGTTCCTTATGAATTGCAAATCTATCAACTGTCTTTACTGGGGTAAACTTAACTTCTTCATTTCATATTTAAAAATTATGAATATAATGCACAGTAAAATTCCTGATAAACAACAATCCATACATACTGCTTTAAAGATTAAACCGACACAAGTTGTACGAAATTTTTTTCCCATGCGCCAGGTTAACAACTATTGATACTTGACGGGAAGTAAAATGTAGTGTTTCGTTGGAAGCGAGGCGAGAAAAGGAATACCTGAAACTGTGTTTCAGCTAAACAACCGTCACCAACTATGTGGCTGAGAAGGAATTAATTCTAAACATGCGCATAAAACATATGTTGTGCACCATGTACATTATACCGACAGGGCAACATAAAAAATCAAGATCTGTGTCAATGAAAAAAAAGTATCAGGTGTAGGGCTTGGCAACCTGAAAAAGTTCAAAACACCTGTTTGTTGCGATGGTGAATGAGTTGCACAAAAATCACTTGCTTAAGGTATGCCCAATTAAGGTATGAAAACAAGCTTCTTGAACCTAAAACGTCCCTCTTGATTCCAAGACAAAAAAAACTGGCAGAACGTATTGCGTCACTTTACGGGTAAAATTAAGGCAAAGCAAGTGCAATGGGATTCTAATATTACAGGAAAATCAAAAGTTATTCAGTCTCTTTAAGGATTGTTCTTTACCTCCGTGTTCCCATCTTCTATAATGCAGCTGGTACATGAAATACAATCTTTCAACGTGTGTAGTATCCCAATAATAAACAATTTTCTTCATTCGTTTTAAACCAAGGTAAATATTGCTGAGAATAAAAAATCTCTGAAATATAACATTTATGCCTAAGCATTCAACCAGCAGGTACCTTGGTTATTTTCTGGTGACAAGCAACTTCAGTATAAACTAAAAATATATGCTTCATAATGACATACATGTTAAGGTCCCTGGTAGTCTCCAATAACAAGTCAATGTTACAGGCAAATTAATACATTCCTCCTTGCCAACTCTGAACCGCCAATGGAGATGTATCATGTAAACTCATACCTGGGCTTCTTCTTGGGCGAGGTTTTGCATCTGGACTGGATGCCCTACGCGGTATCACTTCTGGACTTTCACTCTGCCTTACTTTTGGAACACTTCTAAGAGATAATGTAATGAGAATTATTATTGTTGTTGTGTGTAGAGTATGCCACCAAGTGGCAGAATCTCAAGGATCTAGGGACAATAAGTCTCCTTTGGTCCACAAGACACTTCCAATGATCCCATCCGACACCTGGAAAAATACTGTGATTTGGCTTTGGTCAATCCCAGTTTTTAAGCCCTTTTAATCAATAGGTTTTTGTATATTTTAGGAATTGTACCTAAAGCATGTTTAGCTATTCGTACAACTGACACTCTCACGCTTCCCCAATAGGTTTTTGTATATTTTAGGAATTGTACCTAAAGCATGTTTAGCTATTCGTACAACTGACACTCTCACGCTTCCCCAATAGGTTTTTGTATATTTTAGGAATTGTACCTAAAGCATGTTTAGCTATTCGTACAACTGACACTCTCACGCTTCCCCAGGTTTTTTCAGTTCTCGTTTAAAGCCTTGCTACATTAAATTTCCCTGGTCCATTAATATTCAAGTTTTCCTTTGATGTCTACACATTAACCCGACCATTCCTTACCCAGAGACGTCTGGCAGGAAATTGTTATGACAAAGTATATCTTTTTCAATCTGACGTGAAAAAAATATACTTTGTAAAATTGCTTAAGCCACAAACATCAATTGTGCACAGGATTTTCACTAACGTCTGCAAACANGTACAACTGACACTCTCACGCTTCCCCAATAGGTTTTTGTATATTTTAGGAATTGTACCTAAAGCATGTTTAGCTATTCGTACAACTGACACTCTCACGCTTCCCCAATAGGTTTTTGTATATTTTAGGAATTGTACCTAAAGCATGTTTAGCTATTCGTACAACTGACACTCTCACGCTTCCCCAGGTTTTTTCAGTTCTCGTTTAAAGCCTTGCTACATTAAATTTCCCTGGTCCATTAATATTCAAGTTTTCCTTTGATGTCTACACATTAACCCGACCAGGCCTTACCCAGAGACGTCTGGCAGGAAATTGTTATGACAAAGTATATCTTTTTCAATCTGACGTGAAAAAAATATACTTTGTAAAATTGCTTAAGCCACAAACATCAATTGTGCACAGGATTTTCACTAACGTCTGCAAACAAAAGTGGCTCTTCACTTATTTCAGATTATTTTCAGTACTGCAGGAATGTCCTCCCTAAATATTGAGCTCTGTGTAAGATGTGAGAAGTGCTAGTGAGAAAACAATTTTAGATTTTTTACGGGCGGTTTAGCAGATATTTTATCAGGAATTCTTAGGTCCCTTTCTTTATTATAAAAAATGCTTCTACAACTACTGGTATGATGGTAATATTTACGCTGCACATCTTTTGTATTTTATTAAAGGTCCTCGTATTTGGAGGTGTCATCATATATTCTTACTGCTACATCACAATCGGTTGGTATAACTATGTCTATCAAATAACAGTTTCCCATTTTTGGCCTTCTTCACAATATCTGGTCCGTTGGATTTTATATTCCTGTTTGTGTCAATAGTGAAATTCAAAAGTCTAGTCAAGTTCTTTGTATGTCACAGGCTTAGGGCAATGTTCGTAGCAGTTCTTTGCCAATTCTTGATTACAGTGTTGGCCAATTCTCCAGTGTATGAACTGAAGGATTGGGCAGCCCAATATAAGATGGTCTATAGTTTCAGAGTCTATGTATACAATCGCCAAACCTATCCTGTCGTTTTTTACGGTCATTCAGGACAATCATTGGGCAGCTCAACATACGACCATCTATGGTTTCACAATACTGTATTGTTTTTCAAATTTACTTAAAAGAAGGATTGGGAGCCCAGTATAAAATTAGCTATAGTTCATAACATGTATCACAAATTCTGCACTGTCGATCATTACTTGTCTTTACGAAATTAGTCAGAAAACTTTTAATGCAGAGGCATTGCTCTAGTAACACAAAGGCGATTTTTGACTAGCAATCCTATTATTATCAGTAGCATTATTACTATGGTGAAGAAAATACTAACCTCGCCTGACACAAATATATAAATATTAGCACAAAAATGCTGTATAATAACCATTGCATTTTACGAGAATGGAAAAACCTTACGCTTCTGATTCGAGTACTCGCATCAAATTGAAGCTGTTACTCAATGCAAAAAACCTGAAAAACATAATTTGTATCAGTATGTTGTGAGGGTGTACATGTTCAACAATGTGAGTTTTAGTGGTGCGATGACAGATTTGTTTATAACTTTATTATTCTCTTTACTTAACAGAAAAGAACGTAACTGACAGATAAAAATATAAATAACTCTTGGAAGTATGGAGTGAAATAACGTAATGATTCATCTTTCATCTCAAGCAGGGCAATTGACGTGTTCAAATGCATAAATGCAAAATGCAGGCAAACAGACTAATCTACTAACATACTGTTTACATACACTTTTTATTTTTTTGTTCGATGCATTTTTAGGTCAACCAAACATCCTCAAAGGTCCCTATGTCAATAAGGGTGCTTCGATAGTTTCAACGATATAACTGTTTAAAACTCAACAGGTTCGTACTTATACGGTGTCTAGTCAGATAATCAAGCTACATAGGTATTCCCACTTAATGCGAAGAGAATGACTGGGCATTCATAGGAGGGCTATGGCATTCCAATTCCTTGGGAAGAGAACCAAGACAACAAGAGGGATAGGAATAAATTTGAAAAGAAAATATGCATAAGAGTAAATCAGCGAACGGAGATTCAAGCAACTGACAGCGATAACACTAACTTTACAATTCCATACCAATATATGTCAACAAATATTTTCGGATTCCCAAATGTAAATGGAATTTTGAAATTAGGTCGATAATTCAATCCCCGTGAAAGAGTGAAATTACAGATCTAAGGAACAGGGAAGGTAACCTACATGTGAATGAATGAGACTTTTATGTGACGATACCTCGTGTAATTCTTTTGAATATAATCTACGCACTACCTAGCAACAAATTATTCTCTAAACATGGTTTCTTTTCTCAAGCGTTTGTTTCTGACATACAATACAAAGTAAAAAACATTTGTTTGCTGTTGCATAAAGTACTAAGTAAGCATATAAAAATATATTAAAGTATGAAAAATTGGAGGGCAGAGAGAGAGAGAGAGAGAGAGAGAGAGAGAGAGAGAGAGAGAGAGAGAGAGAGAGAGAGAGAGAGAGAGAGAGAGAGAGAGAGAGAGAGAGAGAGAGAGAGAGAGNACTTTTCAGATTCAATAGATGACTGAGATAGTTAGAGAGGGAGAGAGAGAGAGAGAGAGAGAGAGAGAGAGAGAGAGAGAGAGAGAGAGAGAGAGAACAAAAGTTGCCTTGACCCAGATTAGAACAAATACCTATGCTTTTCCTGACCATCTGCTCAGTTGTTCCTCCTTTCAAAGAAAGTTATCGTTCCATTTAAGGCTCAGTCAGTTAGGGGTAGGACTGGGTGGGGGTGTCCAACGATAATAAATATGTCTGAGTTTCTACTCATCAATCTATCCATCTGTTCGTCAGTCTGCCTTTAAATGTGTATGCCGAAGACAAGTAAAACTGGGCCGGCAAAACGTTGTAGCATAGCATTTCAAATTAAATGTTGTACAAATACTCAGGTACATCTTGTATAAGTTAGCCGGAAGGTGCTAGAATGCTACAAATCTGTAGGGTGCAACGTGGAAAAACACAAGAACTCAGCTCTTGTTTCCTCAATCCTGTTCTCAAATTTCATTTGCAGGAAATCTAAGAAATTATTATAAAGACTTCATCAAAGATCACAATTAAAGATTACATAATAGAAAGAAAATACATCATCAACGATTAACATACCCACGTGGAGTTGGGATACTTGTCCCTCCGCCTGATCTCCGAGGTTGCGGTAATGATTGGCGAGTTTTTGGAGTGGAAGTTAACGCACGTGGCATTGGCACCATATTCAAAGATTCTTGTGAACTGCTATCTGCGTCAAGGGGTGGGCTTTGTCTCGGCGTCGATCCATTGTGTACTGGAGTACCAGTCCCGCGCCTTCGTATTACTACAAGAGAGAAAAAATTTAAGCCACGAAAACCTGTTAGAAAAACAAAAATAGCATTCACACTAAAAACGTATAAATTAAATTCTAGTTACCCAAAGATTTCAAATTAACCTTGGTATGAGGCCACTGTTTATTGTCCCAATATCAACTGCCGCGCTGCAAATTTCGATGTTCATTACTCTGTACCAAAGAAGAACATTCTTCGCTTAAAAATCTTCATACAAAATAATTAAAACGTTTAAAGTAAATAGGTAACATAAAAACCACTTACCAGGCCCACCAGATGAAGACTGGGGTAGCTTTACTTTAAGACTCGAATCACCTACGAAAAAAGGGACAATAAAGTCTGACATAACTTTAAAACAGATTTCGTTTGCCCAAAATATGAAAAATCAGACTGACATTCAGGGAAATGGTTAATCGTTTTATGCGTAAGAAAATTTGTAAACGTTGATATGTAAAACAGAAAAGATAAACGGAAAGAAGTGCGGTTGCAGCCCGTTACCAACTTGGCTCAAACAAAAGAACATGATTTTAAATTTACCCCAATTTTAGGCATTGTTTCAAGTTAGACACTCCAGAAAGCCGTAAAACTCTAGTTTACAATCATCACATGCAGAAAGGTAGGGTTATTTGAAACACTAAACTTTGTAACAATCCTCTATTACCACCCAGAAAAAAACGAATTAACACAACGAAACGTCTTATTAACCCCGGTGCTAAGCCACTGATCTAAGAGATACAATACTCAGAACAAATGCGAGAAAAAAGGAATTATTTCTAGGCACGTGTGGAAAGTACATAAAGGAACAGAAATGAAAGAAATCAGAGAAATTACTTTTTTTGATGTTAATCTGAATATTCATTGGCAAAATAAAAAACCCAATGTAGTATTAAAACAGCAGCCATTCTATAAAACTCCAAGTAGAATTTCTTGGAATTTTCAAAATTTGTCAACGAATATTCCCATTACCGCATTCGTCCTGACAAGCAGCCCGGGGGCTTAAAAGCTCGTGGGAAAGGAAAAAGAAAATGTGATGAGCAAATTTACCAATGCTGTGTACTGAAAGACGAAAGAAGACGAAAGAAGACGAAAAAAGACGACGTAGTTGGTTATTTACTCTTGGAATATTCAAAAATTACCTGGAATGCAGTGTCACTGCAGAGGTGCCTGCTAATGACAAAAGAAGGAATTCTACTGTTCCTGTTGAACTTAAAACCCCTTTTATTTTCACTTTTTTTTTATTGGAACCAAGGTTACTATAACGGCTTTTACAGTTGTTACAGTAAGGAAAAACAAGAAGGTTTTCGCAAAACTTTCAAGATGGCGATGACTGCGGCCACCCATCCTCCATGTTCCGTCTGTTATCTTGGGTAAAATCTCCAAATTTACGATAGCTTTGGTTCTAAAAAGGGTAAGGTCCGCTTAATGCGAATGAGCGCTAATTAGAAAAGGGCAGCTATTAGGATAAAAAAGGTAACAAAAATAGGGTAACCACTCTTTTAAGAGGTGGGGCAGATGTAATGCCTGACACTTGATAAAAATAGTTTTAGCTGTATATAAATTACGCACCACATCCTATAATCCTAATGGTGTAGGATCTTTTATACAACGTCGGATTATGGAAATAAGAATAAAACCAACTACTACAATTAACAGAAGTTTCATCCAGGAAAAAGATAACGGATGTATTTGGCTGTACAGTACAAACAAAAAATATACCCAGTTTCTATTTTTCAGTTCGAAGTTAATGTAATGATTTCCTCCAGAGCGAAGTGGTACTGCGTACAGCTCATTTATTCAGCTTTCAGATTATTCATCTCATTGTTTTGTGATAAGAGTAAAAAAACAATGCACTGATGTTAAATACAGAAGCCATCTCACATGGTAACGGTTCCATCATTGTACAACCAAATGAAAGAATACATTCAGAAAGCCCTTAAAAGTTGCAACGTCGCATTCTGTTCTTTTGTGTGAAAATGGATTGAAGGAAATCTCATGAGATTCCTCTTATTTAACATTTTTGCTACTGTTTATGACCCCACGGTAGTTGTTTTCAATTTATATGTAATAATACTGAAACTAGACAACTCTTGATTTAAGATTAGCCATGTAGCTCTACTTTAATGCCTATCTCCAGTGCTACACAAGCAGTAGGTCATCAATATTCAATGGGAGACTTCTAGATACAAGCCAAAGCATGAACTTGGAATTTCTACACATAACTTGCTTTCCTGTTAAGAATACATACGTTTTCCACGTGGCAAAGCTGGGACAGGTGATAATGCCCTTGAGGAATTATGCAAAAAGATAATGAAAATCAAAAAACCTAATAATATCTAACCCTTTGTAGTAACGTAGAGTTTGTTCTTACTACCAATAAATCTCATGAAAAATATAAAATACTCGTTTCATGCATGAGAAAAAATGTTCAGTCTTTTTAAAACTTCAAACAGGGTGAATAATCTTAAAATCCAAAAAAAAGTTAAAATTCTGGGAACCTTTGCCTTCAGAAAGCAAAACTGTTCCGGAAATAAAAAAAATCAACTTCCCGTACTCTTCATCTCACAACAAAGTATGGGCGCCTCTCTAGTATATTATTTAACAAAATGCAAATAAGATCAACGCCAAATACATAAACTTTTATGCTAATCAAGAAATACGACAAAGAAAATAAGGCAGAGAATAACATAAATGTACGTAGCCCTCTGATTCTGATGCAAGTTATTTTTAGTACTTTTTCATCAAAGGTTAGAGGATACCAAAAGATGCTATTTAACACAAGGAAAATAAATGAACCAACAACCCCTGCAGGTCGGGCATTGCTCGCTATTGCATCACAAAATCAGACCACACTATATATAGTGTTCATTTTCTTGATTAAGGTTTTATACCACCCATGTATTGAATCTTTACCGCACATTTCTGCTTTTGAATTAAGAGCAATGTATAGGATGGTATTAAAGACAAACTACAAGCGACCACACTGAACCACAAAAACAACCGGACGTTAAACTAAAACAGCCTGAAGGATGCTTGTTCCATATTAGTATAAATGTAATGAAATGATTGGGAAACATGCATTGTTTCAGTGTACTGTATCTAGGCTTATTGAATCATTTGGCAATCTAATCATGTGACCTTGCAGGTGACGGCCTGAACAGCCACAGCCAATGAAGTATAATGGTGCTTTCGGGGACAGGGAGTTTCTATTTCCTTTTGGACTTAATACACATTTGGCTCTAAAATATGGATAAAGGATTACCGAAGTTTGGTTTCCGGCATTATGAAATTAAGGATTGCCATGTAAACATAACGAATGTCTAAATAAACACCCTAATCCTCTTTTAAAATTCCTTAGCAATACCTTTGTCGGAATTAAGTGAAGTTGCTGATCCACGAGGTCTAATTTGTGGTTGCTGTTGTGATTTCTGCGGTTTTGATGACCTCTTCTTCACTGCAAACAAAATATATTATCATTATGTAACTTAATTTGCACTAAACTACAACAAATACGTGAGAAATCTTTTTCAAAACAACAAACCGAATAAAGCTAATGGGAAGCAAGTCCAGTACTACAAGACATCGCATGTTATAATCTAGTTTCGTCATGTGATTTTGACGTGATTGATGCAATATTTAAGGGGTCTATCTGTCCGACACGATCCTAAAACTTAATGTCACATAAAACTATTTTTACATTCGTCTGAGATGTATGCATGCCACTGTGCTTGAGTCTCCTGAAGAAGAAAAGGAAGGGAGGGGCGTTCCAGCACCATTTCCAAAAGGTTCAGGGTAAGACACAAAACATGGACTCCGTTGCTGTTTGGAGATTAAAATGATAAAATGGAGGAGCCAATTTGCTTTGTTATATCTTCCAGTAGATCAAAACTATAAAAAACTAAACATCAACACACAGGAAACTGACTTAAAAAGTTAGAAATACGCAAAAAAATAATTCATTTTGATAAGGTCGAGGTACATGATTAAACCAATACGACATTATGAAACACTTACCAACTATGACACCTATTTATCAAAGATATGATTCACGGGTTTATGATTCAAGGAGAGCCAAACTAAAGGGTTTAATGATGCACGCTGGGTAGCAAACGGAACCGGTAACTGAAAAAGTGACCATTATAAGCTCAAACGATCAATGTCACCCCAAGCCAAAGACCTAGGGATAATTATTAGGTAACAAGGCTGTTATATACAGTGTTTTAAATAGTTTTTTCATGCATGCTAAATCCTGTAAAATCACACGTAAGCACCAGTATCGTTTCTCCTTTAATAACATGATATCAACAGATTGATGTGTTGTATTGTTGAAAACAAGACTTACTTTTGGACCAGCGGACATTATTAAATTAATAAAATAAGGAATTGTCAAGACTTGTTGTTAGGAGAAAGCTTGTGATAACAAAGAAAAAATTAATGACCAAATGAAGCATAATATTATACTAACAATATCCACATGTATATTACTATATACAATAGTACCTCGGTTTGTGCAAGTTGGCATTAAATGTTTGACGAGGTGAAACGCCCCCTGGCGGTTAACAAATGAACTAAAGTCATAAAAACTGTCACTCAGGGAGCACCACAACTTTGCTTCTACAAATTTTGTTGCTAGGATGCCTCAAATTGTCTATAATTCTATCTTTATCCACACGAAGACTTCCCTAACAAAACTAACAAAAAAAACTATTTCGAATTGAAGACCTGCGGTACCTACGTTAGCAGTAGCAGGTAACAACACGAAACTAGATTACTATTCGATTATGAGTGCTTTCGAAAAAGCAATACAGGGATTCAGATTTCAGTGTAATGTCGCAATAACAAAGGGAGCAAGTTTTAGTCAAATACTCCAAACCAAAAATTACACGAGAGGTACTTAAATATCTGAGAAAAATTAGCTTATTTTATGCTTATCAGTAGGATAATATCAAAATAAAACTTTCAAAAACCTTGTTTAAATCGCTTATAATTTTCATCTCTTACCTTTCTGCGCACCACTTGCAGAAGATGAACTGTTCTGACCTGATGAATCTACGGGAATAATTGACAAGACAGCAATAATCTTAGTTTGCCAAAGTAAAACCCACAAAAATATTACAAAACTATTAATGGACCTTTCATGAGGTACTAAAATGGGATTCTACATCGAAAGGCTGATATTTTGGTCATGGATGAACTCTAACGGTATTTTATAGTTAAATTGGCTAACACAAACAATAAAATGTACTTGTAGGAGAAAAGTAAACGCCTCTAAGTAACAACTCAAGTAACATAATCAAAGGTTTTCTGTTTACTTATTAGCAAGAATTGAAAAACGAACTATCCATTGAGCAGCATTAAAGATGCTTTAAAAATTACATATTATTGTTTCGTCTCCTGAAAAGAACAATTTCACTGTATCTGCTCCGTGTCATGATATATTTGGCGGATGGTAGTCACCTTGATAACGTGGCGATCACTTCATTATCTAGTAGGACAGTTTGGCTATGAGTCAACTTTTCATCCATCTACAGAACTCTGTAAAAATGGACCTTTTTCTCTCACTTTTATCTATTGTCAGTCCTAAATTAATAAAGGGAACTCAGGTAAAAAATTTGACAACCTTAAAGCAATAACCTTTGCTGGAATTTTTTTTGAAAGAATAATAATGACTCGCATTTTTCTTGAAAAGGAGATGAACAAGTTTGAATTTATACTGAAACGAAACCGTAGTCTCCTGGGAGAAACGGAAGATATTTGTTACCACCACAGACAATGCACTTGTCAAAGTTTTCCTTTGTTGTTATCCTGCACAAACTAGTGATTTCAGGCTGAGATCAAGTTACTACTACTTCAAAGAAAAACAACTACCAATAAGTGTAATAATGAAAAACCGTTTACATTTAGTAACTGATTAGGCATTTTTATTTAAAATCTTATGAGTTTGCAAGTAATTTAGTTTTTATATTAATCTTATTTACACTACAAGCAATTAATTCTTAAACCAACATTTACGTTTAGAAAAACAAATTTTACTTAGAGCCGGAAAGAGATGATTTAGAATTTTATTATTGGCACTTCAACGTTTTAACAATATTTAACAATTATTGTTTACTGTTTACGCTGTCTTACTGTTATAATTAAAATCCTCGTAAAGAGGGCTTTTTATGTCATCCATATTTAATTCCTCTTCTGTTTCTTCTTGTATTGAAGCTTCAATCAAAGGATCAAAGGATATACGTGACCAGAGTCCTTTAAATGCAACGTTTAAGAATTTTTAAATACAATTTCAAAAAGATACTTTAGTTAGAAAATGTTCAAAGGCAAGTTAGAGATGAAAATTTGCATAAATCATTTAGAATAAATGCGGGACAAAAGGATGAATGGATGGGTGGATGGATGGATGAATAAAAGGTAAATATATAGATAGATAGATAGATAGATAGATAGATAGATAGATAGATAGATACATATATACATACATAGATAGATAGATAGATAGATAGATGGATAGATAGATAGACAGATAGATAGATGGATAGATAGATAGATAGATGGATAGATAGATAGATAGATAGATACATACATACATAGATGGATAGATAAATAGATAGATAGATAAATAAATAAATAGGTCGATGGATGGATAGATAGATAGAGATAAGTTGACGGCACACACACATACTCTCTCTCACTCACTCTCTCTCTCTCTCTCTCTCTCTCTCTNTCTCTCTCTCTCTCTCTCTCTCTCTCTCTCTCTCTCTCTCTCTTCTCTCTCCTTTTTACACACCATACCACAGGCCGATTAAAGTACTACTGAACACTCAAAGAAATCAATAAGCAGGCCTTACTGCAAGGCGAGGTTGTTTGATAAATCTAGATTAATCAAAGCAAATAACTTTGGTTGATACTAAGCAAATAACCAATCAAGATATTGGTCCAGTAAGAATTTTGGAAAACCCTAAATACTTTGGTATTTCAAAGTTAAAAATCAATTATTATGTGTTATCATTATTATTATGTTATTATGTGTTTCATGGGAGTTCTATATAAAACCCAGCAATCAAATTAGAAACAATTCATCGGAATATAACGTTCAAGTTCATGTCATGAAAAAAAATAGCGTTTAACTGACATGAGATGGGAGGGCATAAAACTGATGATAAAACAATTGGTTTGGACGAATATTATTCAAAACTAAAAGCTAACAACAAACATACATGGTGAAGTCATGAGTTCCACAGTATCATAGTATCACAGAATTATGATTTTGCTTTGGGCAGTATACATAAAAACACGGTCACCACCTGCGACTGGTGGAAGAAAACAACAAAACAAAACAAATCTTCCGATTTTTCTTACCTTTAGTACCTCTAGGTCGAACTGGTCCTAAAAAATAAAAACAATATGACCAAGGTATTATTTACAATATGGCAGAAAACGCTATTCAAAAATAATATATGCTAAGTATATGCCAACTTAGGGATGGAAATTTGATCGGGGTTATGTTTCGGGTACTTTTCTATTGTTCCTCCGCCACTCCCGCCAGTAATTTCTTTTTACGTATTATGCGAACAATACAGAAATACAATCAAAGTTCGAAATCTCTACGGTAAAAAAAGCATTGCTATATCCGCAAGAATGTCATCAAACTAATCTTGATTGGCGAATCTACCACAATTTCGCCACATCCACTCCCACAGGTAACTGTATAGCATTGTGCGACGAGTTCTATGTTGTCTTTTCGCATGTTTGCGTTCTTCCACGTGTTCTCAATACTTTGGGTGTGGATAACAATGTTTGGGTCCATAAATTCAAATGGGTGACTAACCATTAAGTGCTATAGCTCAGTGCCCTACGAAGGCACAACGTCTGAGGTTGGTGGTGGGTGGTCTGGAGAGCTTGCTGAATAAGAGGACAAAAGTCTTTCCTTCCTTTCCCTTCCATGAACTTATCAATGGCCATGTAAGCTCCAATTTATGCTCTACGACAGAAAAGAAAATATGCGATCTGTCTTCACACTCGCGCACTATGTGGCCAACTCTGTTGATAACCCGACTTAAGCTTAACTATGCTTAACTTAACTATGCCAAGTTTATTATCGAACTCAGCTTCGTCTTATTGATAACTGCAAAAATTTTCACCCGCTGTTCAGCGCCATTATAGAAAAACCCTTTAATCGAAAAATGTAATTTGCGACTGAAGACCGATATTTGCCAACTGATATATATATATATATATATATATATGCTGCAGGGTATAAAACCCATTACAAACCCCGTCGCCACGGCGCTGCTGTAGCCCCATTGCCTGAATGCTACTGTATGTTGCCCACATGTCTGACATCACTGTGGATCCTGGTTGTATTGCAGGAATAATTAGTAACAACGTTAATGCAGTGGGAACTGGAACGCTATACATAAAGCAGTCCACCAAATACTCACACCAAATACTCACTGCTGCGGCAAATGTCTCCCACAGTTCGCTTTTCGACGGCCAAACGCCCTCTAACAGAGTGTTTCTATTTATGCCAAACTCGTGTTTGCAAAGGTCGATGGCTGACAAATCTCTACATCAACTTTAGAAGGAATCTTGATTGACAAGTTTGACCTTTCAGGCCATGTGTCTATTCTAAGGCCAGTCTCGTAACGATATCCGCGTGCATTGCATCGCCAACTACCTCCCTTTTCTCTCAAATGGAGAGTCATTCGGAGTCCACAACTAGCATAAGGGCGATTGCTGTGCAAAATGCCCCTTAGTTTTAAAAACTGACGCTTGAAGCTTTGTTATGAACGACACGAGTTAGTTCTCAACACTTCATTTCGGAACGAAGCAGATGTAAACAAAATTTACTTTCAATGAAATCAAATCAAATCAGTTCATTTAAAGTAAAAATGAACATGTCTAGACATTTTCCCCGTTTATTTAGAATGTATGATAACAGAAAGTAGTGGCTGAATAAGAAATTTATCTTTTTGCTTACATGGCATGTGAAAAATTGTAAAGTACCAAGTTCCTTTTGTTAAAAGTTGAATCAAACAAAAAAAAATTGTCACACTTATGGATGCAAGTAGTATCAAAATTAGACAATATTCACGAGCCTTTTTCTGTCCTGCCACTACGCGTATCACCAGCATTACGTTTTTCTCCTTTCAGTGGGAGAGAGATCGTAAATGTCGCACTAACGTGCACAGAACAAGCTATAATATCAATTAAATGACAAGAAGAAATCCCGTTAGATGAGAATTTTTTGTCTTTGTCTGGTATACGAGTGGCACTATTTTGCGGAATGACTGTAGTTGCTTTGGAACAGGCTGAAACAACAACTGTCAAAGCTGAAATCTCTGGTTGACTTGTCATAAAAACATGTCGTAAATCACACGAGTTCGGATAAGAGAAATATATATATATATATATATATATATATATATATATATATATATAAGTTCATTGAAGAGCAGATTTAAACTATAAATTCTTTTGAAAACGTTAAACGTGGACCATTAAAATGTGGGCTAGGACGAAATGGACATATTACATTATTTAGGATATCTAGCTGAAGAAAATACTGGCGAAACTATCTCAGTAACCTTAAAACCAGATTTTTGTTCATCCTTGCCCTCAAGAGTCAAAAGCAATTAAAAATTAAAACACGCGCTTTACCAAGAAATGTTTAACGTAGTCTTTGGGTCAACCTCTTTTATTCCTTTCGGAAAATTGTTAGATTGATTTAAGCACACGCTACTTACCTTCTCTACCAATCGGGTAATAAGCCTGGGAAATATGAAAATACTTTGATCATCAAGATCACCGTGTCTCCTGGTCAATTTTATTCTTCGCTTATTTAACTAAACAATTGAATTTCAACTAACCACGAAAGCGCCATTGTTCACGAGTCAGTTTCCCAGCCAGTACTTGTTTTACTAAACCATCTGTTAAAAATTTTTACGCGCTATATTAACTACTATAACACAACCAAAAACAAAATAAGATAAAAATGAAATGGGAATTTTGATTAACAAAACAGATTGTCCTTATGTTCTGTTGCTGTTAATGTCACCCAATGGGTTTCATGATAATTAATGTTAAATGAGTTAAAAGCCTTATATCGTAATAGTGACGTAATAGCCTAATAGTGGAATCCCAATACATACATAATGCGCATTCTTACCCATATCATCGCTTAGTAAGGATCCTCTGGATGAACTTCTAGAAGCTCGAGGGCTTGGTTGATCACCTGTATAATCAAAAGACTCAATTACTTTAACCATCATATTCTTGCCTTTTACAGTATAAATATTTTTTGTAAAATCATATTAATACCAGTTTTACCAGGTTTATAAATGGAAAAATATTTGGCATGCCTAAAAAGGAAAATGAGAGCAGTCATGGGGAGTATGTTTGATATATACTGCAATATTATAAGCATTATTTACCTTAGTTAACTTACTTACTCTTTACTGCTGTTTTCTGGTCAGGTGGTTTATTGAACGGGGACAATTATCTCATTTTTCAACTTCGTCTTCCTAAGTCCTCTATTCTTTGAATTCTATTTGGTCAAATTCTATCTCTCCACATTCACCTTAATCGTGTCAGGTCATCTCTGCTTTCTTCGGACTTGTTTAATGGCACCACGTGCTTTTAATTCCTTCACTTTTTGTATCCCATCCCTCTTGCCCCTTCTGCTGACATGGCCAAACCATGGCAATCTTATTTTTCTTGTTATCCTCTGGATAAGCACCACGTTTGCCAACTTTCTCATTCATCATTTGTAACATGCTCCTTCTATTTTATGCCATGCGTGTACCTTAACAGAGAGCCATAAACTGCAGACCAGCAGATGATCGGCTTAAACAAAGCAGACAGAAGATAAGCTGGCAGCAGACATAACAAAATGAACTTAAAGGAAGACGCATTCATTTAGAGAGTGTTCCTGCTTTGTCTGGAGACCGTGTTCGATGGCGTCACCTTGCTGTTTAATATCCACGCGACAGGACTTAAGTGGTAAGTGGTAGTGTACCTTAGCAAAAGCAATACGTAACATACCCATTGGTGGAGCAAAATCTAATGCAATTTCTGAAAACATGGCAAAAGTACATCTATTATTATTCACTAGTTTCATTAGTATTTTGTTTCAGTAAATAGAATTTCCCTCAATTAACAAAATATACTTCTACTTCAAGAGTGACTTATTATACTTCTTATAGATCTCTCCATAAAAAAAGTCAAGGATCTTTGAGTTTAGTTTTCCTAACAGTAATTCATTCTCCATTCAATGATCGATTCTGTGCTCACTTGGAACAAAAAATGGGTAGCAACAAGTTTCGTCTATGGTCCGGACACCCGTTTAAGGTGTCCACGTTTCATTATGTCCCTGAAACCAACAAATTCATTATTACAAGTCTCTCTAGCTTTTTGGGGACCCAAGGAAAAGTCGGCGTCGTGTTCGTTTCCAGTTGCAGACAATAATCCTCAGAAAGTCAGTCACTATTCACTGGAATAGTATTTTCTGGTTACTGAGATCCGTCTTAAATTTAACGACCCAAATCAGATAGCATGTGGTAGTGCATTGGTCATAGTTGCAAAAGCTGGTGTTTAAAATTCGAAAGGATTGACAGCAATGACCACTATTATGTTTGCCTGCAGAAATTCTGGTTTTATTTTGTTAAAACGAAATTTTGAGTCCCAATGTTAGTCACGGAGGCAGAAAATCGAATTCCTTTCGGGACTGGTGACAATGCGGAAGACTTAAAGCAACATAAAGTACTTAACCCCACTTCACATTAATGGTCACTTATTCGAAAGGAAAAACCTACCGATAGAGTCCAAATCACTTTGATCTGAATGTAAACTGGCTACAGCTGGCAGCGAATCTAAAATATAAACATATAAAATGATTGAAAAGTGTTGTAGTTATGGAATTTAGGGCCTTACGATTAAGGTGCTAATTGTCAGAGGACTGAACAAAAAAAAGTGATCTTCCAGAGCTTTAGAGCTTTGATGTCAATTGCACCTCTGCGTTTGCCTGGTAATAACAGCCGACCTTGTACCAGCATTTAGCAGATTATTTGTATTCCAGATATTTTGCGTCCATTGGAAAATGTATCGTTACATCCCGTAAGCAATACTGTTTAGATCTATTGTATGCTGTTAATGCGCCTGCAGTCACACACTTATAGAAACAGATAGGCAAAAAGGTGATCAGACGGATAGGTACATAGTTAGGTAGGGAGGCAGATAGATAGATAGATGGATAGATAGATAGATNAGTGATCTTCCAGAGCTTTAGAGCTTTGATGTCAATTGCACCTCTGCGTTTGCCTGGTAATAACAGCCGACCTTGTACCAGCATTTAGCAGATTATTTGTATTCCAGATATTTTGCGTCCATTGGAAAATGTATCGTTACATCCCGTAAGCAATACTGTTTAGATCTATTGTATGCTGTTAATGCGCCTGCAGTCACACACTTATAGAAACAGATAGGCAAAAAGGTGATCAGACGGATAGGTACATAGATAGGTAGGTAGGGAGGCAGATAGATAGATGGATGGATAGATAGATAGATAGATAGATAGATAGATAGATAGATAGATTGATAAGTAAACACATACATACATATATACAAATATACATACATACATACACACATACATACATACATATACAGATGCATACATGCATGCATACATACATATACAGATACATACATGGATGCATGCGTAAATAAATACATACATACATACATGGATACATACAAAGTAATAAACAAATCATACTACAGAAAAAGAAAAAATTATATCATAAACAAATTCCATGAGGACATATCGGTTGTCAAAATTTACTTTTGTGTGCTATAATTATATTCTCGGGGAAATTTTGAACATTAGAAATTCTTTTTAACTACTCCTCCGTTGTCTTCATTTCGTTAACTTTTTATTTGGCTAAGATAAAAGAAATATTCGTCTGGGGTGGGAATATTTCTTTTAAATGGACGGAACACACCTTCTTTTACTTGTTTTTATTACAGATGTTCATCCAAACAGCGGTGTGGGGTTTTTTAACAAAGATATCTATCTTGGGAATTTCTCCAGAGATGTGCTTCCAACGCATATTTAATGGATTTATCTAAGTGGTGCCAGACAGATAAAATCTCAAAAACTTCATTTTTTCTTTTGTCCGTTGAGATTTTGCAGTCGTCAGAGTAGTTTTAGTTGTACGTAGCCTATCACCGTTGTAGCAGCTTGTACGTGAAAAAAGCTCTTTAAATCAAAACAGCTATTTTCTAAGGCAAATCTGAAGGTGTCTAAAATAAACCATTTATGAAATCTCTAGTTCAGTTTATCATGATAGTAGCTTTTAACCAATATCCATAGGTCCTAAATCGAGAATATGGGGTTATTCCAGCACGTAAGCTGATGATATTAAGTTATATGGATAGTATTACTAGTGTTTTCTCTTAATCAGTTTTGCAAAACAGTGAACATCATGCTTAACACAGCTTTGTATTTTATTTATAAGATTTATAAGAGATCTGATAACAGTAGACGAATAAACCGGCGCTGTTCGAGCATTATGGTTCAGACATTATAGGTCTTATTCAGGATCATTTTCAGGTTTCAATATGTTGATGACTTTAGAAATCTTTCTACTGTTGCATTTAGTTAGATCTGTGCATCTCTGATGACCAAAAAAATTTGCTCGGAGTATCTTTAAAGCCTGTACGATAGAACCTTATCTTCCTCATTACTATTTTGTATTTATGTATTAGTTGGTTTAATTGAATTGTTATGCCACGTTGATTGTTTCTTTTAAATCCCTCCATGCACCTGTAAGAACTTGGTGTTGCTTCTGTCATTTTTCTGTAAAGATTATTATTTATCTGACAAAGTCCAGCTCCACGTCCTAGGCGTGGGAGACTGAGGCAGAGCATATGCTCGTCGCGGCCAACTCCTACTCTTTTGGTCCAAGTCCGGGATACGTCTGTCCAGAACATGGCAGCTGACGGTACGCGAGACTTCTGCGTCTATAGGAATCCTATATATTTATATATATTTATCCTATAGGATAAATAAAACTGAATGGATTTTCCATTTGAGACAGTGAAACGGATAGGACGAACTCGATAGCCTTGGTTGGCAATCAACGTAGGATACGGACAACTCTGACATAAAATCTCTTGAGAAAAATTCAGGATATGTCTGCTCAGAACATGGGGGCTACTGATGGACATAGCCTCTCTAACTCTGGGTATCCCCAACAAGCTCATCGTCAGCATCGCATTATCCCTAACGTCTGTTGGCATCAGAAAGGGCATCAAACTGCGAACAGCTGCTTCAAACTTTATTTCTTGATAAAGGTTAGAGATGATGGGAGGAAGCTGTTCCAAGATGTTTGAGAATGGCGTTACAAATAATGAAGAAAATCCTAACCCTACTTTCAGGATCCGTGTTGCTACGCTGAATGTTGGAACATTCAGTGGTAGAGAAAATTAAATTGTTGAAATCTTGAGTTGGCGTAAAGTGGATATCTAATCTACTCTGTGCAAGAGATGTGCTAGGCTGAAGGCTCAACACGTTTTGTTAAGGGTAGAGAATGTAGAGATAAGATATTTAGAAGTGGTATGAGTCAGGACAACATGAAGTTGGAGTTTTTATCACAGAAAAACTTACGGAAGACGTAATCTGTAGACCGTATTGACAAAAGAATCATGTTAATAACAATAGTGATTGATAACACTATCATCTGAAAAGTGAGTGTTTATACACCTCGACAATTTGTGCTTGGATGCCGAAAAGGAGAAATTCTACAATAACTTAATTGTTCACATCAAATGCGTCAGCAAATGGCTTCCTCCTGATTGGTAGTGACCTTAATGGTCATGTTTGGAGTGAAGGAAAAGATTTTCATGGACATCATGGTGTCTATAGTATCGGTTCTTGAAACGATGAAGTCTGCGGATCCTAGACTTCTGTTCTGCAGGTAACTTTGCTATCAAAAATACCTTCTTATAAACCCCCAGAATCAATTGATCACCTGCAACTCTTGTAGTAACACTTCCCAAATCGACTATATTTTGGTGTGTAGAGTTGACCTAATGACTACCCAAGATACGAAAGTGATCGGAAATGATAAATGCGTTCCCCACCACAGGCTGCTTGTATCTGACATGTTCCTGCCAACTTTTTAACCAGTTAGACCAGTAATTGCCCTTAAACTAAAGCCATGTTTGATTAAAGACCCTGAAAGTTCTAGCAAACACAAAGAACTAGTTGAAAAATCGTGTAAAGACATAATGAAAAGTAAGGATGTTGACCAGCTTTGGGATTCCATCAGGGACTGCCTGAAAAACTAGGCCATGGAGATATCTGGTAAGGCCAAAGGTGGGTCAAGGTAACATAAAGAGACACGCTGGTGAAACAGTGAGGTAGATAAGGCAGTGAAACTGAAACGTAAACTTTGGAAAGAATGGCAAAATGGTGGCCGAAAAGATAAGTACCTGCGTGCCAAAAACGCTTCCCCGAACAACTGTGCACTCTGCCAAAAAGAGCCAATAAGAACATACCTTTTCTGACAAAAATAGTATTACCGATAGGTTCAATATATTCAGGATAGTCTCAAAGGTTAACAATGAAAGTTAGGATGTTAAAGGAGAAAAATTCATCCGATCTGAAGATGGCGAGATAGCATTTGGAGACCAAGAGAAACTGTCAACATAGAAAAGTAAGGCTTCTCAGCGACGAATTTCCCTTGGATCCTAATTCCTTAACATATTCCTTCCCTGAGGGAATCTTCAGTTTATTGCTTAATAACCTAACCTGTAGGATTATTAAACTTTTATTATGTCGCTATCTTTCCGCGTCGATCCTTAAAATATATTCCCCTCCATGCTCTTTTCTGACTTTTTGAAACTTTA
This sequence comes from Morbakka virulenta, assembly GCA_003991215.1. Taxonomy (NCBI): domain Eukaryota; kingdom Metazoa; phylum Cnidaria; class Cubozoa; order Carybdeida; family Carukiidae; genus Morbakka; species Morbakka virulenta. The sequence goes on from RDPX01000251.1 coordinate 848,270, forward strand.
AATTCCGCTAGTACTTTCTCTGAGTAACTCTTACACTGTCAAAGTTGAAAGATACAAGGCCCTTTGTGTTTTGTAGCCAATCATCTTGGCATTAATTTCACAGGGATGTTGAACACGACAGTATTTCCAGAAAACTACAACCAACATCAAACTCTGTTTGATGTTGGTTGCAGTTTTTATGTAGGATAAATACGTTCTCTACTAAAAACACTGTTCGTTCGTGGCTCCATTTGATCGTACAAACTATCAGCAACAACTGTTATGGTGCTTCATTGTGAAGATTTTCTCTTCATTATTCTTCATAGCATCATTGTTGACGGATTGTTAAGGTAGATGAGATGTAAAAGGCCTGATCTATAAATAGAAACTTGGTAAACAAACAGGGAAAATTCGGGTACGCACAGTTTGTGCTTTCCATTCGTTAATGGGACCTATTCGGAATACTTTTACTCAACTTGTTATTTTCACACACATCACATAAATAAGTAAACAAATAAATGCACAAAAACAAAACATAAATATGAAATAACACACAAAAATATAATACATTAGGCTGATAGACGTAAGAAAAACAATCATATACAATTTCCATATTCATTCTTCGTTAGGCCCTGAAGTACCTCTGTGAAAACCCACGGAAGTGATTTTTTACAGAGGAACTTAAATTTACTGTCCATTTTGTCTAATATTAGGTCTTTGTAATGTGGTCTGCAGAGCTTTCCTATTGTTCTTGCGAACCATACAAGGCATATGTATGGCACTCAGAAGTAAAGACAAACAAAATAAAAAGTTAAACAGTGAGATAAAACTGATATTTCAAGGTCGCGCGTGCATTTGTTTTGTTGGTTAGAGTACCAGGGATGTCTGATGAAGGTGTAGTGGGGTTAGTTTGACTTCGACAACTTAAACAGGAAGGGTCAAGTGATTTTATAGTTCGCAAAAAAAATTGCATTAAGCAGCGATCCATTTATCGTGCATAAATCAAACACCGCGGCTAAAATGAATGGAAGAACAAAATTACGATAGGAAAAATGAAAATTAGAAATGAAAACACAACTGAATTTAACAGAGTACTACGCATTTCGATACTGCTTAATGTACTAATTAAATGGGTGAAAAACAGGGTGGCATCTCTAAGAAAACAGTTAGTGTGGAATATGAGTACGTGCAATGAAAGCTAATTGCAGTTGCGATAAATACAAAGTTGCCGTAAACAGCGAGGGCGATGGGGCAATTCAAAGCCACTCACTACGGCTAAAGTTTAACCATTTCTGCATATACTTAAAGAAAGAAAAACTGAGAAAAGGCGAGAACATAAAAAACAAGGAGCGAAAATTTCCATCCCCCTTTTTCCCTCCTGTTCCCTTAATTAAATCTGATGTCCTCCCATTTTAGGGTGAGAAGTTACTGTTCTGCTACTCTAATTATTAGATTTACTTCAGCCGCCAATAAATAAGAAAAGCTATCCACTCATGAATTTGACAAGCTGAAAACTAAATATAAATTTTACAATATCAAATTATTTTTAAGTATTGTTAGTACTTGCCCAAGCACAGTTAACGTTTTTGATAAATATTTAGTCGTTAGTAATCATATTTACCTGACTCCTTGCTGTCCGATCGTTCAAATGTATACTTAGATTTACGAGGCCTAACTTTACCCCTCGGCTTCGCTGAATTAAAAAAGGTTAATTAAGAACAAAGATCAAAACTTGAAATCAAGGTCTGAAACAAAATCATAATGGTGTGGAAAAAACGTTAGTGTGCAACACTAGAAAATACGTCAAAAAGTAACCAGAAAGGTAGGGTAAAAATACAACCATGGCTTTTTAATTTTTAACTCAATGGCAAAAACAAACTCATCTCCTAATGTCTTGGCAAGCAGGGTTTAAAGTTTATTAAAACAAACCGAAGAGGTCAAATCAGCCGAAAGACAAAACATTTTCTAGAGGGAAATTCTCACATTCAAATAATCAGTCGATTAATTAAGTCTGCTGAAATTTAATAGATAAGTCAGGTTTTATTTTGTTTTGTAACATGAGTAAGGCAAATAATAAAAACTCTCAATAAGAATAAACATGGTTTTCCTAATTTAAAGCCATAACAACTTTCCTATTCATCATTATGAATACCAAATTAGATGCTTATGTTCTACAACTTTTATACCTTGACCAGTACTCATACAAAGTTTTGTTTTCCTGTTAAACATACCCGATGGTTTTAAAAGTAAAACAGAGATTTCTTACGAGAAATTTGGGGGGAGGGGGATTTTGTGGAGGGTTGCATTTTTACCGCTCCCGGATATCGATTTCAAAGTATCAATTTTTCCTTTATTTTAACCACCTACCATTATTACAGAATTTTAAAAACAGAATAGAAAAATTTAAGAATACAATATTGCAATTTAGTAGCCAAGAGTGCATTATTTGATTTGATACTTACATGGTCATTCTTTGTTTACTTTTAAGATAACGGCCTCTACTCGTTTCGTGTTGTTTTGATTCTACTAACATCTTAAGGAATACGCCTAGCCCTTGTACAACTAAGCCGGAAATAGACACAGATAAGATCCTTTTATATTTTATTTTGAGAGGAATAACCAACATTTAAAATCCCGTTTCTAAGAGTTTTCTGATCCCGTTACAAATGTCAGTTGTGGGTGTACGATCAGTATTTGATAACATTAACAGTTACAAAAATTTTTATTGTCGGTACGATTAGAAATCGATAATATTTTAACCGTTTCAAAAAGTTTTTATTCCCATGATTAACTGTCGCAGCACAGTCAGTATTTCGTGTACCAAAGAATCTTTTACTGTTTTTAACAATTTCGGAGTGGTTTTTAATACATAAAAAAAATTTTTGTAATACAACAGTTATTTCTTAATAATAAATCAGTTACAGGGAATATAATGTTATCAAATACATGTCACCAACGACAAGTCTCACAATTCACATGTCGAAACATCAAACCTGCCTGGTTCAGTCAACATCAAAAGTTTGTTCGAAAATCATTAATAGAGGGTATAGATGTTCTTTTAATTGGTGATCCCATTATAAATGGATCATCAAGATAACGGCGTTTTTTCTCCAAATACTTCAGGCTATCATCAAAACCAGAGTACTGAACTATGGAATCAGTGGAGATCAGTTTCATATAATTGACGATGGTGGAGGTGAAAGAAGAACCCAAAGTGTTAAAAATTCAGCACAAAGAAAGTCTCCACCTGAGCGACTCTGACGTTTTGGTAAAGGTTGTAAGGGTTTCCGATGAGGAACCAATGTCTGTCTAAGGGTGTGAAGCATGCTGTTTCTAAATCTAACTGACATTGGGCATTTGCAAAGTGAAACGCACACTAGCCGAACCTTTGAAAGAGTAACTTGTTTTGATTTTCTTCAACCTTGCTTTGCAGTGGCATAAAAGCTTTGCGTCAATTGCCTGTGCCCAGTTTGAACATTTTAGGAAAGCTGGTTTTCAATCATTGTAGAAGCATCATATGCATTCAACAACCTTACAAGTTTTTACCTATCTATTTTCCCCTTTTCTGCTCTCCATTACATTTCTAATGTATTACTTTTAGCTGTATCTCAACACAATCAAGAGAAAAGTTTATACAGAATCTATCGGGTTTATACTTATTTATGAGTGAACCATAGGAAGCCAAAAAGTAAGAGATAAATTGTTGAGCATGGGATATTAATGCGCAGATAGGGAGAAACTGTCTAGTAAAGCAGCAGAATTGTTTGATGTGGTTGCTGTTGTCCGTAGGGTAGCTTGTATTTGTTTAATCCTTAAAATATAACACACACTGCTAGAAAAATGATTAGTTTGGGTGTTGTTGTAGAGCATTTTCTCAGGGTCAAAAGAAAATGGAAAATGGAAAACCAAAAGGGCAGTGAACAATAGAACACAGACAATTCAGGACAGTATGAAATAGTGAGGGTTCCACAAAAGAGTAATGCTATTCTCTCGTGTAGGAAATAGGGTAGCGTCACTGTAAAGGCTAAGAATCCCATCTTGATTGAATCTGAGTGGTCTGTAATTTACACAATTTTTATTGATGAACAAAAACAGGGAAAGAGGTTCCTATCATTAGTATTCCAACTGCAAGAGCAAGTATTTCATAGAAGAAAATTGTCTGAAAACAATCTACATTAAAACGTAAAACAACGATCTACACAAAAGTCAGATATTGGTCAGGGCTCAGAATTGCATTAAACGTTTATTCCTCCTATCTTTTATTTTGACGGATTAAAGATTATAGAACATTGATCACAGTTTTATTCTCTAAATTAAATAAAAAATATCAAATATAACTAATACAATATATATATGGTTTAGAGTGGCTAGACCTTAAAAAAATGAAAAAGCAACTTGACAAAGGAAAGTCATTGAGGTTTTAAAAAATAACATTATAACATGATGACTTTCACCAAGTAGTGATCGATCGCTCTGATAGAACGAAAAGAAAAGAGAAAACACTACTGCGCAAGCGCAAGGCAACAGACAATGCTACAAACCACAAGAAAAAAAGGACTGGTTCTTTTAATTACTTTTTTCTGTCTTTCTTGATTCTTTTACATTTTTTTCTTTTGTAATTTTTGTAGTCTTGTCTTTTTTGTCTTCTCTCCTTTTGAATTTTTCTGGTTTTTTCTCGCTTTTTTGTTATGTTAAAGATATTTACACTTAATATTGTAGCAAGGCGAGGCTCTAAAGACAGGAACAAATGGATCTTATAAACTACGAATGATTTTTAAAAAAATGAGGCTGTTCTTTCTAATGAAGCACTCGGTCTGTTTGTACGACCGGTCACTTTCAAACATCTTCTGAAAGGGGACCCTCGATCGAAACGTCGTGTATATTCTCCAATAGAAGTAGTTGTGAGTAGTTTAAAATAGGGCTAATACGTTATGTCTATCATATTTGTCGTTGTCAAAGTTGTTGTTTTTTCCAGCTTTAACGCCAGATTCAAAGCGATGCAAGTTTGACATGATATAAGGATTGTTTGTGGTATTACGGTGGTTTAGCGCAATTAAGTTTTTACGCCTTTTATGCCCCAACGACGCAGGGCTTCTGTCGATGTGAGGATGTTCTGAATTCTACAAGTACCATGGAGTCATTGCGCCAGCCTCTTGCTTAACAGGTACGACCATTTTTTCTTTTTTAAACATTGGGTAATGTCTCCAAGGCTATGAAGAACCAACGCTTGTGTTTTTGACACCAAATGTGTCAGGCCTAATCCTTCTTGTTGTATAGAAAGGCAGCAGGTTGTTCCTTTAAGAGGTTTAGGGCCCTTTTCCTATAAAAACCTGAAAATGTGTTTCTTAACACGTTGAAAAGTCTTAATGGGTAATACCTAAATTGTATGTGGTTCAGTTTTGACATGGCAAGGTTGTTGCGGATAAGACCTATGTCACCAAGTGAGAGTATACGGTTGGGCCAGATGTTCAGTTTGGTCTACAGCCCCCAACCACTTAGTGTATGTATTCTACAATACTGTGTTATCCAATGGAATTCCTACTATTGTTGTTGTCTTGACCTACTTTATGTTGGGATGATGTAACTGTCTATCTTGCACGGAGACCATTTTGTTTAGATGGCATTTCAAAACCACTGGCTTTTTTCATAGACTAAAACAATGCTCAGAGTTGTGAGAGGCGCTTTTTTATCGTTGAGGAATATTATGGGGGTGTCTGCATACTGTGAGATACAGCTCTTTTCGTCACAAACCAGTATTTGCAGACAAGTGTTTCAGCTACGTTACAGTAATGCAAGTAAAGACAGGAAACCACTGTCTCACTCCTCTGTTCATTGTTATTGTTTGGATATTCAAATACACCCTCTGACGGAAGAATGCCCCAAAGTCTATTTTGACCAATGTTTTATCTAAAAATGACCATTAAACACGGTCCAAAACCATTTCTTGGCAAAGGTTAAGGGCAGCAAACCAGTCCTTCTGCAGGCAGTATGACACTGTGTCCCGTAAAAGCTTCAAATTGTCATAATAGAAGAACAGGGAAAATTGCATGTCTGATCTTTATAGAAGATGTAATGTAGCAAGAGCTGATGTCGTATTGATACTGTCTGGGTAAGGACTATGCAATCAGTATTTTAATAGTAAGATGGCTTTCTAGTTGATGGGCTCCATTTTATGTCTTTTTATGTATAAAACGAGGGGAAACTATAGGTTCGTTGATGCCGAAAAATGTCAATTTCATAGGAGGAGGAGCAAAAAAACACCAAAAAATATCTGTACGTGACTGATCAAGGGCATCCCAGAATTCCAAGAATTCGGTAAAAAATGCGTCAGTGCCAGTTGTTTTATGTTATTTCATACTTTTTAGATCTTGATGGCATACTTGTAGGGTTAGTGGTACTTAAATTTTTGGGAGAACCACAGCAGGTTCTGTAAAAACTAGCTGCATAGGCTAGTCTTCATCCTATGTAAGTATGTTTTCTTTGTCTCCGAGGAGAGTAAATGAGTCCTTCTTCTGTTAGATTTTCTTAAGGAAAAAGAAATAAATTCTGGACGGCTCAATAGCAATTATTAAACCCTCCAAACATTTGAGTCCATCCACCTTAACTGTTTGGAGATCTAGCTGCATTAATTTCTCCCCTACTTGGAGAATGCTGCCTAGTGTCCCAGTCGGATGTTATGTAGGCTATTAACAACTTGAGCCCTTTCTTGAGACCTTTCTTTGGCCATGTCTTTGGAGAAACATATACAAACGTGTTTTCGTTTCTTTTTTCATATGTCCCACCAGTGTGCAGATTGGGAAAATCAGCCTGTCCAGAAAGCCAGAGAAGGGAAAAGGAAAGATTTTTATTTGAATCACTGGTAGTTTGAGGTGGATTGTGTTCAGTTTTCAGTATCCTCGTCCTGATCTATTAAGTTTATCTAGAAACACCCCAAATATCATGAGACCGTGATTTCAAAATGAAATGAAGATGTGGAGGCATTGCTAAGGTAGGTAAATCTGATCGAGACGTGAACCAATGCTTGGACTGGGGGTAAATTATGAGTAGTGTGTCTTGTAAATTTGGGGATTCTAGGGAGGCATCCAGCTCTGGCAGAGCCTGTTGCAACTGTCTGGTTTGACATATATTTGTTCAAACTTCGATGCATTTAAATACATACATAAATACACATATACAAAATTACATATTGTTGTCAAAACGTACCAATTAAATCGTCACCGGCTAAGTCAGAGTATTTTTCTGGGGAACGTGACCTCACGGGAGATGCTAGAAGTAAAGAGAGTGAGGTATACAGTAACAATGGAGGATACAGTCAATAAAAAATCTAACGTAAAAGTATTCAACAAAATATACTATATAAATAGAATTGTAATTAAATAACCTCCAGGTTAAGGCTACAGCAGTCCAATGAACAGGTGTATTTTTTTAACATCAAAAATCAGAAGTCAATATATTTGTTACGTTACAAAAGGGCGACATCCACATCAATTGGTCAAAGCACGCTTCTCAATTATTACAGGTCTCTCTTCTGCGTCCTGTAACAAAACCAAATATCTGAAATTCTTGGCAAAAAACAATCCTCGCCTTAAGGGGCTGCACACAAAGTTCAAATTCAACTTGCTCTTTTTTTTTTCTTTCTTTCTTTCTTTTCTCTCTTTCTTTCTTTCTCTTTCTTTCTTTCTCTTTCTTTCTTTCTCTCTCTCTCTCTGTCTCTCTGTCTCTCTCTCAAGAAACTGACAATAAGCAAAAAATACATTTCGATTTAAGACTGTGCTACGCAGGTTTGTAAAAGAAGCGTAACTGCTTTAAACGGAGCAGCTGTAAACATCTGCTCAATGCAGTTTCTTACAAGAGGATTTATCTTATCTTTTGTACCTTGATAAGGTCAGTAGAGTATATTGTTGACAATAAGTGGTAAAATTTGCCCAAGAATAACAATTATGATCGACTTTTAATTTCTGCGGAAAATTATCGTTGGTGAAACCTAAGTGGCAGAAATGGTTTGAGAGGGCAGTTGATAAGTTAACTGATACCATTTGACCTTTCTTCAGAATATAACTCGGCGCATAACCTCTACTATTTCTTTTTGTACCGATGCACATTACCTACGAGCGTAACCTCTTTCGTGCCAAAATGATAAAATGACCATTCAAAATGATAAAATGACCATTTCCAAGATTTATACAAATAAAAAAAGAAAGAAAAATAAAAACATTAAGTCAGCTTTTCAATTAAACTTACTCTGTAAATGTGAAAACTGACATTATTTTCACTTTCATAGCTAAATGTTTGTTTGTATCCCGTTAGTCTTACTTTTTACTTTCAATAGCAACATTCCTGGCACATTTTATATATGGGCTAAAATTAGGATTCCAAATTATCTATTTCAGTATATTATAATGGTTTACAGCACTGCAGGGCCATATCTGAATAAATAAAGTAATTCCAGGTTAAAGCGGTACTGTGAATCAAGATCCTGCTTTGGCCACTCTTTTAATAGGATCAAGCAAACTCTTATTGGTCGGTCAAATTCAGTTCCGAAGGCCTTGTATCTCAAATGAGAACTGTTGCAGAATTCATGATATACTTCACTTAACTTGGGCTGGGTAATGAGTGACTGGTAGTTCTACAAAAATTTACTGAAAAGCATTATTTGAATGCATTGTGTAGAATCAGTTGCCATAAGACAAAACACACTGCTACTGTTTATGTTGAATTGCTTATCTTTACATACTGACCAAAAAATGGCTTGTTGTTAGATATGCGATCGGCACCCCAAAAAACTTTTCCCGATCCTGCTATTGAAATCAATTCTTTTATCTTCGCCTTGTTGTAAATGGCCACAAACAAAGACCCAGGTGCATTCTTAATTGAACGGTAATCTATTACAATCATTGTACAAATAAATAAAATCCGTGCGTGCGAACAGTTGAATGGAAAGCTTAATGATGACCATAATGATGGTGACTGTGATGGTGATGACTCCCATGCGAAATTTAAGGACTGTGCAAGTGTGACTCTAGGTTAACATAAACATACAAATCAAAGTAATATATTGCGTATACAATTCAAACACACTGAGTCTTAAAACCTTTTTACTGTGGCCTGGTAATGAGGCGTGTGACCTCAGGCGCATGCCTCCACGCACACCTAAAAAAGCTGGAGCGTACTTTTCATTGCACGCGCAAAAATTTTTGCAAAGGATATTATAAAACGTGTTTAAGTTTTTAGTTTTGCAACCCTTTGTTTAGCATGAGTGTTAGCACTTTTCTCACAGGATATCAACATTCTTTGGGGTAATAACAGTGGTTAGGCTATTAACTGTAATGTGAAATTAGGATATCAAGTGCCAACTTCCAACAATTAATCAGGTGCTTTTAAAAGATAAACAACATGACACTACTAATAAAATGTTAAGTGAAGTCATCTAAGCAATCGCAACCACAGTTTTTACAATTTCATTCCAAAGCACACACGAAAACGGCCATAAAGTAGAAATTTCTGGTTTTAAGCTGGTGGAAAAGATGATGTCATCGGTCAGAAGACTGGAAAAGAGCATGTGAAGATTTTTGTGAATTTCACTGTGTACAATTTATGTGCAAAAATATTACTGCTAACAAGACACCTCGAAAGTTCTAGACACAAATTCCCTTCGAGACTGAAGGTAATCAGGCTGCTAATACGCGCGCTCTAGTATCCATAGCACAGAGAAGCATCAAGACTACGTTAGACGCTGCAAGCGGGAAAGCTCTAAAAATCACGCTAACTGCTTATGTGGTGGAAATAAATCCGTTACTGATGACCTAATTCAAACATTGATTAAAGACAGAATGGGGTAAAATTAATCACTCGAAAAGGTGATCAATGTGCAGCCTACGAGTTTAATTCGTGTATCAACGAAACAATTGTTGAAAAATCCGCAGAAATTCTTGGAAGTGTCCAATTACTTCAGTACTATCCGACGATTCTCATGCAAGGAAAACTGGCCATCAAAAAGAAGGGGTTCTTGTCAAAACTGACAGAAACGGTTAGCACAATCTATGTCTAAGTTTCTTACTATCGGGCCTCTTCGTTTGATGTAGAGATCGCACTCTCCCTCGTCAAACGAAAAGGCTTGGTAGCAAGGAATGTGACTCAGGTTGATGGGCATGCGTTTGCGAATTACGGTCAACCAGTGCATCTAGACAGATTTTAAAACAAGAGCAACTAAAAGATGCGACAAATATTTATTTTCCAAAAAAAGAAAGAAAATGTTTGAAAGTTTGATGATTAAGAAAGCAATTACCCAAAAAAGCAGATAAATGTCAAGGAAGTTATAGGATTTGTAGATGATTGGAAGGATTCAGATTCGTTTGGTAAGGATGGTTAATAGGACTGAACTCTTTCCCTTTCTGCGAACAAACACACAAACACACACACACATATATATTTTCATTGTTTGTTTGAATTGTATTTATATTGCTAATTTAATCGTTTCTAATAGCTTGTTTGCAGCGTATATTTGACTGTACCTTATTAGTAATGTTTTTCTCTGTCTTACAACTGTCCAAAAAATGCTATGTTTATAACGGCAAGGAATCGCACGCCTGAAAAACTCAAGGCGTCCGAATCGTCGCAGGTGGCCATATTTAATACTACTAGGCCTGTCTTCTTTGCAGATATTCTTACTTCCCTTCTTAAAAATTATGAAAACAAAATTATAATGGTTCTTCAACAAAAAAACTTGAATCAATATTAACTGGGCCATTTTCAGGGCATTACAATTCCACCTCGCTTTACAGCAATAAACCCTGACGTTGTCACCTTCACAGGAGGGCAAGTTTTTCTCAATATTCTTAGAAATACCTTACACCAAACGATAAAGATGTCAACATACCTTGTCGAATTGATCTTTTCGTGATAACGGGGTTTGGCGCAACGATTGACCGCCTCAAAACTGGAGGTGCTAAAAAAAATCACATCTAAAAATTACCATGGCATAAAATGAGAAACTACAAAAGTAGCTATTGACATCTACAGTCATGTGGTTACCACTTACAAAATGTGGAGTTATCAAAATTTACACACCCTAATTTTCAAATACACAAAATTCAGTATTAATGGTGTATACTATGTTGAATATCAAAGTTTCAAAGGAAAAAATAACTCATACAGGGTCGCATCATTTCGATGTGCCTTCCCCCTCCCCTAAACTTACCCAATCCCAAAGCTTTATGCTGTATTTAATAACGAGAAAAGTATTTGCTATTCTTACCACTACAAAGTTTACTTATCCCCAGCTGCCGTCAATTGTTCTTGTATTTTGCGTAGTTTCCTGGACATCAGCTTCTGAGCACCCATCAGGGCTAGCTTTGAAGCCAGTGGGAACTTCAGAGTTCCCTTCGTACTCACTTTTGCAAAAATGCTCCATAAGCATTAAAATCTTTAGATTCTAATGCGTTTTAATTTACTTTATCATTACTAAAGGAAAACCAAATATAAACTGTAGCCCTGAATTTAAGGATACACAAGATGCCCGGAAGAAACTATACAATTTTGTTATCACATTATAGACGGGTGACAATTAATGCCTTACAATTAGTACTACTTCAAACTTGACCGTAAGCAAAATAAAAACTCCATATTTACTGGCACAATAACGGAAAAGGACGAAAGCAAATATTTAAATACTAAATGAAATAAAACCCAATTATTTGGTATCTAGCAACCATATATTGTCAACTATGCAAATGATATTGCATCCTTAATTTGAATAACAGATGGTCTCCTTAAATTTCCCTTATTTAAGCATTAGTTCAACTTTGAATCCCTCTTAAGTGGTTAACTAAAGGAAGCCATCCAACTTTAAGGATCGACCAAAATAAACGATATTTTAATAGCAGTTTTCAAGTTTAGATTTAGTAGCAGGGCACTTTGCAGCCCTCAGCTGAACGTAGGTTATGTTATGTTACAATGTGGCGATCAAAGCACCCACTTGGGCTAAAAAGGGGTAACCTGGGCATGTTCAGATACAGACCTTTAATTAAAAAAATTAACCAGGCATGTAATGAATGGTATGGTGATGAATGAAATGACTTGGTGTAACGAGAAAAAAACTTTAAAATATTCTAAACTTACTTGGAGGAAAAATTACTTTGAAATAGTATCTCTATCGCTTTTAAAAATATAGTCTTCAAGATTGTTAAGGATAAATAAATCACAAAGAAAATTTAATTTGCAACTGATCAGAAGGTAAATTAAATTAATATTGACCTTCTCCTTCACCAAAACTCAATGTCATATTCGGCCTGTTAAAGGGGATGGGTTTAAGAATATTTACCCTGTGATATACAGTAAAAAAATGATATGTTTTTTTCCTAAAAAATGTAAAATATTCAGCTTGGATAATATACTTTGTGGTCTGTTTTAACCAACAAACATGGTTGTTGTGACTTTAGCTAAAAATCGTTAAAAAAGCTCCTCCCTCCATTTATGAGTGCTTGATGCTGCTTATGTCCAGTTCCTGTTCCCTTTGATTTGTGAAAATCTGTTCAAATGTCTGACTACAAAGTGCTCTTCTCCTATATTTTTACTGTAAGCATTCAATCTCTTCCCTGCTATTCTTATGTTTATCCCTAATGAATGCATGCAAAATAGTTTTTACGTGCATTTTAGTGTATTTTGAAACCAAAAATGTAAAAATACGTTTGAAATACCTTTTAGAACATTTTCGCTCAATACTTACATTCGAAATCCAGATTTAATGGGTCTAACTCTTCTTGTGCATCATAAGGGTCACCCATTTCAAAGGAGTATTTTCGCCCTTGGTATTTGTAAGGGTCATCTAATTCATAAGAAATCTTCCTTTGTTGCCGGATGTATGGGTCATCGTATTCTGCTTGTCCTCTTTCACTAGAACTTCTTCGATGGTATGACATTCGACCATGTCTACTTTCATAATCCATCACAGGTTTCCTGCGACTGTCAGACCATGAATGATTATGTCGCAAACCACCTTGCCCAGAATTGCCTAGACGAGAGAGAGGTAGAAACTCAAAAGGTTTGGCAATGGAGTGTGGAGGTTCCACAGTTTCACATGATTACTGGTACTCAGATTACTGGTACTCAGATCCAAGTGTGAACCACAAAATAAAACTTGGCCTTATGAATACGTATCACTTTTGATAGCCATTACTATTCCTTTTCCAATAAACAAATTCCAATCCCCATTCTATGCAGCTGATTTAATAATTTGTGAAGGCCAAGGTAATTTGACATCTAAAAATGTCAAAATAATAAAATTAACAATTATATATTAAAAAAATTATTAACTCAGTTCTTCTTGGTTAGCACTACAATAATTAAACTAACATTCCACTAGCCTACAAGATGTATCCGATAATTAATGGTGGACTACTAATATCCCTAGAATTAGCTTTCTGGGAGCCAAATAATTACCAAAAATCAACGCTGTTGATCTTGTTCTACCACAACAGTGAAACCTCTGTAGCATAGGCTTACGGTTGCGCCAATGGGTCCATTTATTCTCAAAGTTCAAAAGAAGTCATGTTTTTTTCAGAGTGGCAAAGTTGACGATGACAGGTATTAAAATTTTAACGTAAATGCTAAGTGCCTTTAAAACCCCTTACTGTGCAACGATACTTCCCTTTAATGATCACTTGCACTTATATGCATTTTTAATCAACGTAATAACACTTGATACCCTTAAAATGCAAAACATAACTGAACTAACGAGTTTACGCAAATACACATTACAACACCTCGCAATCTGAAGTGACGCATGAAAATAACGGTAACAAAAGATGACGTAAATATGAATATTGTGAAGGTGATATTTTACTAACAAACAAAACAACGTTCAAAATAAACCAACGAAAACGTGAATACTACAAAAAAAGAACTGGAAACTAAAACGAAATGCGAACGTCAAATCGAAGTGAATGTCAAATAAAAACGTGAAAATTAAACCAACTAACCCATTAACGTCGAAGGTAAAAGTAAGAAAGAAAAAAGGAATAAGTAATCAACAGAAACGTAAATACTATACAAACTGAAACGTATATTAAGTGTTGAATAAAATCAAATTTATACAGTATGTTTATTTTGAGTGCTGAATAAAATTAAAGTTGTGCAGTATGTTTAATTTGAGACAGTATGTTTCGTAATAGGCCAGTTGTTTTAGGTGAATGGATGAGAAAACCTTTTATGTTGAAAATAAAATGGACTAGTGACATTTTGGTGACGCTTTGAAAGCTGCTTTTCATTGAAAAGTATGAAAGAAAACTATGCATCTCCAAACCTATCTCGTCAAGTGGAGGAAGATCAGCAAAATCGAGGTCTGTAAATGACAGTGGTCTTCGAGACGACATAGAAGGTATGCCGAAGTTAAAATCATCTGCAGGGGAAAGATTGTTATTTTTTAATGATTACCATTAAAAGGGCAAAAATGGGGCCAAAACGAAAACAATCCTACATTAATAGCAATACCAGGAAATGATTCAGAGAAAAAAATAGACTCTGAATATCAACAATGGGAAAAAATATTACATTTCAACAGAATAATAACTACAGACTACAAATATCGACATTGTGACAAAAATATGCCACAAAAATCCTTTAACACACGGGTAACACTAGTCCCACCCATATCAATTACATCTAAGCAACAGCTAACTACAATGGTTTTTTTCGTTCATGCAACAATCGTGAGTACTTTGCTTCGTCACCACCAGTTCTGTCATATCATATTGAAACACAAAGTCGCAATAATGATGGCTTCTTAAACAATAACAAAGTAGTACTACTGCAATGGCACAACAGTTGACTTCTAATGGAACTGATATCATAGTGGTGATAGAAAAGACTTAAAATAAACATCTATTTGAAATTAAAAAATGATAAATTTCCCAAATCTATGTTTGAAATGGTTTAAGAAGTGAGGTAGTTCAATAGAGAAAGATTCGTTAGCTAATATCAAAATATATATTTAATAAATACTAGAAATTACCATTAATATATTTCCTTAATCTTTACATTATATAAACATATAAACCTACTAATATAGCAATATATACATGTAAAATAATATTAATATTTACATGACGCTATTGTCTTTAAGCCTGTCATTAAACAAAAATACTAATCTTCTTAAATTTACATATTTTTTTAATTAATGTAGTAAATTCCATTTAATACCCCAATTATTTTAAGTAATAAACATATAAAAATGAGAAAGGCATTGTCTGCAAATGGCAGTCGTACATTTCTCATCGCTCTATAGAATACTGACTTCTGCGGTTAAATAAGACAAAGATTTCTTCTGGAAGAAGAGTGATATCAGTTTATTGAACTATCAAGACAACAACACAGTTCCAGATGACCTTGAAGAAGAAACATATTCTGGATTTTAAGTGCATTTTCGCTTCTTTCCATCAATATGCCAATATTTTGCATACACGAATAAAGATACTTGAAAAAATGACATTGCTGGTTTTTATAGGCTAAAGGCTATCATCTGGGATGGGTCATTTCGTTCGACAGCGCCCAGTAGTTTGCCTTGAAGAAACAAAAATGAATCGAATAGACATGCATTCATTTTTTAACATCCTCTGGCCAAATGCAAATTACTGAAACAAAGAAGCCATGTCCCGTCATAGAGCTCCTTTTTCAAAAAGTTACATGTGTATCTCAGTACTATAAATCCCACTCTTGGTGGAGAGATTGCCAGGAAACCATCCAATTTCTAGGTCATTTTAATGCATTTCATTTTGGCTGCCCATATTTCTTCTTTCATTGTGGAAGATTATGACTAATTGACGGTCACTATTTATGATCTTTTATTTTCTCATTTATCGATGGTCCGGCAGTACTTAATGAATTAAAAATCTGTAACGCTGAGCATAAAAGTTCTAAAAAAATTGGCAGTCTATTTTGCAAAAGTACTTCTGGCATAATTTTTAAAAATCGACCTTACTCCAAGTGCGTTATAAGAGTGCGACTCACCTCTCATGATTCAGGAAAAATAACAAAACGCATGAAAAAACTCTGGGCAAGAGGCTCGAGTAACAATAATGAAATCACTGACATCATTACTACTACGCCAAAAACAGTTTATTTAACCAACAAGCTCTAATTTGAGCATGGTTGCAACTGTGCAATAACTAAGGAATGTATATTTCACTGCATTATACTTTTAGCTTTTCTATTTTACCGTTGTGTTAGTGAAATTTTTCTTAAATGCTGAGTTTTCTTGTCCGGTAGCATCGTCAACGTGTAAATTCCTACCACTTATTCTGCTGAGCCTGTCATTGCCTTAAGAATAAATTAATCGTTATAACTTCATAGTAAACTGTAAACATGTTTAGTATCAATAGCACCTGTGCTTACTTCAAAATGTTCTCGTGTATCCTCTGTCATTTACTTAAGGCTCTGATGCCAGTCTTCTTCCGTTCCGATCTATCATTGTCTTTGAGTTTGTCTAAGCAATAACCTTAAGACTTTATTAACATTAAATTCATGAAATAACAAAAATACCTTGTCATAATGTCCTACGGTTATACCCGATAAGAATGAGATAATCTCCAACATTTTCCTGTTCCACAATGTTAGGCCGCATTGTCTGTGTATTAGTCTCTTCTGGCATGACTCATCCGGTGTTCTAACATATACCAACTGAACATTATGTTACTACCAATGCAGCTTTATTGTGCTTAACATGTTAAACTTAAATTGTTTCTGGTTAATATATAGCTTTCTATAAATATGTGTAATTATTTTCTTCAATCACGTCTCCTAATGAGTGCTACAAAAATCTGAGAACTGTTCTACAAATACAGACAAGTGGTCTGGTGTCGTACCAAAACATTAAGAAATGTGTAATCCATTTTTATTAACCTGCACAACCTGAACATAAATGCAAGCCTTGCTAACTCTGTCTGTGCCTATTTCTAATAACTAGTGACTGTCGTTAAAACAATTTTCATTAATAAATTCTAAAATACTAGTGGCGATTTATGTTTTTTAATATTACCAAACCGCGTCACGACATATAAATGTCATTGAAATAACATCATATGGATTCCAGTAAAAAACTAGGATATGAAGTAACCAATTCTAAATGTTAAACAAACTAACCATAAAAGAAACAAATGGGAAAGTTCTATTTTATTTATCTTCAACACCATTAAGGTTATACTATTTGTCTCTTAATAGTTAATGTAAAATCCCTCAATTTATCCCTGCATACTACCTGTCAATTATACTGTTTTGCTATTCACCACATACATTAAGGTGTCCTAGATCACATCAACAGTACAGAGAAAGTTAGCTGCTTGAAATAGCTTTAATTCAATTTACTACTGTACTTTATGTACTTCTTAAACAAAAACTGTGATAAACTTAATAATAGACGTTTCAACAAAACAACGCAATGAAAACAACATGAAAAACAATACCAAACAAATAGTATGAACATTAATGGAATAATAGCTTCATTTACCATCTTGTTCATAATCCCAGTCCAAACTCATCATACTGGCAAAGCTTGCAGAGTGGTATAATCTACCCGGCTGGTCATCCCCACCATGCTGGTTGATAATTTTCTCCAGCTGCTCTATAAAATTACAATATATACTTTCAAGTCTAGATTTGGACTTTAAAAAATTTGAAAATACACATGGATACAATGCCCATATATCTGTGCCAAGGCAGTTAAAAATAATGATACTTTTTCATACGGGCTATACAAATGCTTGGTGCGAACACACAGACAAAATAATTAAGTAACCAATATTCAAAATTCTTTTGTCGTCATTATTACACTAGGTTGTCTGTGAAGTTTCCACCCAATCCATAAACGTCTTTACCGTTTTTACCATTAAAAATTGTATCCTTTAGAAATTATTCATTTACTTCCAGAGGTTATTTAAATCTTGCAACTGTTATTCATATAACTGAAGACCGTTACCTACAATTACATCATTTCAACCGCATGGTATATAAAACCTCTGGAAGCAATTTTGTTTCTTCTCTTGCGGTTTAATTATTCAAATAAACGATTTCTGATACAAAAATTGAATAGAGCAATTAAAATTAGTTTTATTATCCTTTTATGCTTTTTCGTTGGCATTCAAATGGGTCAATGTGCCAACTAAAAAAAAGTCAAGTGAGTTTTTATTAATAGTGAAAACAAAGAGTGGATCGAGGAAGCCCGCCAAATTTTGTGATTGCCTGAGAAAAACAATAACGATTGAAGGAAGTCTATCGAACTTTTTTTCTAAAAAGATAAGGTGCTGGAAGTTGAATATGGATTGTCTCCATTGCTCCTATGTAAAAAGTAGACTTGGTTGATCTTGAAACTTGCACCTCATTTGCGGTTCACCAGCTGATGCTCTTCTGGAGCCGAATCTCAATAAACAATTTGACCAATAAGCTCACACTATCTTTTTGGTTGAACTCGCTTAAGGCAAGATTTGCTCTGCAAATTCTATGCACGTGGTGTTTTATTCTACTGATCATTTTGGGGGTACGTATGGCTTACGTACATGACATCACAACTCNAAAGATGAGCTGCTGAGCGATCTTTGGCTATGGATACCATCGCATGGAAAAAGAAGAACAGGCAGACCTCCAAAATCATATATTGTTCAATTGATTTCAGACTCTGGTCATAACCTCAACGAGCTACCAAGAGCAATGATGGATAAACATAGCTGGAGGGACGTAGTCAGACGAGTCCGAGCTAGCTCGACGCAGTAAGTAAGTAAGTAAGTAAGTATCCTTTTATGCTTTTTCGTTGGCATTCAAATGGGTCAATGTGCCAACTAAAAAAAAGTCAAGTGAGTTTTTATTAATAGTGAAAACAAAGAGTGGATCGAGGAAGCCCGCCAAATTTTGTGATTGCCTGAGAAAAACAATAACGATTGAAGGAAGTCTATCGAACTTTTTTTCTAAAAAGATAAGGTGCTGGAAGTTGAATATGGATTGTCTCCATTGCTCCTATGTAAAAAGTAGACTTGGTTGATCTTGAAACTTGCACCTCATTTGCGGTTCACCAGCTGATGCTCTTCTGGAGCCGAATCTCAATAAACAATTTGACCAATAAGCTCACACTATCTTTTTGGTTGAACTCGCTTAAGGCAAGATTTGCTCTGCAAATTCTATGCACGTGGTGTTTTATTCTACTGATCATTTTGGGGGTACGTATGGCTTACGTACATGACATCACAACTCACTTTACGTCAAAAATATTTACAGCTACATTTCGGACAGTCAAGATGTCCTTTGTTGAAAGAAGAATTTATGTGAAGTGATATTTTCTTTAAGTGTAGTATCATTCATAAAATGCCCCAGCAATTTCATTTTTGCTATAGTGAGAAGAGCCTGTCCAGGTAGTTTGAAGTATTTAGGGCATTTTGGGGCCCCTGCTTAACAGGATTCTGGAAGCAACATTATCTATACCAAAAAACTTTGTCTAACACATTGTTAGGGTAGCCATTATTTAACAGAATTTGCTTAATTTTCTTTATAACTCGTGACAGTTTGTCAGGAAAGCAAATCATGACAGCAGGCTAAACAAACTTCATACAAGTCCAATTTCAAACTGGGTGAAACTGAATAAGTCCCATCTTACATACTGTTCAGTGAAGATTGCCTTTCAAAATACACTAGTTTTGAAAGCAATGAGATTTTTTCCCAATGAGAAATCTCAAAACCAGAAACACCCATTCTGTCCTTTTTCACTAGTGAAACATTAACGTAAATAGAGATTGTTATGGTTAACCATGGGCTATCTTGTTGGCTCTTAAATTTAGCAAAAGTGTCATTGATTAACATACAATTTATAAGATCATCTACATTTTGTTTACACTCAAACAATTGTTTTTTAATAATGGCTTACAAAATAGTAGCCAAATCCGGGATTAGTGACGAGCCTATGGCTACAGCGTTTGCATTAGTTCACTTTAGTTTTTTAGATTATTGGAAATCCACTGAGTTTTTTTTTTTGGTTTTAACTTCATTTTTCCCCAGTTACAGGGGGGAAATGACGTTAAATATTAGCTCAAACAGTGCCCTTTTCAGGGACTTGGATTTGGCAGAGATTAAGATAGTATATTTACTTTTTATTTTTTATGAAGATAACACATGTTTAGTAGTATCTTTGCTTAAGATATTGTCTTACTAGCTTCCTTTATTTGTTACACAAGTACAAAAATTACAGCAAATCTTAACAGGAATAATAACTTAAATAAACACTTTAACCGAAGTATACACAATCATAAGATCATGAAGTCAAATGTCACTTGGTTAGGTTTATGGAATTGCTGTGTAAGTCACATCCCAAAAATGGCAAAAGCAAAGAAAAAAACAACCCCCAAATTGGTATGATCATTCCAGTCAGTTTTTTCAACAAAAAATGCCAGCACAGACAATAAACACTAAAATCTACTTTATACTAAAAAAAAATTCCTTTTAGCACAGGCCTCAGCTCAGCCTGGAGGAATAAAATGCAGCATAGAAAATGTAGAGACAAAGCTGGTGAAATGAAAATCTAGAAGAGGTTTACACAGGACAACACTGATGACATTGAACTTGGTTTTGCAAGTAAATATTGACTAAGCTGGGGGTATATCATTGGTTGAAAAATGGTGTAATCTTAATTTAAAAATACTGCAACCTCAATTTTCAAAATAATTACCATGGAATAAAATTGTACTAGATTCAACTTTAAGTTGTCAACTGGAAAATTTAGAAATTGTAGGTTTTCTGAAAATGGTTACACTTTTACATAAACAAATACAAAAATTCCAAATAGCCAACCAAAACAGCCCAGTTCAAAATCTACGTGGAATGACCCTGAATCGATACACCACTTCAGCTTTTACATGTAATAATAGGAAAGGCCAATGTCTCATTCTAATACCAACAGTTGATATTCAATAGTCAGGAAAGATAATGGCATAAAAAAGTATTATACTGAAGTTGTAAGTAAGACATTAATGGACAAATGACTGTATTACCATCTCGGTTTTGAATTCCAATATAATCTAATTTTGTTATCAGGGATGGTCTGACTCTCCTCAACTCTGGTGTGTTAATATCTTCCTTCAGCCAAACATATGGACTTTTTGGCGATGTCACTGACTTCATAGGTGATTCGCATAACCTAAAAAGGTATCAATTACAAACGTTTCAGTCTTCCAAAAATAAATTAAATACATCACCATAACAACATCTATTTATATATTGTTTTAATAAAAATAATTGCTCAAGATTTATTTGAAACTATTGAATTATAGAAATACATTAGTATGGAGGTATAGGGACCACTAAATCATGACATAAATTTAAACTTCTTCTTCTTTACATGTACGTTATGCATTATAACTTCATGTTCCTCACTAAACCTCTCCACCTCACTCTGTCACTACATATTCTTTCAACGTCATGGATCATTCCTTGTAAACTACTGCAGTCGATGTCATCACTGTTTCCTGAGAGTAGACTTTTGATATAACTTAACCAAGTTTCTTTTGGTCGTCCTGGTGGTCGCTTGCAAGGAGTAAGGAAGGCTTCCAGAGATCTTCTTGCAGGGGTCCATTTATCTAGACGCAGAAGATGACCTAGCCAATTTAACGCTCTCTTTTTGATCAAAGCACTCCAGGGTTGTTGTCTTGTTTTTTCATACAGTTTTTCATTGCTTATCACTTTTGGCCATCTGACCTTCAGAATTCGACGCAGAAACTTCCGTTGTATACAATCTACTTGCTTGCTTAACTGTGAAGAGAGAGTCCAGAGTTCACTATTGTATAAAAAGATACTGGTTACATATGCATCAAAGACTTTTAGCTTTGTTGTTTGGTTGACAGAGGAGCTTTTGAACAGCCTTTCGAATTTGTTGTATGCTGTTATTGCTTGACCATGCCTTCTTTTAATATCTGAGCAGGTATCCAGTAGGCTTCCAAGGATTTTGCATTCTTTCCACAGATCATTACCGTTCATGGATATCTCGTATTCTTCNCATCTATTTATATTTTGTTTTAATAAAAATAATTGCTTAAGATTTATTTGAAACTATTGAATTATAGAAATACATTAGTATGGAGGTACAGGGACCACTAAATCATGACATAAATTTAAACTGTACTGTTACCTGTTGGGAATAGAACTCCAAGAATAAAATAAATTACATAACATGTATATTATACAAATATTTAAATATGTTGTACCATAAGCATGCAATAAAAGTACTGAGTTCAAAAGCCAAACAGAATGTTGATTTGCTTTTAAGTACCTATGAGCAAAAGCCTGTATATAGAATTACTTCTTAAATATAGTTAATAACCCATTTCAGTTTGCAGGTTTATCAATTAATACCTGTATTTGTATGATCCATCCAACTTAACTGCACTGCAATGTAGCAGCTCGACATGACATACTGGGGTGTCATATACAACCTTTGTGCCCCTAATTAAGCTTGGAAACCAAACAGAATGTTGATTTGCCTGTTACTACCTATGTGCAAAAGCCTGTATAAAGGATTACTTTTACTTATTTAACTGGTTCAGTATAACTCTGTAAAATACCTCTCATATTGTTCATATGAGAGGTATAAGCTAAGCATCCAACTGGCAAGACAAACAAAATATTTTCTCAGATTCTTTAAGTATTAAATGATGTCACCTATAAGAATAAATGCTAACTTTTCAAATTTTGTATCTGATTTTTAATGAAAAACAAACTATAGTGGCACTTTCTATGGCAGAACAGATACAACAAATAAGCAAGTAGACAGGAGTCTCAATGCTCTCTAGAATGGTCTAGGATCCACCTAAGAGCTTCCAGGAGACAAAGTTAGTGGCAACTTAAGATCCCCTCAGACCCATCATTATGGCTAAATTTTATTACACTTAAGAGGTCTGCAATTAAATGGTGATCACATTTAACTCCTTACTTTAGGTTCTGAGGTAATATAATACACATATCTCTTTAAACAATAAATACAGATAACTTGTGAACTGATCCAGGTGACAAAAACAACAAAAACCACTCTATTCACCAAGATTGTAGCAGACGGAAAAATTTACGGTACCGCAGGTCAACATCATATACAACTACCAAATAAAGAAAAAAACTGCTAAAATTTTAGATATATATAATTTCAACACCATAAACATAAAATGGTTTTAATGTGGTGATTATCTAATTATATTTCTGTTATTTTGAACACCTATACTAGATAGACTTCTGCTATTTTGAAAAAAACTGTAGAACAATGTTACTGAAAATAGAAGACCAATAGAAGTGCTCATGTTAAACCAATTCTACATAATGTAATGGACAATGACTTTTAGCAGGGCCCGACAGGCTGCTAAAAAGTCTCAAAATAGTGTTTTTGGCAAAACAATTACCAACCTAAAGTTATTCAGAGGCAAATTTGTGGACATTCAAGATATAATGGATTTTTTTCACTTGTTTAGCTTCAAAATTGAAGATTGAAGATGTTGAGATATTAGCATCATCATTGGGTAGTCCAGACCATCGTCACTCTTGAGGCATTGTTTATTCAAGAAGCTAACCCTTCTTTGAATACCAAGGATGAAAATTATAACTGGGAATTCATAATAAAGTTGTAGCATTTATTGTTGCATTTTGAAGTCATAAATATCATGTAGTGACTTTCATTCTTGTGGAAATTACACTTGTTTCTATGTTACTTAATTAACCTCTTTATTACTTTTACCCCAGCTTGTACATATACAGTTGATTAATTTTCTGTTAGTTTAATGGCTGATGATGAATTTATTTCTTTACATTACATTGTTGTCTCAGAAAAGGTCTTTATATAATGGAAAAGATTCATGCCTAATCTCACCTACATTTAAAATGAACCATCAAATCCTGTGGAAGCCACTGTAAGGAGCAATTTGGTATTCCAACCTATTAACTAGCCTATCAATCAGAATAAATCTTTTAATCACTTAGGCAAAACCCTCAAATGTTAAGTTAGGTTTGTATCACAAAAACATAACTGGACATATTTTCTTGCTAGATATTGTGAATTGTGGGTTTTTTACAGCCAAAAATTATATTTCTTAGCTCAAAAAGCAATGAAAACCCATCTTAAAGACTAAACAAATTATCATACTGAAACAGCAGTGTTGAAGCTAAGTACTTGATGTAGTAGTAAAGTATCTGTAAATTTGAGGGCTAAGTATGTAGGCCTTTTATTGTTGGCATTGTGTAGTAACATTTCTTTAAAATTCTGTCACATTATGGTTAATGTTTGTGGATTTGTTTGGATTTTGTCTTAAATCTTTTGTATTGCATTGGTACAGTATTTAATGAACTGTTATTGTATTCACTTAGTAAGTAAAAAGCTGATTTGTCGGTAATTCAAAATGTTCCTTGATGATACTAAAAATTATCCATAAAGAATATTCTAAATCTTGTGACCCTGAGCTTGAAGTGGCACTTGAATTGGCTTAACTGGTGGCTTCACAAAAGCTGTCTGAGGCAAATGAAGCACCTAAGAATGGCTTCATCATCATCATCATCATCATATTCGGTTTAACGTCCGGTTTACATGCTAGCATGTGTTGGACGATTTCTTGAAATTGACTTCCAAGTCATCCTATCCTTCACTAGGTCTCTGCTGACACCTTTTTGTTTCAGATCCACCCTTATCACTTCCTCCCATGTTTTCTTNTAAAGACTAAACAAATTATCATACTGAAACAGCAGTGTTGAAGCTAAGTACTTGATGTAGTAGTAAAGTATCTGTAAATTTGAGGGCTAAGTATGTAGGCCTTTTATTGTTGGCATTGTGTAGTAACATTTCTTTAAAATTCTGTCACATTATGGTTAATGTTTGTGGATTTGTTTGGATTTTGTCTTAAATCTTTTGTATTGCATTGGTACAGTATTTAATGAACTGTTATTGTATTCACTTAGTAAGTAAAAAGCTGATTTGTCGGTAATTCAACATATTCCTTGATGATACTAAAAATTATCCATAAAGAATATTCTAAATCTTGTGACCCTGAGCTTGAAGTGGCACTTGAATTGGCTTAACTGGTGGCTTCACAAAAGCTGTCTGAGGCAAATGAAGCACCTAAGAATGGCTTGATTAATAAATTGTCCCAAGAAACTAATACCCACAATAAGGCTTTCAAAAAGGTTTAAAATAATTAGCAAGAAAGTGAAAACATTAAGACTCATTCAAACTAAATATTGTTAACCTCACTGAATATGTGTATAGCTCCAAAATTTCTTGGTATTTTATCAAAGCCAGCAGATCCTCTAAAATTAGTCTTTATTTCAATTTCAAAAAAATTGAAATTGAAATAAAAACTGAATGTAAACTGTCACTGTGATTGATTAATATTACAAAGGTCTTATTCACAGTGGTGACAGTGCATATAATTAGGAACATTAATGACAATATATTATCACTGCTGACATAAATTCTGTCTGCTTCAGTTTGACAAATCTCACTTTATTTTCAAAATTTACATAATTTAACAAGAAATGAACTGTTGGCATCACATCCAAATTGTCCTATCCTATCAATACTATTATTTTAACTAAATGCCCAACTGATATTTAATATCAAAGGAAAAAGTGTAAAACTCTAAATACTTCCTTTTAAGTAATAATAATTATTCATTTTGTAAATGAGTGAATATTTACCAATGGAGAGGCTCTGAGAGGTGTTAAATTCTGAATTCTAAGTAAATCCCAATGATAAAACCAACACATGCCCTCTATTTATTTATATTCACAAAGGGTGCTTTTAATACTTCCTAACTTATTGGTGATGTCTATTAGCCAGCTATCCTAAATTAATCATTGCTTCCCTTGGCTCTGAAATGATGAAATTTTGTATTTGATGACATGCAGGAAATTAGTGATTAAAAATTGGTGGTAGTAGTTTTCAAATTAGATAACTCTTCAATCTACAGGTATTGTAAATTTGTATCTTAAGTTGAATAAACTCAATATAATCTGTTCTTTCATATCTTTCTTGGTGTTTTTTGTACCCTTAATACATTTGGAGCAAATTTTTACATGTCAAATCAACAAAAAAGGAGCAGAAGGAATATTGTATGATGGCTCATTATATATATATGGGTTATCTGCTTTTTTTCCCTTTCTCAAAATTGAGTGTTCAATACCAACACTCAGATACACAGAGATGTGTGAAGCAAAGAGAGTCAATGAAAAAAAAACACAAAACTTTTTCAATACTCCAAGTTTCACGCTCTCTCTATCAACTGTCACTTGAAAATAAGAAGCATTAGTTACAAGCATGTTTTTATAGGATCAGCAATGGGTTTTTTATCTTTGATGCCATTGATAGTCATTAATCTATTGTACTAGTGCAAAAGGATGTGTTTTCTTGTATTTTACCACTTTATAAAAAATTCACTACTTTTCTTTAACATTTTATCTTCATTGTAAAAGGCAATTTCAGGTTTTTCATTTAAACATAAGCTGCATTTTTTCATGAGGTTGCCGAGGGGTTGATTTGGTTTGCATACTCTTCAATTTACTTTTAGTGTGTGGTTAAGTTGCTACATTTTCTTTACTTCTTTTGAAAGCTCTACTTCATTCTTGTATTTCTTTTATTACTGAAAGATGTCTTGTGGTTAGCAAATGGGTTTCTTTAATAATGCTCTGTTAGTCCTATCTATAGTTTTGTCTTTTAATACTTGGTCATTTGATGTTAAAATCACTTCATAAATTATGTTCTCAGTAGAGCAGTTTCTTTTGAGTGGGCATTGTTTTCAGTTAAATGAGCTTCATGTATATCATGGTTTTCTTTAATGTTTTATATCACTTGATTATGACTGTTAATATTTTATTTCATGTTTTTGTAAAACTGCAGCTAACTTTGACTTAATTTTAATTAAAGATATTCCACAACTTATTATCTAATGGTAAATGCTTGTTAACTAGGTAAAGAAATCATTTTCCAACTTGGTTTCAACATTTTTTGGCTGTTGGGAGGAATTTTTTTTTGCTTCAGTTTTGGTTGGTTCTTTCTTAGTCTCTACCATGTATTTCAGTTTAACATCAAAGCCTGATTCTTTTATGTTTTTATGCTTTTTCATAAACTGTTTAAGTTTGATAAAATAGGGTTTCATTTGATGAAAACTCCTCTAATCTTTTTTCAATCATTTTGGGGATTTGTTCATCAAAGTTTATTGGATGGTTTGATTCTTTATGGATGTATTGGGTATAAGCATCTGACTTATGATATGATTTGAATATGCCATCATTAAGTTCAAGTGTTACATCCAAGTAATCAATTACTTTTTACAGTACTTAATTATGATTTCTAATCCTTCAAGTTTCTGGTCCATTTGTGTTTTAAAATATGGCTTATCCATCAACTTTATAAGCGCTATATTCTTTTAGCCAAATTTCAAAATAACCATTAGTTCACATGATAGAATTTCAGCTCATAATGCTGTCAAACAGCACAGGTAAATGGATCAAAGTCTGTCAGCTTAAGCCAACACCATAAATAATAAATGTGGTCTTTTTCAATTTGAGATGGAGTCCATTGTTTTTCATGAAAATCCTCAATAACTTTAATCTGTCCAATGCACTCCTGACGAATACTAGGATTAACACAAAGCTGTCTGCCTATAAAATTTATTGTGGTGTGTGACTTTAGTAAAAGTGCCTCAAACTAAAGAATCAACACTAGCATGTCCGGGATTCATTCTTGATTTACAACATTACCAAGCTTCTTGCTGTACTGACTACTGGTCTCAACATGCCTCTGTGCATCACTGTACATGTCTTGAACCACATGGATAGTCCACTTCTTGACTCCAAGCTCTCACTATACACAAAACTGCCTTACTCAGAGCCTCCTGCATTATTTACATAGTAAACCAATATCAAAATCTAAAAAAAATAAGACTAGTTTCCCTTTATCATCCAAGTTTCTTAACATGCAGGAAATATTAGACCATTTATGAATTCATGGAAAAAAATTTTTGTATCAACTTTAATAAAACAATAAGTAGCAAATACAATGCACAGATTCTGCTTTCTGAATATAATTAATGACAGCATCCAATAACTTTAATTAAATATGTTGTAGTTCTTTGGACACAAAGTTATTAGTTTTTAATTATGCACCAACTTTTATGTTTTAGTAAGCCAGGTATAATTAACTCCACTGCCATAACACAGAATCTTGTACATAAAAAACACACTCATGAATGTAAAAAACATTATATCTTGGTCAAGCAATAAGCACTATTGATAAAAAAGGATTGAATCCAAACCCTGTCAGTAAGTTGGGAAAATTTTGAACTAACTTTTCCATTACATTAAAATTAAAGTAAAAATATGCAATATAGCACAAAAATATAGTATTTTTGACACAAATACTTTTTGTGATTGCTGGGGTTAGGCATGGTACTTATAAAAATAGTTTGCAAAAAATATAAGTAAAGGTAATCCATACACTTCTTAAAGATTAGTAGTTCCACATATGGACAAAAAACAAACATCCAACAGACAAGGTTTATGCCTGGCAACAAGTTTGATTTCTGTCATTTGTTGTAAAAAGCATTTCAGCCCAGTCATTTTAACATGACTGGCAATTGAATGGAAATAAAAACATTCATCATTTTTATCTAAGTTAAAATTATTTTTCAATATTTCTGATAAAAGTACATAACTCTGAGTTTCTTGCTCACACATTCATCAGATGTACACATAAAAACTACTGAAAATCTATGCACTTATATTAAGTTGAGAAAGTAATTAAAAAGTCATTAAAATTCTCAAAAAAACCCAACTACATTCAAAGAAAGATGGTATTTACACAAAAATTCCTTGAAGTATAAACATACAGTTAATTCAACAGAACTTTTGAAATATGTCTGGAATTTACAAAACAAGAACATAACACCAATTTTGAAGTGGAAAGTGATCGACCATGTCCACCTGAATGTTAATGGCAGCAATTAAACAAAATATCCAAACTAATCTCTACATGTCAACACATCAACAAACACCTTTTAAGGAACTACAAATCTGTCCCACCAGACCATTGAGAGTAAATGTTGACAAGACCAAGATCATGATTTGCGGTCCGAGTTTGGACATATTGAAGAGGTCAGGCAAATATCATTATGCACCCAGTATTTGCACCCACAGCACAAAATGCCCGACCTCTTTATATTTGATGATGATATGGCAGCAAAACATGACCCATGACCAAGAGTGACTTATTGCACATGCAGCATAATGATAGGGCAATGATTAGGCAAAGCTGAAGTTTCAGACATGACCAGGTGCAGACAACCCCTTTAAGCCAATTGCTGTCCAAGCTATGATTAGCCGACATAATGCACACTATGAGAGAAAGGTGCCCATGCTGGTATGGCCATGTCCAGCAATCTAGTGGCACAATCAAGTAAGCAGTAGACTTATCTATGTATGGACATTGGGAACCTGGGTGACCAAGAAAGACATGGCATGATGTTCTGAAGGATGAGGGCCTTGATTCAAGTGACCCCATGAAATACAGCCAACTGGAAATCTAGTGTGAGATATGCAATGTGTGTAGCTAGCCAGACATCTAGAGGGAAGCCCACCATCATGGAGGATGCTTCCAGACTTGCACGATAAGCAAAAAGAACCATTAGTAAAGTAAAGTAAAGTAAATCTGATGAATGTGTGAGCAAGAAACTGAGAGTTATGTACTTTTATCAGAAATATTGAAATATAATTTTAACTTACATTGGCTCTATTTTAGTAAATATTGATAGAGGAGAATAAATTATTATATTTTATATCTTTTGTCTTTATCGTTTAGATTCTAACATTGCAAGAATATTACTAAAAAATAAAAGCAAATGGTTGAGACCTATCTATGTTAGAATCTTCTTCTTTCAGTCTGCCTCCTGTTTCTCAAAGGCATCCATGTTGCGTAAATGAAGTCGGATAGAGAACATACTTTTTACCAGTGACATTTTGCTGTGTTTTCACAGTACCTCTACTCTTTCAGGAATAATTCTCTTAAATCAGAAATTTTACGATTTTTGAGCACTCTGCAATTATATTTGTTCATCTGTTGATGGGATCATTTTTATAATGAGAATAATTTTTTAAACTTTTTTCAAATAGCCTTCCTCCTATTCAGACTATTAAGGCCACAGAACCTCACCAGTATAACCCTTCTTAATCATCCCCAACATCTGATGCTGGTCTTAACATTAACCATGTCAACATGAAAATAGGTGTCAAATTGTTGAACAGGGTTAAAGTTATGACTTCACCTCCAAAAATAAACTTACCTGAGGCTTTGCTAATGTATTTCAGTTTACAGGATGAAGTGTACATATATCAGAGCCAGTCATGGAATTATGTGGTCCCAAGAAATCATGGGGGTGGCACATACCTGTAATCATCTTTGGGGGCCCAGAACATGGAGTATCAAAGGCATATACAATTAAATTATGGGTATTCAACCAAAAAAATAAAAGCATGCATTCAAAAGGTTGTAAACTTCAATGCTGTACAAGACTTTTTACACCACTTAGCTGTCATTTTTCATTGTGAAAAATCCATTGTCTATTGATAAATTTCAAAATGCATTTTTTTAATACTATGACCTTTATTTTCGAAGCATGACAAACACTTAGCTCATTACAAATGGCTTATTCTGAACTAAAATTCAGCACTTCAAAAGTGCACTAACTACAACTTTGAAGTTCACTTAACTCCATTTGGCTGAAACCTTGATGGTTGTGTTTGATTATTATTGGTCTATGAAGTCACTATTACTAGTCTCTGAAGTGTTACAATAAACTACTGTCAGCAATTATGATGACTCTGTAATATCCAATTGTGGCTTCCCAACAAACTAAAAACTGGGTAGTGGTAAACAATGATAAATCTTCTTTATCCTTAGCCATTAGAACAATAATAGAAATTCAACTGTCTCAAAAATGACTCATTATGAAATGCTACTTGCTACTATGATTCCAATATTGATACTGACTACTTTCAAAGACACAAAAGAAAGAACTATAACTCTTTACAGTACCATGAGCTGTCAGTTAGTGCAAGTAATAGCCCAAGGGTAACTGAAAAGTGCTTTTGTTTCGTGGTGTTCAAACCTAGTAAATTAATGGGCAAAATTGGGTAACGATTCTTTTACTACATATCATATGCAGCACAATAAATAATAATAATAACAATAATAACAAATAAAAATAATAATAACAAATAAAAATAATAATCATCATCATCATAATCTATAGGACTGAATTCTACAGCTGGTTGAATCAAGTAATTATAACAATAATGATAATAATAAACATTATTATGACCAATGAAGTGAGTATTTGCCTTTGTCTCTTTGAGACACATCAGCTCTCCCGCAAGACTACACATTTTGAAAGCATGAGCAGACATAAAAAAATTAAGCTGTTTAGAAAACACAATATGTGAAACAAAAGTTACAATGATGTGAGTCAAGAGACTAACCACAGTATCAGTCATGGATAGAAAAATATGCTTTGTTTGAAATAGAATACACTAACACAAAAATACCAGCTGTAACCATTGACCATGTTAGTACTGATATAATTTGGAAAAAAGTACTACATATTTCTTCTCATATTCTCTAAAGAAAATTTTTAACAATGGCAGTTTGGTCTCAGCTTCTTACAATTGAATTCACTCTTCACAACATAAATTACTGGTAATCTATAAATTACCGCTTGTTAGTTGCTTGCATTGAAATGAGAAAAATAGAGACAGAAAGGAAGCAAGGAAAGGGATGAAAAAAGAGCCTAAAATTACATTTTTTCAGTAATCTATATAGAACTACAGGAGGGCTGCTCTAATTAAAACTGCTTTAGTGTTTACGTGCTCTAGGTACTATATGCATAGAACTATATGGAATTATCTCCCCTTATAGACACAAAGTATTTATTTACCAATAGCCTTTACAATCTAGTTTCCTTTCCTGTTCATGAAAAGTCTGAATCAAATATACATAAGACTGGCTGATATCTTTCTTTAATTTACTGTCTTTCTCAACCCTGATTATTTGTAATCAATATTTGTCCAAACAACAAAAGGGTCAAGGTCACACCAAGTGATGCCATTTTTGCCTGTGTTTGGTACCAATAAGCATTATTCTTCATTCAACTGTATATTGCAAGTTACAAAAAAAATTGGCCTTGCAGTTCATTGGCTATTATTTGTTATGTAGTCACATTTTATAAAGAACCTTTGATTTTCAAGACCCCATATCCATTTCAGGCAACCAACACCTTTGTTACTGTCAGGAAATCCAAATGAAAATAGGTAGGCTCATGGTCCAGCTGACTCAATAATATTGCTTCTTTCAGCCATGTATTATGTACTGGCAGCCTTATCAGGCATTTTGCCAAACATACTGTAGTCTTTGATGCCTATTATTATTGTTTTTAATCCTTTTTATATGGGAAATATCTGTGGTCATGAATAGGTTGACTTCCCACTAAAACAAACACTGATGTATTGTTTTTTCTCAGGTACACTTACAAATAATCTCTTTTTTCAAAGCACCAATAGTTTAACAGAATGTACTTGGGTGATAGGCAGTTCAAAGTGTCCAGAGATAATCAGTGCCAAAAAAACACATATTTTTTAAACTTTATCATAAGTTCTGAGGACCAAATCACTCTTTCACATGGTGGCTCAGAAAAGCCAGATCAGTAATAATAAGAAAATAAGACAAATACAAAAAATTAACTATAGCTGAGCTTTGGGGAGAACAGTTTTGTGTTATATAAAAATTTCTCTTTAAAAAGTGGGGGGAAACTGTTATCTAAGTACATTCTATAAAAGCCTATAATTGGTGTTCTGACTACAAATCCATTCTTGGAAGCTTTGAATTATTGTACTGGACCATTTCCTATGGTAGGAGTCTTGTGCATAGTGAGACAGGTTTAGAGGGTCTCTTGGTGTTTCCTGAATCCAAGTTGGATCTTGAATTCAAGAAAAGATTCTTTAGAAAGTTTTATATTCATCTTTTCAGATTTCTCCACTTTTGTTATCCAAGCAAAGGTCAGATCAGCTTTGTAAAGTTCTAAATTTAAAAATCATTATCATATTCGGTTTTACATCTGTTTTACATGCTGGCATGTGTTAAATGGTTCAATAAAATGGGCTTCCAGACCAGTCTGTCCTTTACTAGATCTTTGGTGACACTTTTTTGCTTCAAATCTGATTTGATTTCTTCCTCCCATGTTTTCTTTGGTCTCCCTTTCTATACAACACCTTCCACTTTCATTGATATGCACTTCTTCACCCAATCATCATAATCTTTTCTCTCCATATGACCAAACCAACAAATCCATCCTTTCTGCATGCACTCACTGATGCTATCCAACTTTAATCTTTTCCTGAGATAAATGGGGCTTAGCCTGTCCTTCAGGGTTACACTACACACCCACCAAATCATTCTCATATCATTTCTTTCCATGCAGCTCAGATCTTCAGCTTTCACTCACCATGTTTCATAGCCATACATCATAACACTCTGTACACATGTCTGGTACACTCTGCCTTTAGTTGAAAAAGATAGAACTCTACTGGTTAGCAGTGGCAAAAGTTCACAGAACTTAGTCCATCCACTCCTCACCCTTGCAGTCACACTTGCATCTGCCCCTCCACTGGCATTTATGGTGTCACCAAGGTAACAGAATGTCTCCACTGCTTCCATTTCTTCACCATCAAGATGCACATTTGGAATCTTAAGATTAGTGCTTAGATTTCCACTCACACACTTTTTGCAGTTAAAAGGGGGAGTTTTCTGACAACTTTCCTTTTATCTCTCTGCACTTTTTATGCACCTATTGCTTGCATATAACACAAAAAATTAAATTGCTTCCCACTCCCTTCCCACAAACCAAGTACAGGAATTTTCCCTTTATTAGGCTGCTGATCAGAGCTGCTGACCATCACTTAAGTTTTTCCCAATTAAACTCTCAAGCCTTTGCTTTCCATACCCTTTTCCAACATTTTCAGATTTCTCATAACTTCCTTAATAACTCTCACTTGCCAACCTTGCATGCATAAATAGATGCAGCTAAGATGTAGTAGCTCAGTCATTTTTCATTTGATCATTCACACTTGCATTTACAAATACCACCATTCCCATCATCACTTGAAGATATTGAAAAGCATTTGTTCTTTAAAGAAGCCCTTTTTAAATAAGCAACAAAATCTGTTATATTAATCTCTAACACAAAAACCAGCTTTATATTTTGATTCTTCTTTAGTTACAGACATAAACATAATTTTTGAAGGATCCCATTATACCACAATGAGTTATACTTTCAATGCCATTTTATAAAAACAAAACAAATCAAATTTAGCATCTGACATGTAGTGAAATAAACATAGAAAGCACAAATGCCAAATAAATTCTCAATGGTGGCTACTTAATTACTAAAACTCAATGTGACTGGCCAAAGAAAATAGATTTCTGTTTTCAGTCAGTATCAAATTATTTAATGCACCTTCTCCCCAACTGGTCATAAACATTGGTTCTGAGATAGCATCAGTCAAGTGGTAAAGCAATGAGCAAATTAGTTACCAACTTCAACTAGATCTGTTGTGTTCACAGCTATGTAAGCCATGCAGGAAACCCCAAACTGGCTTTAACACAAGCTTGTCAGCTTGTTCAAAGTCATTTCAATATGGAACAGTGTGTATCATAGCAATAACTGGATTGTCTTATCAACGTAAAGTAACTTTATCATCAATCCTCCCTATCATTTTTAGAGGTATACATATGCATCTTTAATGATGACCATTTGCCTCTCAAGAAATTATGAACAAACATAAAAGTAGAGATGGAAAAAATATTTTTAGCTGGACTTGAATGGAATTTCTAAATTATGTTGACATTAAGCTCAATCTCTACCTCGAGGGTTTAAAACTTATTCCTCTTTCCTTACAATAAAGTAGGCATGGTGCTCTGAAGGATGCAACAAATAACTTGGGGAATGAGAGGTCAAAGGTGGAATCTCCAGAACAAAAACATGCAATTACAGAGTCAACCACAGCTTTTCTGTTGAGGGCTGCTTTTATAATGGGGCTTGTTCTAATCAGGATTAACTGGGAGGAACCCCATACAAAATGTTAATAGCCTGATGAAAAAACAAATTTATTGTACTTTAAAAATTTACCAGAGCTTGCTGGGAAATGTTTATGATGCAATGTTCTGTTTATTTAACAACTGGAAACATAATTAAGACACATAATTGTTTACTTACAGGGAGTCTGGACTCACTTAATTTTCTTAGCAAAAGCTTTCGATTGCCTAGTGTAAGGAAGTGGTTTCTACTTCTTGGATCATTCAGCTCTTAAAGGATTACCCATTACTACCAGAGGTATTTAAATAGACAAAGAAGGGTAAACTCTCACTGAAGCACATGTCATATAGAATGTCTCCTTAATCACAAATTCTTAGTTGATGTGGTATGGAGGAGGGTATAAAATGAAAGCCTCTAAAAGGCAGTATTTACCTCAGCTTGGAGACCAAATTAGGGAGAAAATTTAAAAAGCATATAAATACTTACATTTGATAGCAATGCTTATCACACCAGAATTGGGGCTTGGAACATTTATAATTAGTATTCAACTCTTCAAATTTTTGAAACATGTATAGCTTTCTATTTTCTTAAAGTATAATAGGCATTTGTGCTGTAGATTTTAGTTCTCTGAAACTGTAGCTCATTTAACCCTGTTCTACTTCAGGTATTAGGGAACTACCTGGCAAACTTGTGTCTCCTTCTTTGCTGTTTTCCACCCACTAAATTTTGGAAACTGTTATTTTGTAACAAAAATAGTATGTCTATCACCATATTATGGTATTTTAATATGTCTGAAGTTACCCAAGTTCAGCAGGGCAGCATTCAGATAGCAACTATGGATAATGATAAGGGAATGATCCTCAGAATACACCACAATGACCTTTATATTGGTTATGAGATCATTAGAATTAGAACTTCCTGGTGAAAAATTTGGGCAATACATAACTGACATATCAGCTTGCATAATCTAAAATGGTCAGCGTCTTCATTTAACAAATGTATTGTGTACTATATTTTTATGCTTCAAATTGGTTTTCCTATGGTACTTGTTGCATGCATTTGGTTTTTTTAATAAATACAATACCCAATTTCATCTAAAAACTGCATTGGAATCCACAAAAAGCAAAAGAATCAATCAAAATGGTAGGAAAATAAAAGCGGTAGGAAATTTCAAAAGAAACTTTTAGAAATACTAACCATATTTTTTTCAATGTTTTATGCGCATTCAGGAAGGTCAAAGCAAAAGTCCCTAATATACCTGACAAAGCAAGAGAAGCTGGATTGTGGTGGTATGGTTATGTCATGAGAATGGGGGAAGAGATGCTACAAAGAAGGCATTCTACAGCAAGGTGAAGGGCAAGTGGAGTGGAGGAAGGCAAAAGCTGTGTTGGACGGATGTCATCAAAAGGGATATGGTGGAAGTTCAAGCAAGAACGGAGGATAACAAAGACCAGAGAACGTGGAGGAGATTGAGGTGAGTGGCAAACCCAACCTGACCTACTGGAAAAGGTCGAAAGGAGAAGAAGAAGAAGACTAAGGTCAAAGCAGTACATATGAAAACTGGCATTTGGAGTTTTGCTGTTCAAAGTGTACTTATTTTACTTAGTTTGACTTCTGAAGGGAATGATTTGTCATTGTTTAATATTGCCTCTCAACAACCTCACATTTCTCAATACTTTTTCCTCATAAGTGAGCTAATTTCGAGTACTATACATATACATTTGGGGATGGGGGAAGGCAAACAGAATTCTTACCAGTCGTTTGCTGATGATTAGTTTTAGCAACCACGAGTAATAAATAACTTTTATGTCCAAAAAATTGTTTATATTGTAACCTGCATGAACTTGAACTGAGCCAATGCATATCTAAAGTGTGTCCTATTGTTTAAATCAATTAAATACACTAATTGACTAATCGTATATTGTTTTAATGTAACACTGAACCGGCTTAGAGAGCATGCGTGCAAAAATTTATCAACGCTGGGAAATTCATTGTATTCCCATCATTATCATTAGGGTTTAGAGTAAAATCAAATATCAAACAAAACAGGTTTTTTGTTCTTATTTCTTTATTATTTAACTTACAACTGGCCGACTGACGTGTTTCATGGTTTCGCATTTTTAGAACTATCGTGAGTTTACAATTGTTTCGCCATCGTAAATTCCCATTAATAAAATACATGAACTTTCGGCTGTTATGTGTGAATGTTTAGATTTGTATTTCAAAATTTAAAGTCGGACCCTTGGTAAAACTTGAAAATACACAAGGTTAGTTGCCAACTGGTTTTATGTAAACATGAATTTACGGTATAACATGCTTCCATCAACCTCGAAAGTCCCTGTACTGACCACATAACTAAAAACGCAGTACGAACAACGGGGGTAATAACTCGATGACAAACATAAGAAAGATAAAAATTCTCAATACCTGCATTAATAAAGTTAAGAAAACAAAACGAACACCGGACGGAACTTGTTGTCAAAGAGGTCAAAGTGAGCCTCATTTGACCATCCCGTTTGATAAAGCGTCGAAAGAAAACTGCTCACCAGAAAAAAGTTTCAGGAAATTTTAAATCTATCTAATAACTTCTTGCATTAACTTGCAAGAAAAGTGTAAATAATCAATCTTCTAACGAACAATTTAATATGCACCAAAATAAAATGACGTCATCGTCAGCACTGGCCCATTGCAAACCTAACAAGATAATTCAATTTTATGAAATTGTCCCGCCTCCGGCCACCATGAAACGAAAACAAAATACAACTCAAAAACCCGATTGAGCGTGAGACAAAATATGGCATTTCTAGTTACAAAATCATTCAAATTATCAAGAAAAACAACTCACCAAGAATCTTCCTTAATGTGATCGAGTGCTTCATCCAAATCAAGTTCATTAATTTCATCCAGACTTTTGTCCATGGAAGTAGAGTTAAACGATTCGTTTTCCTCAAAGGAATCGTGAAAACCATTCTCAAAGCTTCCATTAATATATCCAACGGTAGCAGAACCATTTGAAAGTCCCAAATCATAGTTATTTTCCTCACTACTATTTTCCCTACCGCTGTCTATCCCTAACTTGCGCACCATATTTTGAAGTCTTTCTAACTCCCGGCTGTGAGATCTTCCACGAGCACTCTCTGTTCCCATCATCCCTCAGCTGAATGTTTTGTTGAAAATTTATTTCAAAGGTTCGGGTAATCCTTGATTTATCTGACAACAGCTTAGGTCAGCTCCTGGAGTTCATTATTTTCCATAACAGGTGATTGCGTCCAAAATAGCAAGGCTGATTATTATCTTTGCCACCATTTTGTTGTTTATGTCTCTTGAGTTTCTGTAAGGCGTTGATCATGCCCAGTTACTTGATGTATTTCACACTAAAATCAACTGGCTTTCTCAACCAATCTTCACCTAAGGTTTTTTTCACAAAGTGATTTGACAGGAATAATTGAGAAAAACCCTTAAAATCATTGACTGAAAGAAAGGAAGAGTTCATTGTATTCATTGCATAGATCTAAGAAGACATCCTTTTATTTTCGTAAGTATACATTTTCGTTGATTCGTGAAATATCAACTGTGCTTCAGTTGACCACAGCATCGTGTTCCCGTACTTTGCAAGAATAACACACGATTGGTCCTTTATTTTTCGGACAAGAGAGACAGAAAGGCCTGATCAGTTTACAACCCCTACGGTCATGTGAGTAGGTATTACCCATTTTTTGTTTCCATTTTGTATCATTATCTGGTGGCAGATTGATAACACCGAGGAATAAAAAAATCCATATTTCTTTCT
Organism: Morbakka virulenta; assembly: GCA_003991215.1. Taxonomy (NCBI): domain Eukaryota; kingdom Metazoa; phylum Cnidaria; class Cubozoa; order Carybdeida; family Carukiidae; genus Morbakka; species Morbakka virulenta. The sequence goes on from RDPX01000251.1 coordinate 887,168, forward strand.
TGTTTGTTTGTTTAAAGATTATGTTTTGCTAATTTGAAGTAAATATTTTTTCATGACATTAGTTTTCGCACACTGTACAACTATTAATTATATTATATATTATATTATACATATATTAATTATATATACAGTGTAAGCTGCATTTGCTTACAATTTTGTACAGGACGATATATAGCTGGTAAGTATTTCGACCGGCTTCCAATTAAAAGCATTTTTATTTGATTTTATAGGTTTTATTGAATCGACACGTCCGTGTGACAAATAAGACAGCAACTTGCAACACTAACGAACATCAAACAGTAAACGAAGGATGGTGGAAGTTTCAAAGAATTTCTTACCAGGCCATTATGTATATATAATTCATTATGTGCAGTATCTCCTGATGTTGACTGCTGCCATGGTCTTCAATAACTCTCGGTTCTTGACATCCATTATTTACACATCTCTTTATTTTATTACTCCGTCACCCATCTTGGACCCTCATTTAAGCTTTTCTGAAATCATAGGTTTTCCAAACCATCTTTTCTCAATGCATGCTCAAAGATTCTTATGAATATATATATATATATATATATTTGTGTGTGTGTATGTGTGTGTGTGTGTGTGTTTGAGAAATCTCTTTTTATTTCAAGACACCCAGGCAAGAAAATTTTGGTTAATGGCCTTGCTAAAGGAACTTACAAAATTCGGTAATCAGTTATGTTTCGTACACATTCTTATGAAATATCTATTTTATACATGTTTATTCTCTTTGCAGACTAATTTTGTTACATCTGCAGATAATTAATTCACTGTGCTTAGTCAAACGGTGAAGATTACAAACTTTATGAAAAAAAAATGTACTTGTCCTAGTCTTGTATCCAATGGGTGGCCAACAGAAACAGTGGGCTCTATACAAAAAGTTCAAACTAGAGTGGGGTTTCTCAATCTGCGGACCAAATAAATCGGGCATAAACTGTCAATCTAAATGTGTGGAAGGAGCTATTAGGGCATGAGCATAGCTGCTATTTTTCACTTGTTAAGACATCTGGTTACAATGTGGAAATTTAAACAGAGAAAACAAATTGTCCAAATTTGGAGGCTTCTTTTCGTTTTGTGGCACATTAATGGACCAATCCCTATGCCAATTTTTACGGTTAGGTCTAGAATGTGTGGATAGAATGCCTCTATCCACACGAATGAACACTCTGTCAAGCCAAAACAACGAAAAGTTGTCTCCTGACACATGGATGATGTCTACTTGGAAGAACCGCTGGAACAACTCCGACTACATGCTTCGCACTTATATGCCAATACCCTCGAACAAACCTACGGGCCACGATCTAAAGAGACGTCCCTGGGTCCTTCTCAACCGAATTAGATCTGGCTATGGACGGCATGCAAGCTACATGCATAAGATTGGCTTAGCTCATAGTCCGAACTGCACATGCGGTGACGTGCAAACACCTCAACACGTTCTGAATTGCCGTACGATTGGCATCAGAGGTGATATCAGAACAGTTGACGACAAATCATAACAAGCTGCTAGATATATGATTGTATTTTGTCCTTATCAGTTCATACGAATATATATATATACGGTTACGTCTCAGTATATTCAGATACCAATAATTCCTTCCAACAGAGGGGAACGGTGGGAGGCAACTCCGTGTAAAAAAGACAAAATAAAAAAGAGTTTTAGAATACGTTCTGAGAAAAATTAGCAAGTAAAGAGAGACTTCTGAATAACATCATCGAAGTAGAGCTCCTTATTTTCGTAAAGGTTTGTAAGACAATCACAATGTAAACACTGCTATGCATGTAAACTACAGGAAGAGCTTTCAAAAGGAAGAAAGAAATAAGGAGTAACTTCAATATTCTCAGAATGCGAAGATACTGCAATAAGAAGGTTTCAATTTTATTTTCAAGTTTCATGTACGACAAACAGATTCTATTTACAAGAAGCATGGTCACAATATATTTGTAAATTTGGATGTCAAAATAATGCCCAGGAACCTATGCAAGGACAACAGTTATCTCAAAAAAATAGGAAAAGAAATAGAAAACACTCTGCATTGGTGGTGAAAATGCACCAATCAAAGAAAACGAGCTCAAGATTTGATTGATGTCAAGATTTGAAGAAAAACTAAATTAGGAAGAGGAAAGGAGAAAAGGGTGGTGTTAATGCGAACAGGGGCGTTACCACTTAAGACAAAAAGGAAATTCAAACGCATTCAACAAAGCAACAAAAAGATTTAAGAAACGTGAGCTCGACAGTCAGAAATACAACATACAACAAAATGAAAAAAATAGGACATTTCCAAAGCAAGAGAAAAATCTTTCAGAAAAAATATCAGGACTCTGAAGTAGCAGAATGTATATACTGAATAGCCAGATTTAAGTAAAATAGGATAGCCTAGGTAAAAAAATCAGTAAATAAAAGGATACCAATTAATGAAAACAAAAAATATGGTTTAAAATTTAAAACACAAATGAAAAATAGGTATAGCAGACAAAAATCCCAGGATCTTGCAATGATTTAAAGACCGTCTTTCGGAAAAGAGAGAAAATAAACAGTAGATCAAAAAGTGGAACAAGGGGATTTCTTTTAAAATATTACAAAAATACACCATATCTTCTGTTGTTAGTAGTAAAATAGTAAAATTAGTCGATGTTCCATCTTGTACAATATACTTCGAAAAAAAATGAAATAAAAACCCAATTTCTCTCTGAGCCACATTTTTAACGCCTGTTTTATAGTAGCTTCATGTCAAGCAGTGAGCCTCTTTGAAAGAGTTGACTGATGAAGAAGCCCACCACCCTCCACCCCCAAAAAACTTCTGCTTTCTTAACAAATTGTTTTAGCTGTCAAAAAGACAGAAGGGACAAATAGGTTGCTAAAGAAACCATGTAGCTACTGCCGTAAAATGAAAACTGAAAATGAATAGTGTATTAATAATAAATTAATTTGCAACTTGACTGTGACGCCTCAGCAGATAAAGACTGGTAATTTGATTAGAAAACATTTTGAAATTTTCTAAGGACACTAGAGAAAAGACAGAGAAGTTTCTAATAAACAGAATACGTAGTTGGTTTTCACTTTTGACGTCTGCTGACGAGGAAAAAAATGCTTTACAGTTGGAAGAATTTGATTACTCTTTCCTAAAATTTTCACGCTTTACGAATTGTTTCCTTGCTAAGCTACACTTGTCCTCAAAAAGAGACAGGGCAACATTTAAGAAAGCAGTAGGAAGTTGAAATTTTTTTTCTCCCCAGCTGGAAAGACGATGGGGGTAGAGTTCTGTTATGGACTTCAAAATGAGCTCCTGGTTTAACGATATTTAATATTTTTGGCAGTTCACCATAGTAACAGGGAGATTTAAACCTGTAGAAATCTAAAACGGTTAAAATTAAAAGCTGTGAACCCAACAAGAGTATTTCATTTGTCACTCTGTAAGATCTTAATCTGTTGAAGCCTTTGGTTCGTACAGTCTCAAGGTAAGATGTATTTTGGAAAAGTGCTGACAGAAAAATAAACAGAAGATGTAAAGAAGGAGACATGTTAGCATAAGACTAGCAAAAGTGCTTGTAACAAGTGTCAGTCTTACGAAGAGGTAATTAAACAAATTGTACAATTAGGAGAGGAATTTGATTTCAATGCAAACATGGATCACGTCAATATTGGTTGAGCTGAAAAAATTGCAATCTGACCAGTCCTTTTTAGTCATCTCATTTCTATTATGAAAGCATTCATCATTTTCCATCTGCAAGATTTTGTACCTCGTTTTCTTGTTTTTTGCCAAACATGTCCTATAGAACCATGATTGACTTGATCCGGTGACGCAATTTTTTGTGTTCTTTTGTAGATTTTTACACCCATGTCTGGTTAATTGATAGCATTTTTACCTGAACACTGGCAGTATACCTGTCAAAAGAAGAGTCCCGCGCTGTAACAAGGGGAAATCTTTCATCAGAAGCCGATTACGCGTGGAAGCAAATTTTCCTAATTGTAATTTGCAATAAGAACTTATCTAAACAACAATTTTGTACAATTATTTATTATTCTCACAAGATGTTTCAAGTTCATTGTGTTCCCATCGTCAGATATTTTAATTTCTGACTTGATCAAATGTGAGTTTAAATCACCACGGTCTCACATATAAGATAGTAGTGATTGGGTTCTGACTATACATACATATATATACATATACATATACATATACACAGATATAGCTAGGTAGATAGATAGAGAGAGAGAGATAGGTAGGTAGATAGATAGATAGATAGATAGATAGATAGATAGATAGATAGATAGATAGATAGATAGATAGACACACAAACAATGTGTATTTTCAGGAAACCCTGAAATAAGCTAGTCATTAGGCAACAAGTTGTAAAGTGATACCTCAATGTACGCAATGTGCAGATTAAATGGTGTCAACATAAAGTCAAGTAATGATCACGTTGACTGAAGGTAGAGACAATCGACATTAACGTTTAATTGTTTGACAACGTATGTACATGTATGAAAATATTCGCTTTTGATAATGTTGTAAATTGTTTTTTCATGTTTAAGACAAGGAGAATAATTCTACTTTATTTTTTTACTGTAATTTTCAGTTCGATGGGAAAATTTTAGTGGCCATACTTGTGTCAACGAAGACATGGGCAAGACATGCAATCTGAGCTTAACATTAAGGATGTTGTGTCGTAAATTTCGATGGCCGCAAAAAAAGTGCCAGCAGAATATCAAAGGTTGCCACAAGCTAGCCCCATTTTATCTGTTCCCACAGATTATCGATTTGCGGTGTGTAAGTTATGTAATTTTTATGTCATTAATCGTTTTGTTATGCATTTTAGAAGACAAGGGTCAGAACCATATACGGTTGAAAATTACTTTCTCCCATCTTTTTCAATCACTGGTATTAACAGTGCTTAACAGGATACGATCCCATCTAGTTAAAATTTTGTTTTCTTGCACTGCTTACATTTTTATTAAGTGTCCAACATATTGTTGGTTAGCAGAGAAAATATTCCTCTACATTTGTTGAGTCAGATGGTCAAGATACAGCTTCAATGCAAAAGTCTCTTTTCGATCCTATTGAATAGCATGGTTTCAACCAACAGTTCTTAGCAAAGTATCTTATTATATTCAACAATGACGGCGCTTCAGTAATACGTGGAATCAAAAGTACTTTTATGCAAGGCGTAAAATAGACTATTCGTGGCTTATCTTGTGCCACTGCCTTAATCATCTGCTTCAATTACCCACGAATAATGCAATAGATGCTGTCAATCGCTTTCATTCCATTCAGTCATCCTTTAAAGAAATTTATTCTGATTATTTATCTTCATCAAGCTACAACGTTGGTTGCATTCAATTTCAACAAATCTTTATGTTTTCTTACCAATGTCGACAAATTGTTCAACATACTCTGTGTAGCCTCCTCCTACCACTTCAAGTGATTGTCCAGCGTTTTATTTACAAACCTAGAAGTCAACTCTGGAAGGAAATTTAAACTAAAAAAATTGCGGCCTTGCCACCTTTACCCAGAATTTTATTGAAGTGGTGGCGCTTTTAAAAGACTGTCCCGACCAGTTGTCTTTATTTTCAGAGACAATGCAGGAGAATCAAAAAAATAGGGTGAAGACAAGCAATTATATTCAGTGGACAACCATTGGGCTGAGGAAGACTAAAGCAGCGGGGACAAATAAGAAGTCTATTTTCACATGAATGGTTTATAAAGATGACATTTGTAAAGAGCTATCACAGCTCGAGTATACTCAGAAAGAGGTTGTGCATCTTCTGACAAGTGTTAGTTCACACAAGCGTTAATCGATGACCTGCCTCAAAGAATGATTCTAAAAGACTGAAGACGATATAAAACAGCTTGAAGCACCTATATCTCACAAAGGACCTATAGATGCCGTCCACTGTGGCTAGAGAATGAATTAATGGTAAAACGTAATGTAAAGGGCTATGTATTTATTGCAAGGGACTACTCCATCCTGCAGGAAATATATTTAAGATTCTAGGAAGGAGCTCACTCTAGCATTCAAGAAACCTTGAACACAATTTCAGTTAGTTCTGATGAAGGAGAAAGAGGATTCTTGCTAAAAACACGTTTTTTTCTGATCTGGTCCCTCGATTGGCTGTAGATAATATTTGTACTAAGCCTTTCCACTCAATAAAAGGACAATCTCCATATCTTTGAAACACTGAAGCACCAACCTCAGCAAGGAAGTGAATGCTATATCACAGGGCTCCAGCTAACATTAAAGTAAAGTTATTACATTTTGCAAGATTGAAGATATCAAATCAATCTAAAAGGTTTTTCCTTAACTTTTAGTGGTTTCATAACTGAAGATATTGTTGAAGTTCAGTACAATACAAAGTTTCATTTACCGACTTTATTTCAGTTCAAAGTATTCAATGCAAACACCAAGTTCTTTAGACCAACTGACAAAAAGTAGGTGTTACAAAAGGGTTGGTTTCATTTTTCTGGCTCACAGAAATGTCCCTTCCTGTATTATAACGCGGGATTTCTTTGTCTACATTTAAGTGTATTGCATGCGAAGCAATGCGATACACTTACAAATGCGAAGCAATTTGGAGGCATTTAGCATCTGATGTCAAAGGGAAAATTAATGGTTTACGTCTCGTTAAATAATTCTACCGATTTAATGGAGTCATTAAAGAAACCTATTTAAGCAGATTAAATGTAGTAAATGTACCTAGGTTTGAAGTTGCTGATACCGTGTGGAAGATGTTTAGGGGTTACAAACCCTATCACAGAATGGGATGAAAATCGTTGTGGCCACTTTTGATCATTTAATAAAACATGTGTGGTTGTACAAATCAGTTTGTTCTGGTGTAATGAAGAAAATTAAAAGAAAAATCATCTCATCAAGTCTCCTATCTTCCTTAAGATTTTATTCTCCTTAAATAGTAATCCAGCCTAGTAGGTTTTTATTAAGTAAAAAACGATGTAAATCAACAGGAACAAATACCATAATGATAGAGCCTGGAAACCCAATCATTAGAAATATGGAGAGAGAAAAAACAAACAAAAAGGAAAACAGAAGACAAGTAGTATAACGTTATACAAATAAAACGTAAAATGGGCTATTGAAAGATAAAGGGGGGTAACATAAATTTCTACACTATATTATCTGTGTCAGTGGTTTTTTATTTATTATTCTTTTTAGTACCTAATAAAACACATCAAATAATAAAGTCAGTGCTATTAGAAATAGCTTCAGATGATAGCAAAGGATACGTTTAGATATTTTTTCTTTTACTGTTGTTTTAAAACTATAATGTGCTCAGATGCAAATTCTATCTTCGTGTGCCCTTTGATTTCGTGATAGGGAAAGGCAAATGCAGTTTTTAAACCAAATTTCCTTGAAAAGGATTATTGAAGTTTAGGCCATTGACTCAGAGTAAAAAGATATTGCAATATGTCCTTAAATCACCCTATATTGGTCCCAGTGTTGTTTGAGATTAATCAGCATGAGTCAGACGTCATTACGATTTTCTCTCTTTCCGGAAGTTTCTAAATGAGCTTATGGGTGTGATGCACGATGAGCAACATTCGTAATTTTTCTGGTGTTTTTCAAGTTGATCTGAAAGTAGAACCAGAAAGATTTTGATACTGGAATTGATATTGGTAGTCAGTTTAAACTTTTTTTTGGAAAAAGAGAGAAATGAAAGTAAGCAATTGTATGCAGGGTGTAAAAATAGTGCACTGCCTCACCAAAAGTAAAAGAATATGCGGTTTAAATGAAAATAGTTGGTGTAAACAATAGCCAGCTCGTTTATAGATCAGTGGTATTGTTGTGTTTTGAAAAGAACCTATAATCTTTTCATAACATACAAATCAGAAGCCAAGTTCAAGCTTAAAAGAGAATTACTTGCATAATATGAATCCAAATCCAGATTTTGGGGTTATCAATACGAACCATTGAAAGCAATCAAAGGAATGGGCAGGCAGTGTGGGCAAAACAAGTTTCGTTGGAGGTTGATTATGAGATAAGTAAGTAAGTAAGTTTTTATTTGCCACAAACATAAAATGAAAAATGTTTACAAATGTTAAAAAAAAAGAAAGGCCTAGAAAGTCAATAAATTACAATTTAAAGTTAATTTACAAACTTTTGTATAAATTAATACTAAAAAGAATGTTGCATAAAAATATTACAATTTGAGTTAAAATAAAAATAATGACAGGTCACCCCTAATTGAAGTGGCAGGGATAACATTAAAAGGTCAAACCGACCTTATTTCCATAATGGTCCCTTAAGAGGTGGTTTTTAATTGAAAAAAAAAAGGAGATAAAATTTTAAAATATAAATGGGTTTTAAAATGAGATGTCCTTTTAGAATACCTGGCTCTTTATGAGAGTGAAAACATGAGTTGTCAGTAGTAGATATATATACTGTCTTCTTCTTTCTGTATATTTTGAAAATAGTATTCTTTGGTCTGGTGTTTAAAAGTGTTGACATTGTTAGTAGATTTTAATTCAGATGATAGGTTATTCCATATTTTTGGCCCTAGGTAAGATAGGCATTTTTGGCCTGTGTTGCTTTTATGAGATGGGATATGTAATTTAAACTTTGACCTTCGTGTAACACAACTCTGGTTGACTGGGTGGAATATTTTATCATAATAAACTGGAGCAGTTCCTTTAAAAAATTTCAATATCTTTACACTAATATTTTGATTTACTCTGTGCTTTGTGGGGAGTCAAGATTAATCGATTGATTTCAAACTGATCCAGTAACGTTTTCCCAATTAGGCACAAAAACTAGTTGTATAACCCTTTCTATATTTCTAGAGTATTAATTGTATATTTCTCCTAAACGTTTAATATTTTCCTAGCATATTAACAATCATTCAGGTACTTAACAAATAAAAATGAAATCAAAAGGATTTGAAAAACTAATACAAATTGCTTAGTGCAACGCCAATGACTAAGTGTGTTCATATAATATTGAAGGTAGAATGTTGCTTGCATTTGAATATCTACCTTCAAATTTTCGACAAAATTACAAATTGCTATTTGTTGCCATTGTATCAGCTTCTTTCCAGCAGCAGACATATTTTTATTGTTACATAAATTACCTAACATGAGGTCACAAGAATTACCTGACACGAATTTTCAATGAAAACAGACATCATCTATTTTAAATGAATTCTACTGGCTTCTGCTCATTTAAAACATGAACTCTTGTAGTTCAAATTAGTTAAGTCTTCATAAATATTAATAATAAACAATCAACTAACTGTCATTAACCAACCAAACAACATGTGAAAGGACATTGTCCTTTTTTAGCTAGTTAAATTTTCAAAGAAGTATTACATCCACTTAAGTTACCCTTTACAGTTGATAAATGCTTCTTTATCATTACACAAATGAACTTCAACTGCACTGGCAACCTGTGTAAGCCTTTTTTATGCTCTAAAATCCACAACAAATTCTCGCAAAAATGCAGATTTTCGTTTTTCTATGCATGTAGCATGCAATGTTTGAATTAGTATGAAAGTTTTATTTGTTCGTGAAATTTTTTCTTTGACGTAGTAAGTTATATGTATGGAATAGACGTGGAGTGGACGTGGTGCTTGGAAATACGGGGGGGGGGGGTTGTTAGGAGTTAACTTAGCATGGTGAGCAGAATTTCTATACAAGAGAAGACACAAAACATAAACAAAAGAAGGCCAAGATGAACTTTCAAGGGCAGTTTCCATAAAGAATGAGAGGACACAATAAAAGAGCGATGTTCAGTTTTTATTCTCAATTCGTTTGTATGCACTTCCCCACACCTCAGTCAGGGGAACAAGTATTCTGTGGACATGTGGTGAAGACTCATCCACGCAGTGCTTTTTGTACCTTAATGTCATACACTGGAAAATTTTGGATATCTCCAGTGGAGGTCGGTGTTATAAAATTTGTTGGTCCAAGAGCCAAAGCGCCATTGTCCCACCAAATTTTTCAGGAAAGTGTACTTCACCTCTGTGTATGATTTGTCTGGTTTTCTATTTGTGTTCATTGATAAACACCTAATACATACGTTTAGAGAGATATAAATAACTCTACCATTGTGACCTGGGCTAGGTGTTGGTATTGGACGCTTTGCATTGATTACAGCATTTTTGCTTCACACACATTTTTTAATGTTTTCCAATGTATTTTTGTGCACTGAATCCGAAAGTCACATATATTTTTCTCAACCATCGTTTGTTTCTATGATACTGAGCATAGTCACTTTTTGAAAAATACTAAAAATTACCCGAAATATGAGCCTAACACTAATGCATTATAACAAGACAAAGAACTACAATCTGGTTTTATTGTGATAAATAGGAAGTTTGCACCATTTGCACGATTGTGAGAAGTTGCCACCTAAATTTGCGATTTGCAGGATAAAAAGTCTAGATATGAATGTAAAAAGTGCAGTTTCAAGGATATGCGACATCCCATGCACTTAAACCCTGCGACAAGTTGTGAGACAAGAGTTCCGTAGTTTGGAATTCTCTTGTTACCAGGAAAGCCCTGGACAACATTTCGAATAGCGCTCGAGGCGTCCCGATCGATGTCGCTCAATACAGCTTCGAGTTTATCTGATTCCAGCATCTTCTTAACCTCTGGTCCAAGAAAAACGCCTACTTTGACTTTTGCCTCAGACAGCTTAGGAAACATAGACCTAATTTCTTGAAAAACTGGTCCTTCCGTACTTTATGCCTTTACAAACTGTTTGACAAGTCCCAGAATAATATGGAGAGGAGGTACCAGAATCTTCATGCGGTCCACCAAAGCAGGCCGAATAAAAGTCAACTTTCCTGGTTGCAAATCTTCCCTGGGAGGCCACGTTTTCCGTTCATAGTGCTTTTTGTCCACCTTACTATTCCACAAGCACAAGAAACATTAATATTTCGTGTATCCACCTTGTAGTCCCAATAAAAAACATATTATCTTCAAGTCACCACAGACATCCCACTTGAAACTGCTGTATTTGATGTTGTCAAGGAGCTGTTTGACGTTGTCATAATTCTTCTTGTATACTGAATGAACAAGAGGAATTGATGGGTGTTTGTCGCCATTGTTTTGTAGAACCGCTTTCAAACTCCTTGCAGAGCTATCTATGAATAAACGCCATTGCTCGACTCCGATAACAGCAAATAACCCGTTTATATTCTTGCAATAGCACCTATCAACACTGGCATAAAAAAGCTGTCAAACACGGCATGACGCTTTCGGTACACAGACACCTTACAGTCTTTTTTCGACAAATTCCATTCTTTTAATCGAGATGTTAGTAACTCAGCTCCAGACTTAGTTAGACCTAGATCTCTGATCAGATCATCAAGCTCCTGTTGATTTGGATAGTGAGGTTTAGTGCCACACGTTGGACGATAGGCTTCATCTTGACCTTCAGTACTTGTAGCCGTTGAATCATCAGATGATATCTCTATGGCAGTTTCTTACTGAAAACAAATTGAAAGCAATGAGTTAGTGATAAAATACTTAAAGATAGATTTATGATTATAATAATTATCGCTTAAAATCCCCAAATTGATTTGTGAAACGCACTGCTGAAATCACTAGATACATTGTACTTACATTTTCGGGAGGTTGCGGTACTGGTAGTTGTTCATCATGAGAAACAGGCGCTATGGATGACGGAATGTCAGGATAATGAAGATATGTTCTTCCTTTACCCTTCCTATACTTTGAAACATCGATCATGCAGAAGAAACAATCGTCATGATGATTGCTTTGCTCTCTCCATACTCGTGGAATTGCGAAAGGCTCTACTCTTCCTTTATTTCGCAGCCATCCTTCAAGGCTTGATCGGCACGTACCACAAATGACATGCGGAGCCCATGGCTTATCCTGATCGCCCATTGGTATCATAAAGTACAATCGATAGGCTACCCAAGACTTATTCCCTCTCATGATTTTATAAGAGACATGCTTTCTGGCAATGTAATACCCACAAACGTAACATAAATTGTTGGGAGAGTTCTTGCACGTCCTATTTGTGCTAGACATCGTAAAATTAAGGAAATATATATATTAATATCTCAAAATGAATCCTGAGCAATGTGGAGGAAACTATTCACAAAATATGAAGCAGTTATGAAGCGAAGGGTAATACTTGACTTCTGATCACCGTTCCCGTGATTGTAATCATACTTATTATGCTGCACAAAGCTCTGCACTAAAGATCATTGCACATCAATAGGTTTGTTCACATCGCTCTTATTTGGTGCTTGCTAGATAAACAAACTGCGCTGAATTAGCAAAATGGTAGGAGCCTAGACGGAAAGCTTAGACATCTAGTCGGCTCAATATAAGTTTATGTTTGATCAGTTAACATTAGCATGCAGCGCTCCTTTGAAGTTGAACTTTATAAAGATTAATGGTTGCAAATCTGTTGTTTTTGTTGCATAATCATTTCTCCTGACAAAAATGAAGGCACCACAAAAAATGCCAGGTGCCAGAAATGCAAAGTTGACACTTGTGGAAAAACGAACGATGCTACAGAAAAACAAATAGCATTTTTGGAATCAGCGCAAAAAACTGATTCAGAAACGTCAATAAAAGAGTCAAGCACAACCTTTTTGAAATTTTGTTACCTTGTGTTATCTACCTTCGCACAAACATTACACAAATATCATAATATATATATATATATATAAGATATGATAAGTTGGAAAGAATCAAAAAACTACACAGTCCATTTCGACAAGCCTGTTTCGTGATTTTATTCACTCTTCAGGAAATGTTTCCTGAAGAGTGAATAAAATCACGAAACAGGCTTGTCGAAATGGACTGTGTAGTTTTTTGATTCTTTCCAACTTATCATATCTTATATTACGCTCTGCATTTATGTATTGAGCACTTTAATACGGATAACCGAATCGAAAGCTTTATATATATATATAGGAGATATGGAGTTCTGTAAAAGGGAATAACGGGTTCACCGAACTGGATTCGAACCAGTGTCTATGGCTATCGTGGCCACATTATCCACTACCTCAGCCATTAGCACTCGTCCTTCACCAGATCATTTTTGCAACCAAATATTTCATTAAAATCGTTCAAAAGATAGAACAAAGTATTGGTGACACTGGATTGTCTGTTGATGACGTAATACCCCTTTGCGTATCGTCAAAACCAATGAATCATTTAATGACTCTAAAGCCATGATGATAAATGAATCAGAGGCAACCTTAAACACAAGGAATGGATTAAACCTTGGTAATTAAAATATGATTAATAGTGTTAACATTTCAGAGTTAATTAAACGACTTAGCTGAGCTGTGTTTTACTTTCTTTCTTTGAGTTAGACCTCAAGATCGATGCACATTTGGTCATTTAATATGAAATTAAGACTGACAGTTGGTTACTAAAAAATCTCTTCAATTAATTTTTGTCTAGTTTTTACTGAAAGTAGCTTTTCAAAGCATCTACTTATCTGTTCTAATAAAACCAGATTTTCATTGAAGAAACTATTAAAAAGCATGTCCGTACCAGCAGGTGTGGAAGGTTTCCTCGTGAAGAGCCTGCATAGAAATGTGTTTTGGCTGTCAGAATCCATTTTTCGGAATTTTCATGTCCCACAACCAAGAAGCTCTAAAATTCTCTTTAAAGTGAAATAAAAAAAAATGCTTCTGAAAGTTTTAATTTATACCAAGTTTTGAATCGTGCGCTCGAACAGACTGCTTATTTACCGTTTGCCGTAGTGTTGATTGCAGTGTTTCAAGAACGTTTTACACTAAATTTACCACAAGCAAAAGGAGAAGTGCGGCTGCTTATTAGTCCTCGCTCGTTCTAATAAATTCAAATTATTTTCACTTCTACACTTTTCCTTCAGGTATAAACACGGGAGACCTTTCGAGGGTACAAAATAAAGTTTCAAGATTCGGAACTAGTACCCTTAAAACAAGTCACATTGACATAGTATTTCAAAATAACATCCGTTTTAAGACAAGAGTGTTCTTTCCTGTTGTAACTGTACATTCAAGGTTAGCAAAGTGCTTCCTGCTTTCCCTGTAGACTTTTCTTAAAAAATAACACATGCGTTATCTGCAAGAATTAGCTTTTGTTTACCCCACCATATGTTAGCACCATCCACAACTGGATACTACAGGGTGGACCATAAGTCAGTACCCCCCCCCCCGCGCGCATCACTGCCAGCTACCATCATCATCAAATAACTTGGTACAACATCCTACCTGCTCAGCGATGATACGGTCTAGTGGTCGATGCCGTCTGTGTGTACACCGTCGTCCTCTCGGCAGAGAATTATCCTCCTCCAGGTTCGGTGACACATTTGACGAAGCAGGGACGCGTCGATGGTGCCGAAAGCTTGCCGGACGGCATCCATGAGTTCTTCCGTCATGTTGTAACGCTGCTTTGCAAGAACCTCTTTAACGTATCCCCAAAGTGAATTGTCACAGGTGGACAGATCGGGACCTCTGGCAGGCCACTTTAGGGGGGTGGGAGAGCCAGCACTCCCTCGTCTTGTCCAGCGCTGTGGGGAGGCTTCGTTCAGGTAATCCCGGACTGCGAAATGCACGGGAGCACCATCCTGCTGAAACCAAGAAGTTTCTTTGATGCCCAGAGCATCCAGCTGGGGAATAAACCAGTTTTGCAGCATATCCAGGTAGGCTTCATGATTGACTGAACCCTCAAAAAAGTATGGTCCAATGCAATATCTGCTACTCACTGCTGCCCAAATCATGACATGAGGCGGGTGATGTTCAACTTCCTCCACAAAATGAGGATTCTCCTTCGACCAGAAGAACACATTGCGTGAACGACTGCTGCGATAAATTGCACACTCGTCACTGAAAAACACTTTTTCATGGTCACAAAAACATCAAATAATGCGTTGCAGAATTCAACGCGCTTATCTAGGTCATCGTCGGTGAGTTCGTTTACGAAGTGTGGACGCCAACACCTCATGTCCAAGTCCACCTTTATGTGGCGCATCATCGTTGTCCTTGGTATTTACAGCTCAGTGTACCTCTTCCTAGTAGATTTTAGGTGAGAGTCAGATATCGACTGTTCAACTTGACGACATCTCTCAACTCGTGTCTTGGGACGTCCTGAACGGGTAGCATCCTTGATGCTTCCTGTTTCCGAATAGTTTTCTTTTGAGGGGCCGGTTTGTTAAAGCGGGCAAAAAAGTTTCTGAGAACAGAGGTCTTTGTTTTGCCAGTTGTTCGCCTTTCATGTATCCAAATGCTGATTGAAACACGCTCCCCGATTGTGTATGGGCTCGTATCCATTACGCTTGTTGCACTCATGCACGTCAGATTGCGATATAAAGAACAGTAACTGATGGAACCAATAAATTATTTTACTGTGTGAATCACACGCAAAGCCAGAGTATGTATGAAAGGTGTAGTAGTTAAATATTATCACCAGCAAAATACGTTTGCCCATTAGGGACCGAGTTTGGGAGGAGGGGGGTACGGCTTACGGTCAACCCTGTACATTACAAAAATAGTTTAGTCGAAAACGAAATAGGAAAATTTAAAAAGGGGTAGTTATTTTTTAAGGGGAGAAAACTGTACAACTCTTGTTTAAATTGGTCGTGTGAGGGAGTTGAAGTCCGAGGGAAGTGGTCAAATCTGATAATGGTGACACGGAATTGTTAAGTGTAGTAAGCGTAAAACCACGAGGCAAATGTTCCTCTTAGTATGGAAGATTTACCAATACATCCTTAGTCACAACAGCGTGCTATGGATGCTAAAAGGTACGGTGGGGTATAGGATGAAACTGCCTTATAAAAGCTAAGAGAACAACAGATGTTTTGCAAGGAGATAAAGACTACGTTAGAAGCAATAACCCACCCACCCCTAAGTTGGGTAGGAAAACGTAAGATATCAGTGGACTTTTGATGGGTACCTTTCCAATTTCAATAGACAGATACCATATCCGATTCTAAGATGTAAAGAAACCCAGGTAGTAAATATGGGTTTACGAGCCCCTACAAAAACTTCCTTCGAAAAGAATAAACGGGAAACCTGAAACTTGGACTGTACAATATGCAAGTTTTAATAAATGATTCGTACTACGTAGTACTGAACTTGAATAATAAAAATCGTTAATTTTGATTGAAAATAATTTTCTTGTGACTTGACAGAGCAATGTCACCTGGATATGGAAACACAAGTAAAGCTACTTATTTATCAATAAGAAAATGATTGAGAGAACAGAGGAAGCCCATTACCTTTTGCGATTGGCTAAAGAAACCAAAAGAGAATGACAGCACATCACCTGTCGTAACTTGTTGTCTAAAACAATTAAGACCATGCGCGAATAATTTTTGTCTACAAAGATGATGTCACCAATTCATCTGAATGGAAGAAATCAAGGCTCTGCCAATTACTTTGAACTGGTTTAGTTTGAAATTTTCAATCCATTCGTGGTTAAGCATTGGTGTACCGTTTACTTAAGCTCGACGTAAATATCACACATATGTTCTCTGTAAATATTAGGCACTTGTTTTATTCCATTAATCAATCCCAAGTACACAGGTCCTACAAACCTGTCATTACACTGACACAAGGGACTATCCAGAGTAATTTTTAGGTGCTGAGGGCATAGGTTAAACCAAATATTTGACAGTTGTAAAGTCCCTACTCCAAATGTCTGAAACATAAAAAAAGAGGGCTGCACCCCCCTTTTAATGACACTTCTGCTATACATTATATTGATACAGGTATACATCATATATCCTACAGGCCAAGTTATTGAAATATTTAGTTGGCTCTCTCTTCACTGCAAAATCTGATCAATGTAGCAGTATTAACATCATCTAACATAGTTCCCAACAAAGTTAGACCCTAAACATTATTTGCAATATTAATTAGTTCAACTGGCAGTTGTAACCACCATTACACATTAACCCAAAACTACAATTAGTGATATAATTTTCATGCATTGTTAAGAAATTAGTTTGTTTCCTCCTGTTATATTGGCTGTTAGTACTTCTGTTGTTCCATAGAAACAGATTTATTTCATTATATGGGCCAAGGTAGGAACTTTCACTAACAAATAGGTAGAAATACAATAAATGGTGGTATTTTTGTAATTTGTTGACCAAATTCATAGTTCACGTCCTCATCCTCATCATATTCGGCTTAACGTCCATTTTACATGCTAGCATGTGTTGAATGCTTTCTTGAAATTGACTTCCAAGTTATCCTATCCTTCACCAGGTCTCTGCTGACAACTTTTTGTTTGAGATCCATCCTTATCACTTACTCCCATGTTTTCTTCAGTCTTCCTCTGCCAGTGGTTCCTGTCACCTTGATTGTTCTATGTGCTACCTTTTATAATTTCTTCTGCTTTGCTATGCAAAATGTAAAACCTGAATTTACCTTACCTATTACCTGACTGTAATATAGATAACCTTGTAAGCCTTCACCTTTATTTCACACTGTAATAGAGTCTTAGAAGGCATATACATGGGACATGGCTTGCTTTACATATGGGCAAATTCCAGTAAAAATCATGGTAATGCAATGACCTAAACCAGATGTTTAATCTTATTTTAATATTAAATAATTGTTTATCAAAACTACATAGTTCCATAAGATTCCTTTGCAATATCCATGTAAAATGTACCTATTATCCTTTTTTCTCAAGTTTATTCCAAGAGCACAAGTCCCAAATTTTAGTCCCCACTTAGTATGCGTGGAAGAATTTCATTTATCTACAGTTTCTTTGGTCTGTCAACATCCCATCATTCATAATTTCTCAAAAAAACCCATAAGAAAGCAGTTAAAAACTTCACATTCATCTAGATACACAGTGCTCATACGACAGTGTGATTTATGATCATTTTAAAAAACTCAGCTACAATGGTCACATATCCATCTCAACAATTTTAATTCCTAAATAACAGTTTCTTCATTTTCTCCAATTCAGTGTTTCCAACATGGTCATCATTTGCTATTTTTTCTCCTTTACATCATTTGTGTAATAAAATCAGCCAGATTGCTTAAATTTCCTATTTTGTTGCTGCACCTCTTATGGCACCACTATTCATTCTATAAAGGATATAATTGCCCCCACATCTTTCCTACAAACACCACAAGGAAAGCACCCAACATCTTGCCTAATTAGTTGCTTACCCAATACCATAATTCTACTTTTTACCTTTTAATCCTCATCTTCAAATGCCTTGATTTAAAAAATGGCCACATGTGCACAGGTTGCTTAATTAAAAGGTGCAGATTAACAGTACCCAACAAATACATCTCTTATAAAAATCTACCCATCAAACAGAATAAGCACATGGAAATTCAGGAAAACTCACCGAGAATAAATAGTCTCAAAACAAAATACTCAAGTTTAGCTATCTCAAGCAAAACTTGGACTTGTATGAATGCAGTATTATATCTACATATATCTCTGTACATTTAATGCATTGATTTTTTTTACAAGACAATTGATACTAAATTCTTAACATATACATATTTAACTATTAAATAGTGTTGCTGAAATACAATTCACACATAGTATCCTATGAATAATTTTTTATCAGGAACATTCTGTAAAAGTTGTTACCATGTTCCCCATTCGTTTTGTAACTGTTCGACAAGTTCTTCCACCTTGAATAAAGAAAACAAAGTATTCTTTGAAAGGATACTGCAGTGTGACAAAAAGAGTGTACAGAGCAATTTATTTAAAATACACTGGAAAAAGTGGACACTATTCCACAATTGGACTGTAGATCTACAATTACTGCCCAACAGAAAATGTCATTTAAAAGGGTAGTAAGAAATTACAAAAAAAATTTTTATCCACTCCACTGTTTTGGCAAAACTATATCGGATCTTGGGGCTGGAAGCCTTTCTAACAACAGTTTAGAGGGTCCATGGCAGTTGTAGCATAAAAACGCCTCTTATTCAAGGGCAGGAGAGGAGGGGGAACTGACATGGAACAAAATATTGAAAATGAATGTTTAAGACAAATAGCTAATAACTTAGAAGACCCAAGCCTTTAGAGAAAAGAAGAGACCTCCTTTCAATTAAAACTAAAGTGTTTAAGAAATTAGAACTAGCAATTAGCTTTGAAAACAGGTCTTATTAAGCTGTTTAGTGTAAAACTTGGAATCACAATGCAAAAAGTGCCACTGTAGACCAAGGGAAAATGACCTCTATTGTAACAAGATGGAGACCAGTTTTTCATACCTGACGACTTTCTTGATTCTGAACGAAAAGATGAAGGTCGTCTTTCTCCGCCAAAACTGTTTCCAAACATACTATCGCCAAACCCAAAGCCACCAAAGCCACCATTATTTCCAAAAATCGATTCCTCTTCTACGTCGCCATGGTCGTCTGTGCTCTCTCCAAAGCCGTTACCAAATGAAAATTTAAATGATTGCTTGCCTCCTCCAAAATGATTCCCGCCACCAAAGCCGTTGCTGTCACCGAAACCAAATCCACCAAAGTCTTTGAATAGATCATCAAAGTTAAACTTGAATCCTTCAAAGCCTGGGTGACTTTTCATTCCTTCCTCGCCAAACTGATCATATTGTTTCCTCTTCTTTGGATCAGACAACACTTCATATGCTAAATTAACGAAAATAAGCAAAAATACATGTTAAAATTTCTTATCATGTGGGAGGCAGGGGGATGTGACAAGTTGAATACACATCATGCAACTTGCAAAAATTTTCCTTGTGATTAAAAATAGTCTTTTCTGTAACTACCAAATAACTCTTTTTGTCATAAATGTAGTTAATTGATTAAGTTAATTAGTACAACTTTTTCGTTAGGCTACTTTTGTTGCCACTGACAGTGTTAATTTTACCAGAAGAAAACCTACAATTTAAACTAACTTAACTCTGCCATCCATTTGGTTGTAAAACTACTTTCAAAGTGTATTACTTTAAAAATTAGCATACCGAGGTTACTGAAAAAGTGGGGTCTGCAAATGCTGTTCTCAAGTTTGGAATCATGACCTTCAAAACAAGGACACTAAACCTGCCTAAACCTAACAGCCTAATTGCTGACTAATTTTTGCTAAGCGGTCTGAGGGGGTTTAAATTATCTTACCTTCTGCTATTTCCCTGAATTTAGCTTCTGCATTTTTACCAGGATTCTTGTCCGGGTGGTATTTCATAGCCAACTTTCGAAAGGCCTTTTTTATCTCCCTGTCATTAGCATCTTTTTTAACTCCTAAGATTTTGTAATAGTCCTTCCCTTTTGCTACAATTTCGGCCACTAATACACTTGTAAAAGCTGTGTACATTAACAGGGTATCGCACCTCATCCTGAATTAATCAGTGGCTCCTAAATTATTCCCTTCTTTCCTCGTTTTCTTCTTGGGAATGAATCATTGCTCGGACAGATTTTGTTATTCGAAGCAAAACATTACGAATCTCGTGTTGATTGGCCAACACTTTACAGGGTGCTGGTGAACAATCTACAACTGACCTCTTCATGAGAACGAGAAAGAGATGAACAAGACCAGTTGTCAGTGGCGATTTTTCTCCTTTTTTGAGTCTTTTGTCCAAAGTAACACTTAAAGCCACTTTGACATCAAGGGTTACTTTTCTTATTGGATTTTTGTGCTTTTCAATATCCTTGATTTATAGAATTTTTCCCTCTCCCAATTTTATCCAGCAAAACACGTACAAACTCAGTAGTATGTTATTTATAACGGAGAAACAAATTGAGCACAATAGTTACAGGGACGTGAAAATTTAGTTGTGCAAGCCCACTGATTTTATAGTAGGCGAGGGGGATCAAAATAAATAAATTTTTCTTTTTTCATAAACTTCCCGTGGTAACATATCGTTTAGATTAAAAGTTTTCAACTTCAAGGAATCAGTGAAAGCCACTGATGAAGGTGTTAATCATGTCGTGATAAAAACCTTTATCCCTCGAAAAGAATCTCTTGAAACGTACCTAAAAAAAAGCTTACGACTCACGACATGATAAATATCCTGCATCAAATCTTTTGCGGATACCGTGCAAGTAAAACAGCGTCAGCAACAACGAAGGTCACCTTTGTTTGTATGATAAACCTAGAGGTTTATCAATATTAAAATTAGCCCTATTTTTGGACCAAAGTTTCCAAGGGCACTCTGTAAAGTACAGTAGGATAAATTGTGAAGCTACCAATCTGCTCGTACTTACTCTTCTCAATTGAAAATTGCTTTTTCTCCGATTGATCAAGGCAAGAGTACTATTTTCGAATATTTGCTCAAAAGTTCATTTCGTCGTCAGATTATATTCGCTGCAAAGCAACAAGGACAATGCCGAAACCACCTTTCCTTTTTCTTCTTCTTCTTTGTGATTATGAGCCATACCTGACCTTAACGAGTTGAAGACTTGTGTGTCAAACAGCCCAATTTCACGTTACTTCCAGGGCCTCCAAGAAGGCAACCTCCACGTGGTGACGCCTGGATACTGATTAGCTAGGTTATCCTGACTGGTTGGTAACGAATGGTCTTCATTTTAAGCTGTTTTTATAGTACCATGGATGAATTCGATTTCGTCGTTCATGTGATTTTGCATCTGGTTCGTCGTCGATTTGGTGTAAATTTTTGGANNNNAATTTTTTGAACTTGTGCCGCCCCTGGTGGTAAGTGAAAGTTTTTTGTTTCTGGTTTCTTTCCAAACCGATCTGCCTTTTGGCGGTGAGGGGAGGTTTGTTTCCCGTTTCATGAGGCCGGATCGAACTCACCGGGGTGGTCTTCAAATCTACCTCCAGCAGCTTACACACACGCACACACGTTACTTCCAAATTTTCCTGTTGGACTGTTTGCTTAACGTTGCAATTCCCCCGATACCCATTCTAGTTATTTCTTGTATATCCTTGACATAGGTAATGCATGATCTTCTCTTGTCTTTCGTCCCTGGGTAGTGGCACAGAGAGCTTAATCTTTGATGGTTGAGTTGGCAGATCTTTTGATCCAATGTCCTAAACTTCGCAATTTTCTTGCAATGACTGTTTCAGCAAAGTCTTTTCGTTCTACCTCATTTAGGAATTGTCGATTGCACACATTTTCTGTACGTTTTACATTAAGCATTACGCGATAGCAGCATGTTACAAAGGTGTTTAATTCACTCTTGAATTTCTGTGTAAATCTCCATGTTTCTGCAACATAAAAAAGTATTGAGAAGTATTAAGAACCATACAAAACATAAAACCACTAACTGTATGGAATTGAAAAGAAAGGGGAAAAAATTATTGAAACCAAGAGATGAGAAGATAGTGTTTTCCTTAATTTAAAACCAATCAAGTTCTAGTTTAGAAAAATCCAATCAAAATCCAGAGTTCCAGAATCTACCTGACCGAAGAAAGGAACTACATTCATAAAAAAGTTTATTATAATGACAAGTAACAACTGCAAACGGAGGAAGGCATTAATAGAAATGAGTCAAACGAGATGCAACATACTGAGCTAGTACCAGCGAAGAAAGTTCACCAGAACGCATAATACTTATAAAAGACCAACACAAGCCACGTTTTGTCTGTGAGACAAAGGTTGAAGACAAGCAGCAAGATTTGTATCTGCCAAGAAACTGACATGACACGTCTATAAACACCATCAAGAGGAGATGGGAAAGCATCTGTTCAGATGATATAACAGTTCTCCATCCAAGGACTGATGGTAGATTTGCAGAGAAACAGAGGTATCAGAGGCATAGAATTCTCTAACACAATACAAGAGCCAAAACTTTCTAGGAGACTTGCCACTAGAGTTGGTACAAGAACCCTAAGAATGATCTCAGACCTAGTATCGTCATAAAAAGCAATCCTCGAGATGAAAAGCAATCTCACCCTGGATTTCAAATGCTTATTTTGTCATTTGTAACAAAACAAGAGCCTTACTTTCGCTGGCAGTATCAGTTTTTATCGCCAGTGTTGGGATGTTACCAAGAGTTTGTGAGTATTTTCCTAAAATTTATATTTTTTGAAGGTTCTTCAAAAGCTCGAAAGAAAACAACTTTTTTCTGAACGGCCGTATATATTGTCGTAGAGTTGGGGTGTCAGAATATTTGTTAGCAGTTATAACACAAACTTCGACATGTTCGCTGGGAGGGTTCAATTGAATAGCAAAGATCCAATGGAATCATGGTACCATTTGTGTATAAAGCTATAATCATATTGACTTTAGTAGAAAAATTAATTCAAAGTGAAATAAATAAACCCTTAGTTAAAAACGCCACGATGGATGATCTACAGTTGTAGTAGCAACAATAAGTTCCATGACTATCCTCAGTATCAATTAATGGGTTTTCAGGCAGTTCCGTCCTTTTAACACCCATTCACCCATAGTACGGAAATAAAAAAAAAGGACAACATTAAACTTGCATGTGCAATAGTGTTTCAAATAGCTGACAGCAATCCTCCGTGTGCCTTACAAAGAAAAGAGTTTTAATTAATGGGAACTAGGATGAAATAAACAAACCAAGTGGTCCCTAGATGAGTGCTCGTAGTTTTTAATGGATTATCAGTGAGCCACTGACAGTTTTCCTGTCACCATGACCGAATATAAAATTAATAAGCTCAAAAGCCATTGGTATTTTCTGCAAAAATTCATCCTTAAAGTACAATTAAAACACAGATCTCTTTAATACGATCAAATTTAGTTTGTGGTTTCGTCCTTGTTGTATTCTTTTACATGATCTTGGAAATGGCTGAATAAAGCTGGAAGTGCTTCTTACTGTGTTCGAACAAATAAATATGTAATTATCACATATTACGGCTTTACAGGAAGAAAATGGTTCAAATTATTCATCTGCTCTATCTGCAGTTAATATGTTTTTCAAAATAGAATTCATAAACACAAAAACGCGTGAAAAACAGGTGTAGAAATTGGTCGTCATCTTCCGGCAATGTTATTGGGAAATGTTGTCAATGTGACCGTTCCCCGTTAGCCAACAAATGTGAGCATTATACAACATATCGTAAATACTGTCACAAAGTGAGTCGCAGTCAGAAAAGGTTAACAGTATATATCCTATCTTTCGTGTGTCACAGTTCCAAACCTGCGAGCAGTTTTTTCGATACATTATGAACCCTATCACGTAGATATTCATTAACGATAAAACTATTAAATTTCAAATTTATGCGGGATCTGGAGTGAGTTGCATACAAAAATTAAAATTTTCACCAAACCTTGATAAATGTACCACTACCTCATTGTGAATTTTTACTTAATTCTTACAGTGTACATTTTCTGAATGATTTTAGTTGTTGTTATCTTGATGTTGTTACTGGTACCACAAAAAAATAGTTTCATTAGCTGCAGGGCCGGTATTGTTTTGTTGATCTTGGTTAAGTCATTTATCTTCCAAAAAGAAAGATCATCTATGATTTGCTCAATAATAATCCTGTAAATCACATTTTCTTTGTTTTTAAATATAGGATATCCCTGCTTAGCGATTTTAAAAATATCCCAAGTTAAAAAGATCATTTAGTAGTATGTAGAAGAGCTCAATAACATTTCGTAAGAAGTGACCTATGTCTTTTGTACTAAAAAGTAAAGAAGTCAGACGTAGCAAGGCTGAGAATCTTAAGACCTTATCGCGCAGTCACACATTCTGATTGGAAAGAATGTTTTGCATAGGTAGTTAAGTTGACAAGAAGGATACGTTTTTGTGGAGAGTAGTGGGTCATCATTAATAGTTTGATTTTATTAGAAAGACCCCACTTATCACAAGTGGACGATAACTTTCATAGCTTGTTAGTATTAAGTACTTGACAAAACTAAATTTACCTCGGGCATAATATCGTATTTATCGTCATGACGACTCAAGTCAGATAAGTACTGTAAATACTCATTGTGGTCTATTCCAGTATTTTTGGTCCATAACTGTATTCACACTACACTGTAGGAATAAGAGAAAATTTCATAATTGTCTGGTTGATGTGTCAAAGTTCAGTGTAAGATCGAGAAGCCGAGGCTGTAACATATTGGTTTACTTAAAATAAGAAGATATCAATCAGAGTTTCTATTCAGTTTCGATTTTTACTCTATCGACAGAAGCAAATGTATTCTGCGGCCCTCGGGGGAGTGTCTGGCAATAGAAGAACTACCGAAACACCTAAAACAACGGGTGACATTCCCTTCTACTGCCTTGTCAAGTTCTAATGTTCTATTCTACTCTAGGATCCATGCTTTTGTTAACAGTCATAGCAAATAAAATTGACTGTATATGTATAATGTTTGACATATTATTAATTCAAAATAGTGGAGATCTTCTGATAACCTCAGGAAAACCGGAAATACTCTTCTTCAAATACTCCTAAAGTAGTCACACATGTAACATAAGATCTTACTTTTATCATATAAAAAAGATTACAAACGAAAACTTACTTAACATATTGGCTGGAAGTATTTACTGCAGATATAAAGTCAAGCCCCAAAATATAGTCAGTGCAAAAGAAATTGAACTGAGGACAACATAATCTAAGAACACCGTCAAGAATTAAAGATCAGTGTTGCTTGACAATACTGTAGCACTTGCCTAGTATGTCTAGTAACACAGTTAAACAAAATGATTTTTGTTGACCTTCTTTTGAAAGTAATTTCATTGTCAACCTGGGCTTTGAAATGAAAATTGTAAAACTCCCGATACAGTAAACTGTGGTCTTAAAATCTAGTTAAAATATAAAGAATTTTATTCTCCTAATATACCCTTTACAAGTCGGATAATAAAATTCCACCTTGATTCATCGACAAAATAACCATGGTTTTTAGGTAAAATTGTATTGCCATGTCTGTAGTGCTTATTTTACGGCGGTAATTATAGGACATCAATAAGAAGACTGATGAGATATGTGATATAAAAAATTGTATCCAGCATATAAAATTTTATAGTTGATTAAACAATTCTACCACTATTTGTACCAAAAGTTATTTCTACGATCTAAAGATCTGTCGTGAACATCAGATATAATAGAAGATCGAGCTGACATTGAAGAAGGTGACAATGGATCATCATTACTTTCATAGGGCTCTTGTGTGTTTTTTCTTAAGTTAGTCTTATTCTGGTTATAGTTGTTTGTGGAAGTGGGTAATATACTGTGTTTTTCATCGTACTTTGTTGAATCATATCCGTTTTTGTGTGTATGGTTAGTTGTGTGTGGTTTGGTATTACTGTTCTTATTTCCTATATTATATGTTTTACCTGCTGCTTCCTTAAATGTGGTTGATTTTTGCACCTTAGCCCTATTGTTGGTTCGCTCCTTTTTCTTTCCAGGTTTCGAAAGTGCATTTGTAGCAATTTCAAATGAGTTTTCAATTGGGTCTGTTGCGTCATTGATAACACCGTTCTCGTCCATGTTTACCCAAGCAGCTCGCGGTGGGTTAAGAGGTCGATAATGATCTTTTAATGCTCTTTTGTCCGGAGAAACTAATATTGCACCTCCGACAGTCGGTGTTGTAGGATCGAGATGGTGACGCCTGTGTTCTGGCTCATTACGTAACCGCGGTGTCGGAAGACGACCATTATCAGCGGAGGACAACCCACTGTCGGTTGTATCATCCCGACCAGTTGCATCCTGTACAGCTAATGGCTTGTTCTGCTGTACAGTATCTTCAGTAGTATCTTCTACAGCCTCATTAATTTTAGAAGACGTGGGACCGTCGTTATCACTATTTA
Source organism: Morbakka virulenta (assembly GCA_003991215.1). NCBI lineage: Eukaryota > Metazoa > Cnidaria > Cubozoa > Carybdeida > Carukiidae > Morbakka > Morbakka virulenta. The sequence continues at coordinate 913,797 of RDPX01000251.1, forward strand.
TGGCGCTTTTGTCTTGAGTTACCAAATTGGGTCTTTTTCTGCTGCCATTATTTAGTGTAGAAGCTTCCATTCCATTTTCAAGTGAATCCGTCAAATCGGATAAAGCGGAAGGAGATCGAGTACTCGTGGTACTGCTGGCCACTGATCCAAATCGTGTTGGAAAATGAGTCTCCTCAGTACGGGTGCGGAATTCACGAGCCTTTTCACGCAATCGGATAACCTGTAATGGAAAAGAAAGATAAAATACACTGGAACTTCAAAGGAGACAGGTCAATAAAGTTGATAACGATGGTCCATGGGATTCTGGCCGATTGTTTTAAAGCTCATTGATTACAAACAAAGCGTTCATGAATGGTTTTAGGCAGATATCCCTAAACGCAACTAAAAATATTTTCTACAAAAGAAAATGAATGGCACAAAACAAAAAGAAAACACCAGATTCAGAGACCTATTAAACTCTAAAACTCTGATATACAAATCTACGTACACAAAAACACGTATAAATGGAGTTTTCCTTCGTGAGGCCTCCGGAACTTTACAAAATATATTATCTAATCTTCAAATACATAACTATTACAACATATTATTGACAGACGTCTCCTGAGACCAATAATTGTTCAATCTTCTGTAACCATCTCACCAGCTTAAGATCACCCAACAAAAACAAAAGCAGAACGAGATGAACATAAATAATGAAGTCGTTAACATTCAAACTATATTTGAATGACCTATATCGTTCATTAGTTCTCATCTTTAAGTTAACAGATTGGTTTAAACCGTTCCAAACCCCCCGTAACTTAACTCAAAGACCAGCTTTTTCATTCCTCAAAATAATTAATAATTAAACATAAAATGAAAAACCTATTTCTGTTTAACACCTGGCTGTTAACACTTAAAATAGTATACTGAAAGAAAGCCAGAACTTCTGTCTTGATGAAATACCCATGATTAAGCAAAAGCTACACGTAGCAAGCAAATGTAAGTACTGTGTCTTCCCAGAAGTGTAAATTGCTATCCGGCATATATATGTCAAACATTGTGGGATCTAATATAATAAATTGTCAGAACTAAAAAAAAGGGAATTTTTCTTTTCACTTTCCATTCTTAATTTGATGACATTAGCCTTTAAACTACGAGAATTTCCAACCAAGATTTTCAGCCTATTTTTTTTACTTTATAAATATGGTCCACAATGATGATTTTGCCTGTTTCGAAAAGAGTACAATGTGGCTGGTTGGAAGAGAGTTCTGTGTTTCGGAGGAGATAAGACCCGATATTTGTACATTGACGTGAATGAAGTGTCAAACAATAATGGAGTAGGGACAGCAGGAATTTATCTGGTTACCAGACTTTTAGCATACCTGGCGGAGATTTTAATCTCGTTTAATCCAACAGGGTTAGTCAGCTTGTATTCACCATAGTTTCTCCATATCCCCAAAGCAGTAACTTTTGGGTATCTATACTTACATTATTTGTTTAAGTCCCACATTATCTGTATTTTTAACTGCAGTTTGTAATTTCCGTTTTGTCCCGTAACCAACATAATAGCCTTAAAATATTCAGCAATATCACTCCTTCTCCATGCTACTTATGTTTCACAAACTGGTTTTCTCACTTTTTTGTTATCATTAGGTAACTTATGTAACACTAACAAGCTATAGGGCAACAATTCTTGTTCCTTCATAATAATAAAACCAATGCATTCACCACTTAGAACTGGCCTTTAAAGTGTTTTCACTCTAAACTCTTTTTATCAACAGTCCCAATGCCATCATGCGTGGACTCATAAGAATACCTTTTCTAACACCTTTTCACCTACAAATTCTCAGTAAATTCACCATTCCGTTTTGCTATTTAAAAGAATATACACACAAATGTATATATATATATATATGTATATATATAAATGTGTGTGTGATGTACAACTGTGTTGGACTATATTTTTTCTTTCAACCTCTTTTGTGATAGGGTTATCTGAGTCAGTGATGCTTTCCTGTTGTGACTATGCAGTGACCGCTGCTCTTGTGGAGACAAAAACATCTTGTCCACCACACTCTCTTACTTTCTAAACATACGCATACCCAGCACTACTGAAGCTACTGACCTGCACTATTGCCTCAATGGCAATTTATGTCGATGATGATCTTCCTTGGACTACTAATGATTTCAAGCTACACTGATAAGCTACTGATGGGCGAAACACATACAGGTAGATTAGATTTTATACATGAATATGATTTTAGTAATTAGATTTTATCAGTTCAACCATAAGGTTTACTATTGCTATGCACGTATTTTTAGTTTTTACTTGATACAAGAGAAGCCACCATGACCTCCAGTCTAACTACAAGGCACTCAGGTGGGATGAATTTGATATCCAAGGAAGGTATCATCTTGTTTATAATAGTGCAAGCTACTCTGGATCCCTTATAATATTTTTGTATCATCTAGAAGTCAGGAGTCTCCACATATCTAACCACTAACTCAGATTATTATTTTTTTTACATAGTGCTCGCTAGCTCGGCTCAGCTTGTTTGCTAACAGCTTCTCACCCATTTGGTTAAGATTAAGTTTTGGGCTCTTAATCCTTCTTGTGAAGGTTCTGAGTTTTGGCACCCTGCCTGCAGGACCTGTGGTCTTGACATGCTGGGGCACTGATTCTCGACCAACTGAGAGGAAATTCCCCCCAAACGAGGGACTTTAAAAGTGATTCATATGTCTTCCCGCCCATGATGTGTTGCATTCTGTTTGGTTCTTTCCCCTCTGTTCGGGTCTTTCATGGGTTGATATCTGTGAAGGGCATTAATGGCTCCACTGTTTACCTGGAGTGGTATCAGTTTGTGTCCTAATTTCAAAAAATATCTATAAAATCTAAGCATTGTATATCAACAACTAGTAAACGGCTAAATTACCTCTTTAAACCAATCATTTCTGTCACTCTCGTTTTCCTATAACGAAAACCCCAAAACATAATGTAAACATACAGTATATGGGAAGAAAATAAGTGCCAAACAGAGACATATAGTAATAGTCTTAGCCAGAGATAATTTTACTTTGTCTTGTCAATGGGAAGAACTATAAATTCAAAGAAAGAATAAAAATAAAAATAATAGCAGTGAATTCATCTTCCTTTGAAGTTAATAGCATATATACAAACTAAAAACGGAACAATTAGCTGTGCTGTATAAAAGTTAAACAGAGATAATTGTGTATTGCTAAATTTTCAGTCTGAAAAAAAAACTCCAGACAAATATATCATACTTCAAAAAAAGAAGTAAAGTGGGGGATTCTGGTACGAATGAGTTGCTTTAACGGTTCATAATTTCTTTGTAAAACATTTACTATTCTTTTAACATTACAGCAAACGCTATTGTAATTTTGTAAATATTCTATTCTATAAATACAGCGTATACTTTGTACTTCGTCAAAATATGAAAAATATGTTTATTAAATGTTGAAAATCATCAACAAGCTTAAAGAAGAATTAAATAAAATCATTCGGTTTGACAATTGTTTTCAAATTTTAAGGGAGTCCGGGTTGGGTTGAGATGGGCCTATTTAAAACAGAATCACTGAACAGCAACAAAACAAAAAAAGTACATCTCATTATTTTAGCGTTGAAACTAACTTTTTGTACCTTTAGTTTTGCAGTGTTTCACTTCTTTGATTTAAAGTCACAGTCTGTCAACATAGAGCAAGTGGAAAATTTAGTTATTGTTTTTAGAATCTGAAATTCTTCTTAAGTCTGTCAGAACTTGATACCGTTCAGAACTACTGGCACAAGGTGTTTTCATTAGCATGCAATAATAATTGAATAAATTTTAATTTAATGTCTAGGTATTGATTAAATAAAAACTTTGCCAACCTATTTGTTGTGAAACTCGCTTTTTTGAAAAGAGCTTGCCTTTAGAGAAATTTTTGATATGACATGAAAATATCATAATATATCCAGTACCTATAGAGGAAGATTTCAAGGACCTGTTTATTTAACTGGCAAAGAAAATCCTTTGCATAAGACTGTTGACACCCCCTCCCCCACGTTATGTTTTTGACAACGTTTACACCAAAATCTTTCTCATCAACATATTTCTTCTTATCAGTCGTGCGACGCCGACTTAAAAACAAACCTCCTTAACCTGTCCGGTTTCTGATTTGAAAATCCATCAATTAAAATAATAATTACACTGTTGTTCATATCTTTATTCTATTTGCCTTTCTAAACCTAACTTTCAGAGTGAAAGTAAGATTACTACTGTTTGCCTTCTCCTTTAAAATTTTCTTGTTCTTCGCTATGGAGTTGGAGGTTTATGAGCACTGTTCTCTGTCAATAGCATCTTCCTCTGTGAACCCTGCTTGTCTAGGATCTTTCTCTGTTGCTTTTCTCTATCCATTTCTTGGTCTTGCAAAAGTCTTGGGTCATGACACAAAAGAATGTAATGTTCTCTTCACGGTTTCATCGGTGTCAGCAAGTCGATAAACAAAATTACAGTCGTTGCTCGTATGATCCTCGCTTTCACAAAGGGATTTCTCTGGTTGCAAGTGTAGTAAATTTGAATAAATTATTGCCCAAGTATTTACAAGTCCGACCTTTCTGACCCGAAATCGCCTTTAAGACCAAAACAATTCAAGAAATTTAGTCAAATGTGCTTTAATGCACAGTTTAAATTACGAATTCGACTTAGCTGATAAACAGAATTGTTTTTCGCCACATATACAGGCTTTAGGAAAACTGCCAATATCTACATCCAGTAGCTCTTTACAAACCACAACACCGCTAACAAAATGGAAGACAAAAATATACCGGAAATCTGGCCTGAACTGCTTTAACAAACTGCCTTCCCTTGCTCTAGGGCAGGAATCAAGTTAAATGATGTTAAACACATCCATCACAAAACAAAATATATATAATATGGAGCTGTTGATCAAGCCATTTAAGATATATGTACCTATGCATGATATCCATGTTGCAAAGCAACACAAGAAAATAAAATCAACTTCAAAATTAAAGATAATAAACAAACATCTTATCAAAGAACTCTACGAGAAATTTTTTCCTCGCAAAGAAATTCATGGTCTACTGAAGTCCCAAGCTGATTTCAATCTTTTCTTACTGGGTGACTGAAAACATAACTTTTCTGTGGTATTTAGAATAATCATCCCAGGGTTATTGCTTTTCAAAAGTCACCACTTCACTGTTACTTTTCATTAACAAATAATAAGCGAAGCAAACGTGACCGTAAGCAGCATGTCGAACTAAACTTATTAAGCCCACAGAATTACAAAACAGAATCAGGACTGGCCTAGGGCGGTCAAGCGAGACCTGACTACCGGTAAATAGCTTAAGTTAGGTTCAAGCTGTTCCTTGGATTTGGTGTCAAAAGGAGCCGCTTTGTGAAAAGTTCTTCACAGTCCATCGCGGATTTCCACATCTTCTCAAATAAAAACCGCGGTTTATATCTTGAAAAACCAAATGGAAGCTTTTATTCTTGAACGTTTCTGGACAAAGGATATTTTTACAGGGCGATTTTGGCTCAGGTGATTTCTATTCAAAGGCGGCTTCTGTTTAAATAGAATCTGTGCTCAAAAGCGATTGTTATTCAACTTCGGCTTCTATTCAGAAACAACCTCCCTCAAACAGAAGCGTCTTTTCAAAGCGTCTTTTGACTGCCAGAAAAAGTCAATGTACAATTTCTCTTTTGTTGGTACATGATGGCCTTCGTACATGATGAAATTTTAGATCTGATAAGTCATGCACATGAGAATGACATTGATCTTAGAAACTGAAGTAGTTTTTTAGTGTACGTTGTATTACTTTCTGTTGCTGTCTTGCCAGACGCTAGCAAATAGGATATCTTACCAAATGATATCGAGAGTAACAGATAACTGGTTTTCATAACTTCTGGAATAGTTCAAAGATAATATCAACTTCATCTGGGAAATAATAAGCTTGAGCTATTAAAGTGTGCTGGAATAAATAATGGCGAAACGTAAATCATATGATATGGAATTCAAGATGACTGTTATTGAATACGCCGAAAAAACGAGTAATCGAGAAGCAGAAAGGCAGTTTTCAATCGACGAAAGCATGATCAGACGTTGGCGCATCAAAAAATCTGAAATCGAAGCATCGTTAGGAAACGAGAAAATCTCCAAAAGGAAAAGAATTAATGGTGGTGGACGAAGGCCTTGTCTTGGCAACATTGAAGAAAAGTTAATGGAAAGAATATTAACTGAGCACGACAAATCTCAGTATGTGACATGTAGAATGATTAAAGGATGGGCCAATGACCTTGCAACTGAACATGGTCTCGTTAATTTCAGAGCAAGTAGGGGATGGTTGCTCAACTTTATGCGTCGTTTTAATTTATCTCTTCAGAGACCACTAATAATCGAAGAAACATTACCCACGAATTCATATTGATAACCACAACAACAAAAAAATCTGGAAAGAAGTATGTTTTTTCTTTGCAATGATTGTCTTGTTAAGTTTCTTTTCGGATGAAACCACCTGCTGGNCGTTAATTTCAGAGCAAGTAGGGGAGGGTTGCTCAACTTTATGCGTCGTTTTAATTTATCTCTTCAGAGACCACTAATAATCGAAGAAACATTACCCACGAATTCATATTGATAACCACAACAACAAAAAATCTGGAAAGAAGTATGTTTTTTCTTTGAAATGATTGTCTTGTGAAGTTTCTCTTCGGATGAAACCACCTGCTGGACACGATTAGTAGTAGGAATACCCTGGGAAATGAAACTTGTTAGGAAAACTGATTTGTTTGATAGCTATCTAACATTAAGGAAAAACCTGAGGACATAAGATATTGAAAATATAACCAATGAACAAGCTTTGTTTGATTACACAGTGCCACAGCCAACTTGGACGGCCATTCGCAAACGAGTGGGGCTGGGTGGGTGGGGGGTGGACAGACCACAAGCAGATACAGTAATAATTAATATTATGGAATAAATGAAAATGATGAAATTACGAGGAAACATATATAGTAACTGTCTACTAACCCCGGGGTACTTTGCTTGTAATTGGTGGTGAGCAACTTTGCAAAAGGTATTGTTATCCCCGATTATAGAAGAGGACACAATTATTTCATTAAACTGAAGTACCTAAATGACTCTCAGTGCGTACACGAATTATCCCAACCAGTTGTAGCGGACTTATGGATTCACTGAATGGGTACATTTCAAAGACTCATTCTCGTATCAGATTGATATTTTTCATTTTTTGTAAGGGGTTATTTGTTATATGTTGAATATTTGACCAACCGGGGCATTTTATCTGATTGGTTCTGATAGAGCTCTTTTATCTTGTGGAGGGTTCTTTGGCTTTTGGAAAGGGGTATTACTAAATTAGGGTTTGGCTCTTTACTCACGTTATTTATCGATATTTTCAACAGTTACTTATCTTAACGCAAACAAGCGAAAGCAACAACAAAAACAACAATCGGAGGGAGGGGTACTCACTGGTGTCTGAAATGTACTAGAATACAATGGGACTTTACACCATAAAACAAAATGAAAATTGGGTATATTCACTGTCAAAAAATCTCCCCAAGTCGATAACATTGTCTGAGAAAATGAAAATGACAAAAAAAAAAAAAGAGGTTGATGTTCGATATTTATCACGCAGTGGGTCGTAACCTTTTTCTGAGCTACGTTTTGAGAGGTACTTCTTCAGTCGTCAGCCTGACGATGGAAGAAACTGATTAAAGGATAGGCCAACAAATGGCTCATGAAAATGGAATGTGCAACATTTTGAGGTTGGTTATCCGATTCTCGGCGATGATTTAACTTGACGATTGGAGGAACTACGACCGTTCCATTCAACAAAGGAAGAGGTATTTGCATAAGTTTAAGCCGTTAACCACCTCGCACTTGATGGCAACGCCAACTGGGCTGACATGCCACCAAGAACCAATGTCGACCAAAGAGCAGTGCACTTGTTCCGACTAAAACAAAGGGTCACGAAAAATCAGGCAATGTGCCTAGCTAATGATGCAGGATAACCACCACGTGAGTGGTAACCTTTTTCTGCGCTACATTTTGACAGATACTTCTCCAATCGTCAGCTTCACGATTGTAGAGATGGAGCTCAGAAAAACCTTACCACTCAGAACACGATAAATATCCTACAACAATGGCTTCTACTAAATCCATCAAATCAAGAATTTTTAAGAATAATGTGCCTAGCGGTTACAGCAGATGAGACAAAACCACATGCCGTAATCCCAGACAAGAAAGTTGAAGGAGGGCTGACTTTCATTTTTGGGGTTATTGTTCCTGCACCAGCTAACAGATGGATGAACATCGCCCTGCACAAAACGAATGATAGTCATTTATTCTTTCGAGTGCCACGTCAGTGATAAAGCAATTAAAGCGTTGTAACACGTTCATATTATTTATCCTTTCAGATACCAAGCAAGTCTGTTTTCTTCAGCTCTAAAAGTATTTTTAATCCCTAACAACCCCCCCCCCCGCCGCCGCCATCTTTCCATTTCATGTGTCACTGTTATGGTTTATGCCTTTGTTATTTGTCAACAGTTCTCTCGTTCACCTGTCTAATGGAGTTCATCTTTTCGTTCGCTCATCACTCCAGCCCCATAGCTCACAAGAGATACTTCCCAAGAATTTGTTGCTTTGATCTTATTCAGACCATTTAACTTGGATTGCAGCACTAATCTGCACTCATCTTACTTCCTTTTACTTTATCAGTTGTTCCTAATTATCATATTTCTTTGTTGTAATACTTTATTTAGATACAGGGCCCTCGTTGATAACAGCAATTCATGCGTTGAAGAGGTTACCCTGTGTAAACATTGTCATTATTATTATTATTATTATTATTATTATTATTATTATTGAGTGGCGGAGCAATACGAGCCCATTATTATTATTATTATTATTATTATTATTATTATTATTATTATTTTCTCATTTTGGACAGGCTGTTCTTTTTGCCGAATAACATCTCTTGGGCTAGCCACAACTAGCAGCCAATGGCCAAGAGGTTTCTTTCACCTTACATCTCCAATACTTTTAGAAGTATCCTGGCTGTTCCCAACAAGGCTGTTTTTTGTACCACCCCAACTTCTAATTCAATATCTAGTTTTTCCATCCATCCATTGAAATCCTTGCATACGCATCCCATAGCAACTATTACCACTGGTAAAACTACCGCTTTTCTCAACGACCAGAGTCTTATCAATTC
>RDPX01000251.1:935119-987231 GCA_003991215.1 Morbakka virulenta
CATGTCTCCACTGCTTGTAATACTTCTGCGTAAGCTTCTCGCAACTTGATATTATATGAGCAACTGTTTCGTTATCTTCTCCACACATCCTGCATAGTGGACTGATGTTTTTACTTTGTATATTAGCTTTCATGGCATTGGTTGGAAGCGCTTGGTCTTGTGCAGCCATAATAGTGCCCTCTGTTTCTTTTTTCAACGTTCCTTGCCTCAGCCATGCCCATGTCTCTTTACTGCCTTGTTCAACTACTATCTTTGCAAACTGTCCATGCATTGGCTTCTGATGATATGACGCTTTTCTCTCTTCCTGCACATACTTCATTGTTACTATTTCATCTGCTTTCTTCAGTATTCCTTCATCTATTACTGCTTGCAAAAGATTATTATTATTATTGTTATTATTATTATTATTATTATTATTATTATTATTATTATTACTGTTATTATTTGAAATGTTAATATTATCAAACTTTACAACCAAAATTTCATATGAGCATTAGTGCCTACCTAAAACATTTGAAAGGGCGACTATTATGTGAGCCAGAAATATCACCCTCTTGGTTACACTCACATTTAGTCAGTTCCTCCAGAAAGAACTTTGTATCTGTGTTGAGTATTTTGAAATGAGATCAAGACGGTAAAAATAAACCTATCCTGTACTGATCCTCGACAATACTTTCCGTTAATTACAGTAAGGAATGATAAACAGCTTAAAATAGTACTCAAACAGCAAGTTTTCAAACCTTTAAAGGGATAAAAACGGTCTAGTCCAAACTGCAAAAATGAAGCCATTAAAATCTGGCAAAAAAGTTTTGGACTGATTTGAGAAATTTAATCCTGTGAAATCAAAACACTCTGGATTGAGTATTCGTTGAGCAATAATCGTTGGCAACTTTCTTGAGTTGGCAATATATTCCCTCTATGACGGAATAATTTCCTACACTACATCACATAGCATTTCACAGCGTTTTTTACCATTGGTTCAACTTCTAATCACAGTGAACTGTCTCTATAAGGAAAACAGGCCAAGACAATTTTTCAAAAGCTCCACCTCCTCATCGAAATTCATTGTTGAGAGCTCATGTTGTAATTTATATTTGTTCCCTTCTGCATTTATTTTTCTGCTGACTTCTTTTAATGTAAGTAAAGTGCAGGATAATCACCCTACAAAGCTTTCATTGCACGGTAAGGGAAGGTAACTATTCTTTCTACCTATTCATGACTAATATAGCTACTTTTTGATTGTTGTTCCATGTCCATCATTCACTTTTTTGCACATGGTCCAACCAAGTGTGACCCTCTGGCAGTTAGTCCAAGTATATTGTTTCAAACAAAAAGTCAAGTTGAGTTTTTGTTCAGCATTTAGGATAATTGGCAATGGCTTCTGACTGGCTGCCAAATTTTTTTGCTTCCGTTGAGCGATTTGTTATTTCATAACCAATATCAATACTTTTTTAGGTATTAGTGTAATTTTCTAGTGACAAGTGCAATGTCATATAAACCACAATCATCACCTGTCTGCAACTCTTAGTTTCATTTTTTCTCGATCTTTATCATACACTCTACAGTCAGTCGGAACTGCAACATCAACAACAACATAAATGTTATGATAGTTATTTTCAGTATTATAACTTTAAACTTTTCGCCCACAATGACAATAATCAATGACAATGTCTTTAGCTTTAGTTGTTATGAGTGGCCCCAATACTTTACTACACAAAGACATTTAATTTTCCTTAATTCTTAACTTTATCTTGTAAGACTTTGATTCTTTCCGATATTTTCTTGCTTCTTTTAGTAAAAAACTAGTATCAGTTTAATTTCTCTGGTCTCAAGGTCAGCCTTTGTAAGGCCTATTCTTATTTTTAAGGCTTTCATCTATCACAAGAGATCAGAGATTTATTTTCATTCATAGATTCGTTGCCTTCCAGGTATTTTTTTAAAAGCTGAAACCATACTACAGATAGATAATAAAAAATATTATAGGTATAACTTCTACCAGATGTTTTCAGTCTAAACATTTGCCAAATTTCCAACTGTGGTCAGAATTTTCGTTCTTCTTGACGCCTCAGTTTTTAGCAGCAAGTAAATATTCTTGTAACCTGCCTAAGTACCTTTTTTAATTCTCCAATGTACACAGCATCACAATTATCAAATCCAATATACACATTAAACGTTAATTTTCTGCTTTTCCTTGTTTGCTATTATTTGTAATTTAACGGGGCTTGGCATAAGACCGCTATAAAATAGAACGCACAGTGAAATTTTTACACGTCCCTCTTAAACAAAACTCTAGAAAAAGTCCGATGAAAGCTTAAATTAATTAACCCAAAACAAGGAAAAGCATACCGCTATGGATGTAAGGACTGGATTTCTCTTACAGAAATCCACCTCTGACTCACTGGCACTTAATTACCAACATAAAAGAAGAGTTTCCCTACTGTATGATGGTCTTTTTAATACCATTTGATACAACCGTTGTAAATCAAAATAATGCATGTAAAATAATAACGGCATTAGTTTTTAAGATACCAGTTTATCCAGAAATTATAGATACTAATTCAAAAAATAAAAAAATAATAAATGTAAGTAATGTACAAAGTGCAAAAGAATAAATAAATAAAATATAAAATGCTAATTCTATTATAAATAAGTACCACCCAAGGTCATTTTGCAGCATATTGATATTTAGTTATCCATGGCATAGATAAATAATTTATGTTTTTAAATGATATCGTTTGTTCTCCAGTATTGTGAATCAAATACTCCGTCTGTTAATGTCTCGCAATGTGTAAAACTATAAATGACAACAAATATTCACTATCTCTACCAGCCTTTTGTCCTTCATCAAACAAAAAACTGCAATACAGACCTTCTTCTTGTTTGATTTCATTCTTTCCGCGATCAGTTTTCAGAGATGGTGGGGAAAATACGGACTGGTATTCTGTTTTCTTGACAAAATTGGGAGCCTTTGGCAGCGTTGGTTTCAGACTTGGATCCGAATGAAAAACGAATTTCTCTGCCGACATAACAGGCGATACAAATTTGATAGGTTCTTTCCATTCGAATTGTTTTTGGTACTCTGTTTTCATTGGATATGAATGATGTGGAGGTTCAATGTTCTGTATACCAGCTTTAAGTTGAAGAGCTCTCTTAACCTGTGGGCAAGAGAAAGAGCAACTTTTAGCTCTTACATCCCAAATACGGGAAATATTTAGTTAAGTATAAAAGAGATTCGAAGAAACCAGATGCAAAGACACTGTAAAAAACACTTATGAGCTAATACGATAACGTTTTATGCAGACAAGATATATACAAAAATTCGATCATATTTGGGAAGGGTAATTTCTCTTTCGCATAATAGTTCTTTTTCTGTTGTCAAAAAACTTTATTTTTAACATTTTTACAATTTCTTGAAGAAGTCTTGGGGGTCTTTTACTTATTTAATACTTATTATGATTGATAATAAAAATTTTGAAAATAAAAGAACTATTATTACATTAAAACAGTAGCTGGGTCATATATGATGATAAGAAATTGTTTATGATGTCAAGTACCAAATAAGAAGTTATCTTAAAACACAGCAATATACAGGGTTACCTTTCGTCATGGCGATTTCTGTCCTCACCTGGTTATGTATATGTCTAAATTAAATAGGTTGTGGTTCAGCAGTAAATGCTATGCTTTAGCGAAATCACAATCAATATGCTGGCAAATACCCAAGCACTGCATTTTTTTGGCTGAACTCGAATAATAGGCTGTTTTTCTTTGTAAATACTAGTCTTAAGAACGTACGTCCTGCGTACCTGGTATCCATCCTTTCTTGACGAAGGAATATTTTTTTGTGAAGTGAAAATTACTTTGGGTGTAGTAGCATAATAGCNTGAAGAAGTCTTGGGGGTCTTTTACTTATTTAATACTTATTATGATTGATAATAAAAATTTTGAAAATAAAAGAACTATTATTACATTAAAACAGTAGCTGGGTCATATATGATGATAAGAAATTGTTTATGATGTCAAGTACCAAATAAGAAGTTATCTTAAAACACAGCAATATACAGGGTTACCTTTCGTCATGGCGATTTCTGTCCTCACCTGGTTATTATGTCTAAATTAAATAGGTTGTGGTTCAGCAGTAAATGCTATGCTTTAGCGAAATCACAATCAATATGCTGGTAAATACCTACTACTTTGGGTGTAGTAGCATAATAGCATTCAGAGATGCTCAGGTAAATTAGTAGAAGGCAAGCCTATCTAGGATGATATGGGGTAAACATGGCACTTTGGGGGCCTACCATAAATTTAAGTATGGTCGCTTTTTAGTTTAAGTGACTGTGCGATGCTAGGTTCTTATGCCAAACATCTTTAAGATTGTTTAATAAAATAAAACACCAGGAGGCTAGTATTTGAGTGAAAAAGTATGTTTTTTTATTAAAAAATATATAAAGAGATTCCAAGTGAATCATTTACAAATACTATACTTTTAGCTCTTAATTTCTACAAACAACAGCCTCACAGAGCAAAAAGCTCACTTTTAGGATAACATTTTCAAAAATGCTTTGCTACTAGTCAGGACCATTTTCCCCTTCTTGACAATTAAACTGCTCCTGTGAATAAATACATGCTATCCTCTTGCTTTAAGATGTTTGAATAATGATCTGAAGTTACTTAACTAGAAAACTCAGGAAGGTTTCTAGTTAAGTTATCTCAGGAAGTAAAAACTCAGCACCACCTAAATTTGATGACCAAGTAGGCACCTGGTGGGATGGGAACAATAAAAAAACCCCTAGAAATGATAGGCCATATCATCTGTGGCATCATGTAAACAGGATGCCTATGTGGGGTATCTGAGTCAAACTGTAAAGTTTCAGAATAAACATACATGAACAACAAACTTCCTGGTTAAGAATTATCTCAAGTACCACACAACTGAGAGTACCATTATGTCTAGTTTTACTGTTTTACACTTTTACACTTTTTTGTGTTTCACTCTCTTTTAATGCTCTGTTATGTACATTGAGCACTTTTTTTGTAATATTTCTATTAAAAACAAATTATCCTTACCCTGTCTGATTGATGTTCTGACACCTGTTTTAAGTCTTCCTTTCTTTGAAGTTTAGAAGGACTGACATATGTGTGTGGTGGAGTTACCCTGACATATGGATCAGAATTCTGATTTTCCTTTGTTGATTTTCCAGCTGGTTTGGATGGCAAATTGTCAACTTCCTTCAATTCGTGATCTTCTACTTTTTGCACAGCTTCCTTAAAATTTAGTTTTCTCTGCACTTTATCTTTCTTTTGGCACTTTCTGTGGGCATCTCTAGAATCTGTATATGGTAAATTGCCATCCCCATTTGGATCATGAAAAGTTAACGAGTCATGGATATGATCAACCTTTGCTGGGTGAAACTGTGGTTTACTTTTTCGCTGCATGGGAGGCTCAATTGCAAGATACCCTACTTTATCACTTGGGCAGCCAGCAAATTGGTCATAAACTTCTAGCATCTGGTAGTATTTAAATGCAGTAAAAAAAAGAAAAATGTTACTCTAATCAACCTTTACAAAATGTTAATGACATAATAAACAAGTAAATTTGTTTGTAAAATGGTTAGGCAATACTTCTCTGACTAAATTATGATCAGTACACAAATTAAGCAGAAAAAATAAATATGGTAAAGGTATGACAATGAGAGTACTGATGAGCAGGGTGATTCAATAAATGGCTCTGCAATACACCAGCTAATGCATGATACAAACAAATAAAAGAATGTAAAATTCAAAAAATATATACTTTGCCATGAAAAGCAGTATAAAATAATGAAAGTGGTAGGCTAGCTGGAAATAAAACAATGCACTACAAATCTGCTTCATAGTCTTAAATGTTATCTCTGAATGACCAATGGTAACTATGCTACTCAACTCTGTTACTTTTGAGAGACTACCTAATTTTTGGAATCAAAAGACTGACAGCTATAGCAGTTTTTCTGACACCCAAAAGCTTTACAAAATATTTTCTTTTAACATGTTGCATATTGTTTATACTTTTAAATCTTCTTGCCAAAGACATGGTCCAGTCAATAAGTGGTCTTGGCAATGATGGTAAACAAGAAGTACTTTTTGTTGTACATCTTATAAAATGTATCTCACTTATTTCTACACTCTACAAGCATGTTCAAACAAAACAATAAAGTAAAGACAGGTTATATCTTAAACAGTATCAAGCTGCTTCCTAGAATACAAATAGTAGATGTTTTTACTTGCATAACAGATATGCAAGATACAGAAACATTGATTGGTGATGATGATAAGTAAATACTCAAAAATATTAAATAGAAAAGTGTGGGTTATTGCACTATTTTCAATTAAACTGTTTGTAAGTCCATTGGAATGATAACTTGAACAGTGCACCATGATCTCTGTAGCCTGTAAAGTCATTTTACGTAAAGCAAAATAAATTATGACTACCCTACTATGCATTCACACCATGGGGTAGCTATTCCAATTTGGAAGACATAAAAGAAAACATTCATAATGAAACATTTCCAGTGAAGCACCTAGAATTCAGTCAAGAGAGACAAATGAGAAATTCAGCTTTCATTAATAACAGTTGCTGTATTTTATGGAGACAACTGCACACTGTACAGACTGAAATTAGTTCACTAGCTTACAGGTACTAATACCAGCTTCCCAAGAATTTTAAACAGATGTACTAGAGAAGTTGGAAGGTTATGCATATAATGACCAGTTTGTTTTCAGCAAAGATACACCCTTTCACATCCATTGGAAAGCTAATAAATAAATGGGGAACTGAAAACCCTCACACAACTGTTCAGGGTGTGCAAGATTTCTCTATGGTAGACAATGTGTTCTGTGCTATTTCAAAGAAACATTTGCATCAACCATTCTTCTTTAAAGGAGAAACGGTTTATGGTAAAGCATACCATGCCATACTGCAAATTCAGTTAAATGGATTAATTGCACAATGGAGTCTCTAGACTTAAGTTTAGAGCAGAGTAAGGCATCATCCCCAGTGGTGTCATAGCAGTGTACAATATCTCAGTACCCATGTAGAAGCCAGAAATTCCAGTAACATGAGTGAATTCAAAGTTCAACTTAAAACCTTACGAAAAATGAAGATAGGTTTTGAAGATGGTGAATGGATCCCCCAAATAAGTTATGTGGTAGAGGAAATGAAGATGCTATCAGGTAGTTTAGATATTGCACTGACAAATATGCAGCCTGTACTAACTAAATTCATTTCATTTAACATTACCGTCGTCAATAAACTCAGTTTGTATAAGGAAAATCTCCAGAATGCCAAATTATAAAGTGAACTCACAAGGTCCTAAATTTAGTAACAAAAATACATAACTAACATACTATATCCGGATATGTGCAAATTTTAAAAAAAATTACTTTAAAGAATACATCAAAAAATGAAAATCGTAATAAATAACTATAACCTGCAAATAATAGTTGTAAACATCGCTCAGTAAAGGAAAAGGCATGCATAGCGATCAAAATACCTAATATTTCAAAATTAATACCAGTTGGTAATTAGACTAAAACGAGTCCTCTGTAACTCTGTCGATACTAACTAAACATTCAATGGTATTTTACAATTACACTTCTATTCCATTCTAGCATTAACTAAGAATTATGTAAAAAGGCACTTTAATGCCCTATTGAAATTCTTTTAACATCTGAAAAATTGGCAATAGCCATGTTTGTCTCTTTGTTTCTAACGTCATTTCCCTAGTACCTGGACAAGAGCTATAAACTAAATAAATACCAAAAATACCATTAAACGTTACCTTGTCTTGAAGTGTATCAGCATTTGAATCCATGGCTTCACCATTAAAAGCTTTGCGAGGTTCTTCAAATTGTTTAGTCGTCTTTGTGCATTGAATATTATGATTCCTTGGGTGATCTACTATAATCTTATGTTGCATCGGAGGCTCTCTGGTTAAATGAGCTTCGTGTGATTTTAATCCAGCATCAAAGGACAGCTCTGTGGCTGATTTTTCCGTTTTCTTGGCAAGATTAACTGATTTAGTGAGTCTTGATGGTGAGACATGTTTTGGCTTTAGAATCGGACTTCTTGAAGCATATGTTTTTGCAAACTCATGCTCTTTAAACTTAGATGAGTATTCCGTTTCAAACTGTAGATGTACACAAAGAAAATGCGCAAGTTTATTTGTTGGTTTTGAATTAATAATGAATTCAAACAAAATTCATAGGGCAGTGCAGCAAAATCAAATGTATTTTTAAATAATACTACGACAATGTGCAACGTAACGGATGTGAACATAGATCTATTTCCATTTTTTTGTCAACAGTTGAGTTATCAGTCAGTAATGTTAGTCTTTTGAGGAAAAACTAATGATAAGAGTGTTCTGATCAATGTTTTGTAAACAACACGGTTGGACGGTTGTGAAGGCGTCTATTTACTTGCCACAAATCTCAGAAGTGTCCTTGCCCCCTGATGTCACAACAAAGTAGGCTTACTCCTTAATTGCGGATCATGTAACAGAAAACAGCTGTTAAGCTCATGATACATGTACTTACCCTTACTCTAACCATAATTGTCAAAGAATGTGTCAAATGAAAAGCAATATATAAGAAAATCAGTAATAATAAAATAAGGCCATACTCGGGCGCCCTTATGAATAGTTCCAACAGTAAACAAATTTCAAATTTGTATCCAAGGAAAACCTGGGTACTACTATTACCCAATCAACCACAACTTATCATCCAAGTTAGTTGCAGCGTGATAGTACTGTTTTCAGTTGTTCAACCCTGCAATTTTTTAATGCCTGGGCAAAAAACAACGTCAAAAATGGTTGGGTTCAGAGCCATTTTTAGTGCTTTCAATTTTGACACTGCAGCTAAAGTAAATGATCAGGTTCAGTCACAATCGTTCTTTACCTTAGACCTTAGGTTCCCAGGTTCCTGATCATGATTGGACAGCAAGACAGCGCCAGCGAAAATTTGCACATTTCGTCTAAATAATCACCGGGTTTTAAAGTCATCTTGGAATCTGGGTTGCTAGGTTCTCACAGGTCTTCCTTGTTTCCTCTTTCCAAATGTATGTCTCCAAGACAGAGCCTAGTGAACATGCCGTCCGTCTGGTAGCCTCATTATGAGTCATTACATATCCTGTTAGTTTCCACCTTCTTTCTTTGACTACGTTGTTTGGTTTTTATGACGTATTGTCTCATTATTTCTTCGTTTGTTATTCTATCTCGCCACGATACTCCTATAAAATAGAATCCTTCTCAAATCCCGCTGATGGAAAGAGTCCAGGTTTTGTTGTAGTTTCTTTGCACTCTTCCGTTTCTCACAGGCGTACAGTGCCGTGGAGATGACTATCGCCATGTATAACTGGATCTAGATTTTGCTATGGACTTGACTCCATTTCCATATATGTCCCATCGGTCGGAACGTTGCCCAACTCTTCCTAGTCTGTTGGTTATGTCTGTTATAACCTTGGCTATGTTGGTGACAGAGCTCCCAAGGTATGGGAACTTTTTAACTGCCTCAATTGAATTTCCTCTAACAATAATTTGTGGTGATGTATTTCCTGTAATGTTCATTATCTTGGTTTTGCTCTCGTTGGTTCTCCGACATTGGTGCTCTCATTTATCTATCTAATAGTCATTTTCCTGGCATGTTTTGGCTGTCCCTAACCACTACAGCCACGTTTTCAACAAACTAAAGATCTGTCAGGTTGGAGTTATTCAACCAGGGAATACCAAAATCTTCACCTGTCATTGGTCTTCTCATTATAGAGTCAATATATAGAGTGAACAGGAAAGGGTAAAGTATACCTCCTGGTCTCACTTCAGAGAGGACTTCGAATTTCTCACTTGTAGCTGAGACTGTTCTAATTCAAGTGAAGTTGTTGTAGATGGAGTTGATTATAGTAATTATCTTTCTGGAAACACCATACACCTCCAGAATTTTTCAGAGTGACTGATCTTCAACAACTGTTCCTCCTATTTTGAGTGATTTAACACTGCCATTATCAATTCCTCAGGCTTTATTATTCTTCAGTTTATTGATAGCTTTTGTAATGTCCTCTCTTGTGATAGGACCCATCCCTACGTCCAGCTCCAGTACATTTGCAATGTTGTTCCAATCTCTCTGGAGCTGGTTGGTTTAATATCTATTTGAAGTGCTCAGCCCATCTCTCAGTTTGCTTTTCTTCAGTTGCTAGTACTCGATCATCTTTGTTCTTTATTCTCACATTCGTATAACTGTTCTTACCAGAATGTCGTTTGGTGATTTTGAATTGTTCTCTTCTGATCTTCTTACACTTTCTTTGCTTTTTGTTTGGAACCATGCTTTCTTGGCTCTTCTACTGCTCCTCTTCACTGCTCTGCCAATCGAACAGCGACGCTCGCGAAACAACTTTCATATATCCACAGTTTCCCACTGTCTTTTCTTGCTTCTCATTTTCAGTCCCTCCACACTGCTGGCACTTTATGACTGGCCCAATTCTCTTATAGGTCCAAGTCATTTTGAAAGAGATCAAAAAGATTTGATAGCTGCTCCTAGAATTTTGCTGAACTTTGAGGGCTGAGCAGGTTTTCTACTGCATACTTTCCTTCTTTCACGCCTCCTCATCCTCTTCACTGTCATTCTGATTTTCCTCCGAGCAGCTGATGATCGGAGAACATATTCTCTTCTTTAAAAGTTCGAACATCTTGGATGGATGAAACCCAGCTCCCTCACTCGTTAATCGCCACTATCCTGCCCACATATTTCCACCCTCCATGCAACTTTAGTTAATATCTCTTCATCTCTTTTATCATATGCAGTAGTTTTCCTGATTCATACTAAGTTTCTACATTCAATGTCCCAAAATGTGTACTCCGTTTGGCTGAAAAGATTGGGTGTTCGGAGCATAGACTTCTTGGGGGTTTTAACAGGTCCTTCGTGTATAGATTTAGAGATACTGAAGGGGGAAAGTGCCCCTTTGATGTTCCTAAGGATATCACAGCTGTCACTCTACGCCAGTGATGTTGATGGATTGGCTGCATCTTCCTGTTTTGTAGTTGCTTGATTTTTTTACGAAATACGGTTACTGGTTCCATGCCCAACCCTGCTCCTTTCTCAACCTGACTCGGGAAAGGGGGAGTTTCGCAATCATAAGGATCTACATTTTCACTCTGATCCTAAATCTGGCAGATGAAAACCAGATCTATGATGGTGTGACACTTTCTAGACATTTCAAAAATTAGAGAATTTACTAATGCTGCTGCCAACTATGGTTTGGTGGAGACGAAAATTTTGATATGCAAAACCTTTAAAACAGCTATTTCAGCAATTTGATCATCTTCTGTAGTTTTTACCATTATTTTAGTTTAGTTCAGATATTTATAACCCTTAAAACTGTTTAGTAGATGATGAATATGCTTTGTTGTACTACCAAGCGTGTGTTTCCTTTTCCAACGTTTGTAAAACGTTGGAAAAGGAAACACGATCTGTTTAACTAAAAGGACATAATGCTTGACAATGTACCATGAAGTTGAAGCCTTGGCCATTGTAAAGTCAATACTTTTCTGATTCTTGACAACAAAGATTCTTCTGCGTTATTGCGGACGATGGAAAATACTAGTTTGCCAACTTCAACAAATCCTCAAATTTGCTTTTGTTTGTTCCAGATATGCTTTTGAATGACAACTGTTTGAAGCCTAGCTGACGAGGCACATCATCGTAAGAAATTTAAAAGATGGGCTGAATGACTGGGATGGGTTTCATCAATATATTGGTGATGTTCTTTGGGACTCAGTTTTAAGCAGATTGGCTTCTAATCCTGCAGGTCAATTCAAAGGAAATGCTCAGGTTGGCATTGAAACATTTGTATCCAGGGGTAGTTACACAGTCAAACCATATTCTTCTCCATGGTTCAATGTATATTTTTCTTCTGACATTGTTCATCGCAACCAATTTTGTATTCAGTTTCAACTTGATGTACCTAATGGATCTTGGATTTCTTTCAGACTAGCTAGCAATGCTTGTAAAAGGGTGATGTCTACTGCTCAGGCCAACTTATTCACCAAGAAAACCCATGTATATCTAGCGAAAAAAACACACAATTACAAATACGATATAAAATTCCTAATAATACAATCATTTTCTTCGATCAAACAGGTTCTGTACCTGTAGTTGAAACCAGATTGAATACGATCAAAGACAAGTTTATCACTAGCTAGAAAGGGGGAGGGGAAGGGGAAATACAAAAATATCTAAATGTTCCTTGCAGGAAATCTCAAATCTTCTTATCAGTATCAAAAATTTATCAACACAAAAAACTCACTGTAGTTCTTAAAGGACTTAATGATACACAAACCGAAATTCATGTAAAAATGGGATGATCTCCGTATTAATACGGAGATCATACGTACGGTAATTACCGTACGTCCGTAACCTGACAATGATTAACAGGAAAATTGGAATTTTACCGATTGTAATTAGTGGATGAAACTTTTGGGGACACTGGCAAGAAATACAGTGCCGGCTGGTGCTAACCTTATATCTTTGGGTAAATAACAGTTAGCCTGTATAGATAATGCATATTTTACATGTCAAGAAAAGTCCACAGGGAAAGACATAAACACATTTCAAACTTCAAACTCTTAGAACAATATGAAAACAAATCATACTCGATCTTTTCAAAAATGTGTATAAAAATCTAAAAGAAATGAAAATTTATTTCCAATTGTTCTGAGGTTACATCGTAAACTTTTGCAACAGTTAAGAAAATTAAATTAATATTAATTTTTAAATAGTTTCTTTCATAAAAACCTACTTTCATTTAAAGAGACAATTGTATCTTTTAAAATACTACTTTTAGAAAAATCCAGAAGAAACAGATTAACGATTTTTGGAAAATGTAATCAATATCCGTCACAGTTTTAAAAGTTTTTATCCCGTGCATAAAAAAAGTACAATAGTCTTCCTCAAAGCCATCGAGATAATGCAATTTACTATGGTCAGATACCATTCCAAATATACCGGGGTTCTCTAACTGACCAACTGCATTGAAGAAGCGAGTGGCATCTCTAGATGTAATCTGTGAATACTAATAACTTGGGTCCAGATGTTTAAAAGCTCGTATGGCTTCATCAACAAGTGATAGCAAAGTAATGTTAAGTTTAATGTTAAGTTTTATGTTAAGTTTTATGTTAAGTTTTATGTTAAGTTTTAATGATAAGTTATTTTAAGTTTANGTTTTTATCCCGTGCATAAAAAAAGAACAATAGTCTTCCTCAAAGCCATCGTGATAATGCAATTTACTATGGTCAGATACCATTCCAAATATACCGGGGTTCTCTAACTGACCAACTGCATTGAAGAAGCGAGTGGCATCTCTAGATGTAATCTGTGAATACTAATAACTTGGGTCCAGATGTTTAAAAGCTCGTATGGCTTCATCAACAAGTGATAGCAAAGTAATGTTAAGTTTAATGTTAAGTTTTATGTTAAGTTTTATGTTAAGTTTTATGTTAAGACTTAATGTTAAGTTATGTTAAGTTTAATGTTAAGTTTTATGTTAAGTTTTATGTTAAGACTTAATGTTAAGTTATGTTAATTTTAATGTTAATTTTAATGTTAAGTTATGTTAAGTTTAATGTTAAGTTTTATGTTAAGACTTAATGTTAAGTTATGTTAATTTTAATGTTAATTCTAATGTTAAGTTATGTTAAGTTTAATGTTAAGTTTTATGTTAAGACTTGAGCTAAAAATATGTTCAAATCTATACAACAATGGAGTACTTTACATATTCCTGTTAATGCTCTAAGAAAAGAGCAAAAATTCTAGTTACAGCTAAATGATAAGAACTCTTCTTAATGATAAAGAAGCATACGAGACATGGATCCACTAAAAGAATAGAACTGTGAAAAATTAGAAAAAAGGTTAGGAAAAGGGATAAGAATTAGATCAAAAGAAGAGTTGACCTTGGACTTCAAAACAAAAAAATCATGAGGAAAGCACTCATAGAGGAAAGCACTCAGAAGTCAAAGATTTCCACAACCAAAATGTATGAAGAGAAGTAACAATTTCCAAACAACATTTCCAGAATATGTTTGCAGCTTCCTTTCCAGCTATTCATATTGTTAGTTCTAAATACTTCTATATATTTCGGTAAATTTCAAATATCCCATGAAAGGACTTCCAGTTAATTTTCCACAATCCCCCGAAGATCTATTTTACTATTGTTTCTAAATTCAAATTTTGACTTTAATGTGTTTATTTAAGTCAGCGTTTTTATCGCATGCATTTTCTATTTTCTAATTGTTTTCACAAGAACCACTTGAAAGAAAATGCCTCTGTTCTGTTTCGGAGGGGTCTTTTATATGGTTATGAATCATACAAAGCAAAAAGCCATTAAGTGTATGGAACTGGGAAAAAGAGAGAATGAAAAATAGTTGACCCAAGAAGAGATGAGTTGAGTTTAAATTTGAAAATATTCAAGTCATATGATGGAGGAAGACAACCAGCAGAGACCGAAACCTAGCAGAACGAAGAAAAAACTCCATTCATAAAAATATTTATTACAACGAGGAGAAACTGCTACATAAGGATGAAAACATTGACAGAAACGAGTCACGCGATGTGAAAATACTACGTAAAGATGAAGACGTTGACAGAAACGAGTCACACAAGATGCAAAAAACTAAGCTAGTATTAGCGAAGAAAGTTTATTAGAACACGTACCATGACCATGCATATAGAAAGACTAAAACAGACGACATTTCGTCGAAGAGGCAAAGGTTGAAAAGGAGCAGCAAGGTGTGGACTTATTAGCTTAGAAACACGTCTCTAAAATCAAGCAAGAACATCAAGATAAATTGAGGAAGATTTTTCCATACCCTACTCATTATTAACTAATTGAGTTCCTTCTCATCTACATTTATTCAAAATTGTTCAATTTTTTCGATCTTCTATTTTCTGGGCCTTTTCCTATTGGTTTCACTTATCCTTTATTCCCAGACAGATCTTTTACAGGAGTACTCTTCGAATAGATTTAAAACGTTTAAAGTTCGTGTTTCTTGAATTCCCTTTTGTAAAAGAGATTTTATGGGTTAAAGTACCTCGAATTTTCTTCTGATGATAGTAGTATTCCTCCAAATAATGGAGGGAAACATTTTTTGAAAAATAGTTCTTCGATAATGGATGCTTATTTTGTCAGGTTCTTGATGATAAACTGACGAGAGAAAATGTCCGAAAATTGAACAGAAGGAACACTATATTGTCAATTAGATAATTAATGTTGATATATAGCAGTTAATTTTAGTCATTATCACCATCATCCTAATAATTAAAATTATCTCAAAATAATTTTGATCAATATTCCCCTCGTCAATCAATGGAAAGCCTGCGGTGCGTCATCGACAGGAAATTTAGTAAACTGATCACTAAAGAGCAGCTCATCCCGTACTACGTAAACGCGACAAGGTAGCTCATAATAACCAGGTATTGGGCAATCATTTTTTTCAGTCATCAAACTTCTGAAT
This sequence comes from Morbakka virulenta, assembly GCA_003991215.1. Classification (NCBI taxonomy): domain Eukaryota; kingdom Metazoa; phylum Cnidaria; class Cubozoa; order Carybdeida; family Carukiidae; genus Morbakka; species Morbakka virulenta. The sequence goes on from RDPX01000251.1 coordinate 950,647, forward strand.
TGTTTATCCCGTTAACTATCCTTATATATGTGAGCCTTAAAAAAGAGCAAAAGAACTATTTCAGTTTTGCAGTAGTTGCTGGTTAAGAAAAAAAGGAGTATTTATACTTGTTGTGGACAATAAGGAGTTGAGATTGTTCCTAATCTCTCTATAAACCTTCGTTTAGCATATATTCTTGTTTTCTTAATAAGTGCTAGTAAATTCTGCTGAGCTTCAACCTGGTCTTGTTTTTCTGTTGTCCAAAATATCAAATCTATTGTTTTTGAAGGCAAAACCTGAGTTTCAAGCTATCATAGCATTATTATTCTTATGAAAAATGTATAGCTAGACTTCTTTTGATACAAAAAAAAACAAGAAGCCTAAAATATAGGGTGTTGTTTTCTTGAAGAGTTTTTGCTCGTAGGTGTGTGTGTGTGTGTGTGTGTGTGTGGGTTATTTATAGTAGTGATTTTACAAGTTGTCACCATGGAGGTAGAGGAATAATATTAAAATCTCTTAACTAAAGAGGCTCATATTCGATGGCATACGTTATCTGCTTTTTCAGACTTCTTATTGCTTGCTGATTTCAAACTATTCTTTGCAAGGTTCTTTCTTCTGCATTTGCAAGGGTTGTCCGACTTGCATTAAGGTTCTTCTAGTATCAACTGGTTTCTTTTTTGTTTTCTGTTGCTGTTCTGTCATCAGGTTAGAATCAGTTCTGTCATCAGGTTTAATTTGATTTATAAGTCTTCTTTAACGTTTTCCGTTTAATAAATCCTAGTCTTTTCCTTGCCCTCTGAACTCAATTTACCAATATTGTTTCTGTCCATCCTTCAGTTTGCGCTTGCGCAAAACGAGAACAAACATGGAATTTTATTGAGTCAATAGAGCCTTGAATAAAGATTGCTGAACTAGATCAGAAACTTCAGTCCAGAAATAACAGTGGTACAATATTTTAGTTTTAACATGTCACATAAAACATCATTGGTCGAAATAGCTGTACGTTGAAATTTAATAACAATCCTACCCAGTTGAAGTTGCTTCTGTAATGAGAGTTTAGCAGGTGAATATCTACCAGCAATCATTACTATGAAAGAAGTGCCATATCAACGAGTAATTTGAGTTTTGTATGTTCAACAAGATGTTCATTATAAATCTGCACTTGTGAAGCAAATTTTCTACCATTTATTTAATAAGAGAAAAGCCAGGAGAGAACATTTGATATAATATGATATGGAGTCAGCTGAAAAGTCACTATATTCGGTTATCAGAAATGTTCGCGTTCTCGTCAATCGACGTAACACATTGATAGCCGTTTTTATGGTTACTGTTCTTCTTTACTACAGAAATTGTTTGTTGAACGGAAATTCTAGCCCTTTTTATGAAATGGAGGGACATCAGAATCTCAAGAACAAGGTAAAAAATATTTTATTGTGTTTTCATGACATATCTATATGCTAGCTCTAGTATCTCCCACAGGAACACAGAGACGTTAGTTTTAATAAGAACTTATCAGTTCAATTTTGTTGGACACCAAATCAGTTTATTTAATGCAGCATTACCACTGATATTGCACATTGTGATAAACCAATCTTAGAATAATCCAAACCCACATTTCAGTTCAAGACCAAAAGTTTAAAATAACGGTCGAAATATTGGGTTGAAAGAAAAGACGCTATGTCAAACAGAATCGTTACTCGCAGTAAAGTGTTATCAGTACTTTCATTGTTTTAAAAAAAGTTCTTCACAATAAATGTGCCTGAATCACTTTTATCTCTAATAGGTTTTGTTTAATTTCATTGAACCACATCAGAGATCTAGGGCAACTCCCCCAGTTGGACAAAAGTCTAAAACAAGAAACAACAAGTTGTCTGGAGAATACAAATTTTCATTTTCAGAGTGAGGTTGAAAAAGTTCATTTCAGTATATTTTGGATCTAAGAAGAAAACAAAGGAACCATGGTGAATGGGTTTCAAACCATCTCGAGGGTTCTTAATTCTGCACTCTAGTCTGTAAATTATGTTTTCACTGAAGAAATGAGGCCCGACAAAGATAGGACCTTAATTTTCAAATGTTTTGGCTTCTACAAGAGAATTTTGGTTAAATACTTTTTATTTCTTTCAAAATTTCAACACAAGATAGGCTTTATTACGTGTTTAATATTACATTTACTTAGGTACACATTATCCTAAGAAGCAATTTTTGATTTCGTGAATATAGCGGGAAAAGAGAGAGTTTTCATAATGCATGCGAAAAATTAAAAATGGAAACACAGCAAATGTTGTGGAGTAGTCGACATCTAAGACATTGTCAGATTAGCACCTGACTTTGCTTTGCGCAGGCAATTACCATGCAACAAATGCGATTCTATATAAATATTATGTCTAAAAAACTTATTTTAAACTTAGAGCTAAGTTGTTCTACAATATACAAAATGTGAAGAAAAACAAGATAATACCCAAATATTCTTATCAGAGATTGGGTCATTTTGGATTGCCAGAAATACCCTAACACGTCTTCGTTATACTTCTGATTAACAATTCAGGCTCATTGCTTTGCACCTCTAGCCTCTGGCATATGATCTATTACTTAAGGCCACACGTGATGAATCAGATATGTTTTATTTGCTGAAATAATCTCTGAAATGAACTGGAAATCAAGGAAGTTAAACGTAACTTTTGTGAATCACGGATTCCTTTCCCTGACTACTTCTCTTTAAAACCAAGCCCAACCCTTGCCTATTATGCAAGAAAGCTTTTTTTATCGAGAGCTTTTTAACTCGCAAGATTTTAGGACAAGATTTTTAGAGATGGTCACTGTAGGCTAGGAACTAGGAGTAAAGACTTTACAAACTGACAGTGTCATTCTTTTCTGTCTTTCTGGCAAAGAATTTAGCTCAGAACTGGGAAATGATAGAATTTCATTACCGCACCATGGGGTCAATTGAAGTAAAGATGAATACATTTCATCCTGGGTTATCGTATAGCACCGTGGTGGATAAAAATCACAAATGGAATTTACTTAAATACACTTAATATGTTTGTTGCAACCAATTTGAAGTGTCGAAGCTTGACAAAATAACTCTATGAAACAAACAGTAAGCCAGGAGCAGATTTACGAACTTTAGCAAAAAGCAATAGCTCTTTCGATAGGTTCTTTGAACATCGAATACAAAAGAATCATGGGAAACCAAGAAATTGCAAGCATGAATGAATGTGGAGAAAGCGCACTGGATAGCCTAGTAACTAGAGTGACGCTCTTCAAGCCCAAAGGCATTCACAAATACATATAGGTACCATCCAACAGATATCAATACCAGATTGACTGCATTACGATAAATGAAGCTATAAGCAATCACTGTTCACTGGTAATAGCATTAGAGACACTGGTGCTGTAGGTGACCATTATCAGCTAACACTTGGTAGCCACCAAAAAAGAATACTGGTCAAAAAATGTGGAACATATCTAAATAAGTGAGCAAGAAAGTAAACAGAGCTTATAAGTGATCTTACCGGTAGCTGTCTATAGAATGAAAAGTATCTGGAAAACTTCTACAATTAACACAACAGTAAAGATTCGCCTTCTAGATTCAGTTGTGTTACAAAGTCCTCTCAGCAGTGACATCTGGAAGATATCAGTGAAAACTGCAAAGATGTTTGACAGCTTCCATCAAAACTGTCTCCCTAGAATACTGAAAATCACCTGGAGAGATCACATCACAAACGAAGAGATTCCCAGAAGAGCTAAAATAAAGTCACTTAATGTTAATTTTACAACAGAAAGTTTCTGGCTAACTGTAGATATCCTACGTCTGCTTAACATTAGGCATGTCAACACAGCTAGAGGATAGACTCCTGATAACGGCAGACGTAAAGAAAGTCCCTCCAACAACACGTTGTGGAGAATCTTTCAAGACGATCTGAAATGTGGCCTGAGCAGCCTGGTCAAGGATTGAAAAAATTGCAGGACACAGAAGTGGATGGGAAATCTATGCAGCCCGATGCATTCCTGAATGCTGGAGGAGCTAAGTTTAATTCTAAATCGAAATAAAGCAAGTCAGTTAGTGTGATTTTTGTACAGCTAGCAGACCTAGGCGCTTTTATTTATCTTGAAAATCTCTTGAATTGGACTAGATGAAGATAGGAAGGTGTAGAAAGCAAAATCTTGCTTCCAAGAAATGCATTCATATTGATAAAGCGTTAAAAATTGGGCTGATGTATATTCCTGAAACCAGATAAAAACGAAAGCGACCAAGATAATTGAGGAGAGAACGGTAGTGTGGAATGAGTACCTAAGTAAGATCAGTGGAGCTGGCCCCGTGATTGTTAAGTCTTTTCATCTAAACCAAAGCTTATGTGTTCATACCGGCCATCGCTAGTTACAAAAATGTCTTGGTTGGCCTCCTTTATTAAAGAAATGGAAGTAGTTGTTTATATAAAACACCTTCAGAAGATGTTGAAGAAAAAAGCCCGCAAAGAATTACCTACAAGGTATCAAAGATTATACATGCTACACATTATATTGCCTGCTCTAGCTTTATAGAAATAAAAGCAGCATCCAATAGAATCTTAATTACCAAATTTTATTAATATTTGGAATAGTTTAAGAGTTAAACCTTTGTTGACAAACTCCTAGTTTTGACTATGCCAGCGAGTATTTATGTACAAAAATTATTTCTGGTGGTGTTAATGCTGCGAGATGAATAAAACATAGCTTTGCCATAATGCCATAACCGTTACATTTGACAACAAAAGGTGTTATCCTTAATAAATCATAAGTTGCTCGGCTTTCGTTTTTTCAATATGATGGTTTGTATAAAAAGAGAACTTTTTCTACTAGGGAAAGTACTGTATATATATACTACATAGACTATTTATATACTCTGTATATGTTCATACCTCTTCTTTATTTTCCATCCTTCAGTTAGAGAATGGGTAGATAGAGAACACGACTCGCCATTTCATAATATTGTGTACTTTTGCCACTTGGTATCATTCTATCGATTTCTAAATCTATGATTTTTTTGACAGCCTGCTCGTGTACTTTCTTTTTACGTCTACGTCGTCCAAGGAAAGTACATTGAAGTGCTTGATGGCGAATAATGAGATCATTCTACATCTTCTTGACTAGAATACTCTGAATTAGGAGTTTCTTCATATGGATTTGTAGTGACATATGAGCGTTTCTTGCCTTCCTTATAAAAAAAATGTTTAAGCGTCTTGTATTAGATCTCCAGATTAAAAGTCAAAATCTTGTTTGTTGCTAATTTTGGGGCTTATGGTCGGTGTCTCTTAGGGGTGTAGCAGAGTGGAATAAATCTTACATTTTAGCTCTGGTTTCCGTGTGAAAAGAAGTGATTTTCATACTGGTTTACAAAATAGGTTTACATGTTTCTTGAGATCGCAGTAGTACTAGAATGTAGTTTGTATGCTTAAAATTCTTCCTCCTGTACTCTTCCTACTTATTATTTCACTTTTTGTTTTTCCCATTTCCTTTTCAGTCAGTACTTTTGTTCACAGCTAGTATTAGTCAGAGTAAGAGTTTTAGTACGTAGCTAACGATGCTGTGTAGTCTGGATTTATTTCCATTGGATACTTTTAAATCCTCTGGTTGGAGAAGGGAAAAAAGAGTCTTATGTCAAGATGAATGGGATTAGAACAGTATGTGTGATTTTCGTATTTGATAACGGATTGCTTTTGTGTCTGGATCGTTAGCGATTTTGCGGTATTGATAAATTCCTGAAAAAACAAAATTATTAAAATTAAGATAAGAGTATTCAGTGATTGAAATATAATATTCTTGACATAGATAAGTGGATAAGAACTCGTAAAGTTTGAAGCTGTTTTGAAGTTGTTTGCCTGTTTTCTTCTTAAATGATAGCAATAATACAAACATTGACGGTCTGTCTGGTAACAAGTATTTCGCTATACTGTGTCTGAAAAGGTGAAGATTTTTTTACCAGTTTAATGGTGGAACAAAAAACTCCGAAGTCAAGTCCATGGCGTATATTAAGTATAGTAAGATATTTCGAATTGGCTTCCATAAGGGCGGGTTTATATAGCGGGAGGGGAAAAAGGTAATACAGGTAAAAACATTTGTGTTACTAACTTATTATGCTCCCTATCTCTTCCGTTCTCCCCTATTCCATCGTCGTCCGATTCATCTTCGCTTTCCAGATGATATTCTTCTTCAGGTAACGGCATAATTTACTTCTCTAATCATGATATGTTTATTTTATCATTTTTCGGACCGACCAACGTTAGAGGTGATTCCACACTTTTTGAATGAGCGAAAAATCACCTCTTTGTCTTGCATAAGCTTTTCCCATGCAATGGCAACCCATTATGTTGATAAGATTCTCCATTTGAAAGCATTGGGTTTTCCCTAACATAATCGTTTAAATGCTCGTGAAGATGTTTTTTAAAGTAGTCGCCGACGAGATTCTTGAAAAGTTTATTCAGAACAACATCAAGTGGCTGTACACAGCTGGTGCACCCTGGTGATGGGTTGACTAGGGCTGTGTACTTTTTTTGTAATTAACGCTCGACTTTCTCAGGTTGTTGGACCCATGCAAGCAATTGTTTTCCACTTGAAGCTAGGGTTGCCGGATTGATGAAGATGTTACACCATTCATCACTCGTCCACTTTTTCATTTTCATCTCATCACAGCAGGCGTTTGTTTTGAAAGTACACCTTTACCTTTCCATCCCAGCTACGTTTTTCTTCTGGTTTGATGCCTTTGCCTTCACCTCGAAATATAAACGTGAGTCTTACTCGTGATACGCCTCCTCCGAACACTGTTAATAGTAGTGTACACTGCCGTTTTTCAATGGCTGATCCACCACGGCTACACCATACTTCTTTAATTCCTTTAGTATTGTACGCGTATGAATTCGGTACAAGTGACAATTCCCACGGACTCGTTATAAGTGAGAAAAAACGTAACCAAATTTACCTTTATATCGTTTTTAAAAAAACACGATATAATACCAATGTACCAATGAATCAGTACGAGCAGTTTCACGGCTTACTGTTGAATGTACTTGTAAATATTAAGGAATAGAATCAATTTGTCACTGCGAAAAGGCAGCTAAAATGGGAAAACAAAAGATCCCTCCATAATCATGCAAATAGTTTTCTGTGGGAACAAGCCTGCAGTTCTTTTCATCTTTTCTTTTATCTTTTATGGTCATGCAGTCATGCTGAAAGTTAAATTTTCTACATATGCGGTCTGTAAAAAAAATTACAACCAGGCTTGTAGTTGATAACAGTTGGGACCGCTTCTGTCACGGTCTGTCACGACCGTTCTCTGCATTGTCATCAAATTGCCTTTGTTGGTTTCTTTCTGGTTCTTGCTGCTATGATTAAATAATCCCCCAACATACCTCGCATAGCAACTGCTTAATCACATGTCTGTTTTTTCTTTGTACGCTAAGCTGGGAGCATCTATGTCACGAAGTCACCAGTGTTACTAAATTTAACGCACCTCTGTTTTAGTAAATACTCTGCCATTATTGTGACTTTAATATCTCCCTCGGTGCTTCTAATCTTTATGTTACAAACCAAAGAGAAATGTTGACCAAATTTATGACGTCATGTGTAATGGAAAATTTTACTTGAAGTTGAGTTGTCACGATTTTATACGCAACCAATGGTTACACCTGAAAGAGTTCGTTCGAATTCAAAATGAAAATTAGTTTGGAGATGAGTAATTTTGTTAGAGGTAAGTACTTTTAAATCAAATTGTTTGCTATTTAAATCTAGATATAAATATGGATAAATATAGCCTGTTTTGATGTTTGTAACTTTTAAATCCACTTTGTTTTTCCAGAGCACGTGTTGCTGGTCAACCCCGCAGATTTGTACTTTTCTGTAAACAGAGGATTGTGTTTTCATTTTGTTTAATTTCGGTTAAATGGAAGATAACAGTGAACAATTTACTTAATAATTACATAAACTAGATGCTGTAACTGTACTCGCTGAATACGCTTGATACAATTAGGTAACAGTTATGACTTGTGACGCTGATTTTCATAGGAAAAGTGTTTATCGTAAGTCACGAATGTTTCTACTAACCACCCTGCTAATTAAAATTTATCGTATGTAATTTTTCATGTTCACAGTGAAGGAGAAGGTTAAGGACATGGAAGTAAAATTCCTGCGGAGCCGAGGGTCATAGTATCTTAGGGCGACCAATTACAATGTACGGAGGGAGGGGGGGGGTCCATGGAACAGGAACTGAAGATTTTAGATCAACCGACAATCAGCTCAAGGGACCAGTGAACGCTTTGATTCAAATAGAGGAAACCTAGAAGAGGCAATAAGAGTGTGCTCATTACAGCTAAACCTGACTTTCGTAGAGCATCTATTCACTGGCTGATAACTGAGAGAATATGTTGTGGAGAAACAATGGCGATGTTACACAAAGAAAGATTTAAGATCATTTTCATGTTTACTATGAGCTTGTTTTTTTTATTTCAGTTTTTAACTGTCATTTTGGTGTAGTAGTTTCTTCATATTCTTAACAGATCTTTATCTTTAAACGTACGTCGCTACACCAACATCCTAATGTTGATTCCATGCATTATCATTGTGTTATGAATAAAAAATCACGTGAAAGTTAATTTTGGTACGCTTTCTTTCAATGGTGCTTTAAGTTTTTTTAAAATTGAGGTTATTGGAGTCATCATTAACCACTATGGAAGTAGATGATATTGATATCTCTTTCATTTACTCATAATAATAGTTTTACATGAAGAAGTGCTTGGTTGGTATGCTATGAAAAAGTTTGTTAAAAATATTTTCAGGCCTGTACGATAACGATTGTGACCGGGTCATACATTCTTGGGGTAGAAAATTTTACAATGCAGGTTAACAAGTATATTTTAGCTTTTTTCATTTTTATTACAGTGAATGAAATCTTTGCCTGGTTTTAATTTTTGAGCACTCAATAAATGTGTGTCTCACATCACACCTGTTAACCGCGGTGGCACAGTGGTTTGTTCAAATGCGCATGTCTTCAAAGCCTTGCACTCCATTGTTCCAACTTTTTGTAAGCTGGAAGATGATGCTCTATTCTCTGGGTAAACAGACGACTTAAAGTGACTGACAACACTTTAATTTAACCTTCTTTTCCTGCATTTTGTCACCAGTATTGAATTCAAACATTTGTTCTGGATAGTTATCGGACGTTTTCGATAATCATCCAGGACAAAGAGCAGTAGTGTGCGATGCATATTTCCTATATCTTCCAGTTGAAACGTGCCTGAACTTTGTTCTCTTAACAGCTTGGCACGAAACTTCTGGATGGCACCATTTTACATTGCTGGAGAATTTTTGGCCACATACGTTTAACGACGAAGTGATTAGATATTTTTAACATGTTTTTATTATTTGAGTAGAACCGATGAACAACTGAAAGTTTGATTTGTACTACTGTTAGCACAGCCATTTTTACATCCGGAAGGAAGTAAAAATGGCTGTGATAAAAAAATAAAAAAATAAGTATTCGATTTTCAATTCGAACTACAAAATCGAAAGTCTGACACAATTTTTCAATAAACAGAAGTTTATATTTTGACACGCAAGATACAACAACAGCAAAGCAAACATAGCATTGGGCTGTTTGAGCCAAGCAAAATAAAAAATAAGTCATAATGTTTACGGATTCACTTACAAAGTGGATGAAGAACTAGAATTTTTTTCTTGAACCGGGCAATAGGTTTAGGAAAAACGCCATCATTGCAAAGCCTAACGACATTGTTGTGGGGCATGTTCCAGAAGCATTGGCAGAAAAATTGTTTTCTCTAATGAAACAATGGTAATTGTATAAAATTAAAGCAAAGATAACGACAGAAAAAGGAAGAGGACCAGAAGGAACATGATTCAGTTTCAAAAATATTGAACTTCACTGTACGTATTATCAATACAGATCCAAGATTCGTAAAAAGAATGTGAAAAAACCGATAAAAAAACTAAGAAATGTTTTTCTACAGTATTTTGTATTTTCAATCCATGTATAAACTCATGTACATTATATACAGGTGGCTAATGTACGGTCCTAATTTTTTATCACATCTTTTAGGAGCTTACACACGGGGGGCTTATCTTCAGTGTTTTAATATATTACCTGACAACGGATGTATAAACAATCCTACACAGATGCTGCCAGTTGTATTACAAATGCTTCTTGCCTGAAAAGTCAAAGGGGACTGAAAAACGTTCCAGTATTCAATCTTTTATTGAAGCATATTTTTTAAATGTTGTTTTATTTTATGTTTGCTCTCTTTTTTTTCAGCAATATACCAAACCATTTGCGTACTATGTGTTAACAGAGCAATGCCTTCCAAAGGAGTTGTTGTCAATAGATTCTCTTGGGGATGGAAGACTAGTGGATGTTTATGTTTTGTCCTACATGGGAGAATGCCTCATTAACCCTTTACAGCATATTTCTTATTTATATGATGATAATTCTACTTGGACCAGGGGGCGTAATTTGTTATATACTCATGTTAAAATGTCGAACAAGATATACCATTATCATATCTTTATGGACGATGATATCAATTTGCTGTACACAGAACACTTGCACGAATATTCTAAAAGGACAACAATACCTCGTGGATCACCTACTTTGGTCTCAGCGTATCTTAAAGATAATGATGGCTACAAAAAAGGTATCGTGGAAAAAAGAAATGGCAAGAGTCCATGGCGAGCATTTGAAGAGGACCTTATTGCGAATAGTCCCGCTTTCTCAACTGTCAATTACGTACGAGAGGATGGCTTTGAAAGTCACCAAACTCAGGAATTCTACTGGAAGAAAATGTGTGATCCAAGTAAAACCATGCCCTGGATTACAATTACGAATTACATTGATATGTTTTTCATTGCATATCACAAAGATGCATTACCTCTGCTGTTGCCATATAGCGTATTATTTGATCACATAAATTGGTCAATATCGGGAATATTTCAGCTTTTTCGAGCTCGCGCTGTTTTAGTAAGACAGAATGTTTGTAATTACCGCTTCACAGGGATAAATCGATTGCATCGCCTTTATCCTCACGCTAAAGTTCCTAATGATGTAATTAAAGATTATATCAAAAAAGAAGCACCCGAATTAGAAAGCTTAATCCCTTCTAAACAAAAAAATTACAAAATGTTTAAACGCTGGAGCAAGTATGAAGAAGTCTTTTTCAACGATCCAAGAATTTGCTTAGGGGCGCTTAAGTTTCCAATAACGGAACATTACAAAATACAGCAGAAAAATAGGTAGAATAGAAAAACAATTAATGGAATTAAAATGATAAAAAGAATCTGTAAATAGATAGATAGATAGATAGATAGATAGATAGATAGATAGATAGATAGATAGATAGATAGATAGATAGATAGATAGATGAGCACAAAAGCCATCGAGTCACTAACAGTCAAGAAGTAGTGGAACACTGCTCGCTACAAAATCATACTTTTGGCTGGGAAAATAGTAAGACTATAGACAAGGTAATCAATGCAATAGAAATAAAAATGGAAGAAACAATCTATTCCCTACAGCACAGCCATCACATCAACAGTATATCACACTTCATAGATAAGATTACTAGCAACACAGAAAGAAATGCAACAAACAAAAGGTTAGTTTTCCACTGCTCCTGAAAACAAGTCACTCCCTTTCACTACTGGATCCACATTATTGAAATATAAAACAGAGGTATCAGGTCCCTTGTAGTATTCTGATGCTGAGCGAATTACCTCTAGACAAAGCTCAGAGAGAGCTTACCATTTATGACAAAATTGAGCTTTTTGAGATCATAAAGTCAAAAACAATGGCAGATGTCAATAGCTGTAAATAAAGCTCATTAAGCTATTTTATGTAATCGATGTGGTTGCTTCAAATAATTTTGGACGATTGTAAACAAACTGGAAATATGAAAAATATAGGAGGTATTTGTATACAGTCGTGTATTTTAGCTATTGGGTCATATTCTTTCAGCAAGAAAATGGATGGAGCCATTCAAAATCCCAAATTTCTTTGTTAACAATTGTTCATTGTCTGGTCTCTTATTCCGGTAAATTTGCACAAGTCCCTCATACAAAATATAGTCTTAAAAGCCTTAACAAAAGCACATATTTACAGAAGAAATAAAAGAAAAACTAAATGTTTTTCTGCCTGTTTTATTTTATGTTATTGCCTAGGTTAGCACAGCGCAGCCCTGAAACGTCCTTGGCAATTTAGGTGTTTGGCCCTAAAATATTTCATTGACTGGTTGCTTATTGAAAAAGACCAATGTAGTTGTAATATTTAGTGTCGCTTCTTCTTGATTTATCTTCATAAAATGCTCGGTAGCAAACACTCTGAACACGACTCGGAACACAAAATAACAACGCTTTTGACGCATGAATTTATACCTCCGGTATTTATACCTCAAGCTTGAACAGGGGCCTCGGGCATCCTTTGAAAGACAAACACGTATGACGTCGATAAAAACCAAATTTTGAGAAAATAGAAAGTTTTATCAAAAGAATGCCAAGGAAAACCCTGTACACAATTCAATAGTATTCAGTAATCCGTCTGTGCGATTTATGCATGTGATTATTGAAGTCACTTGTAGTACATTATGCTGACGACCTAAATTTCATGACATTTTTGGTCGTAATATTTAGTTGTTTTTTTGCTTTATTACTGGTCGTAGATAGATAAGCAGATAGATGGATAAATGGATAAATAGATACATACACTCATACACACATACATTCATAGGTGAATTTCTATGTATCCACATCTATCATCTATCTGCATAAAAACGAGTCTGTATAAAGTCTTTCAGTCTTGAAATCCAAAGCGTACTGGTGAAATAATATTATTGCGCCAAATAGTCCATAGCTTTAAAAGGAGAATTTGCATTTGGTGTTGCCAAGATTTGCTTTATACCCTTGGAATTTTGAAATCAGTATGGTCACTTAAATCACAATAATAAAAAATGAGTACCTCAGGCTTATTTCAATAGGTTCTGGTCTCCGAAGATTCATAATATGATGGTAAGTATACTTGGAGATAGCAGCTTTTAAAGCCTGTAGCAGTCGCCTGCAAGAAAAACAGGGTGAAGGAAATCCCAGTTACTGAAACCGAGCACTAAAATTTTAATTCATTCTGGTTCTTCCACCACGACTGAGGATTCAGACCAATTTCTCTTCTGCTGTTCAGTTGCACAGTAATGTGGTAAGGTGTTGACTGTTACACATTTAGTGCTAAGTGGTTAAGTGAGTCATTGGGTCTTTAAAACAATAAAAATGGGATTGTGAGTTTAAGGAGCATACCGTAGAAGAGTTTAAATCTTTTCATTGGTATTAGTAATGCAAATAATTGGCGTTGGAGAGAAAAATTGAAGTCAAGATTTGATAGACAAGGTACGTATTTTTTGACTTGACAGGATTATCAAAACGCCCCTTGGCATTTATGAGTCGAGTATGCAATATCAGTTTCAAATGCGTTAAATTGAAAATGAGAAAAATGCAATGACTAGTCAAAGCATGCATGCTATACAGGCGATACTAAACTTACGAAAATGTTGACACTAAGCGGATGCACAGGTCGTCTTAATTGTTGTTGGTTTAAAGATTTTGGAGGAAAATACCAAGTTAACAATAAAATGTAAGACAATTCATAGGTCAAACCTTGCGCCGACTTCCTTTTTCATCTTGGTAATTGCCATAAGTTTCATAAGAAGTTTATTAATAAAACCGACATGTACAAACCTGTACAAACTTGGCTTGAGTAAACAACGGAAACGTAGAGTGAAAAATAAGAGAATAGAAATTCCACCCGTACCGAGTTTAAGTTTGTTGCAATAGCTTTTATGACCATCTAGCTATTTTTTAGATGAATAGGTAATATACATGCGAAAAGACCCTTACTGTCGTGATATTTGAAATCATGTTGATATTTGAATTTTATTAACTTTTTTTTACTTTTAATGCTTCCAGTTATTCCCATGGGACCTTATATCATTGAACAGAATTAGGTAACCTAAGTATTAGACTATTTTAGCACCGACTTCAATTAATTCTTGATGATTCATTTCATGAACTGACGTTTGTACTCTGTTATTCAAATGAAAAATAAGAAACTTTGGTTGGTTTGGCACCAGCTTGAATCTATTAAAAATATTAATGCTATATATAATATTAATGCTAATTCTAATACCAATACTAATACAAACACTAATATTAATACTACTTTGTCGGGGAGTCTTACAAACCTGTCGACTTTGACAATTGATCAATGAGATAATTCGAAATACATTATGCCAGGCATCGAATGGTACAATGCCAGGTTGAAAAAACAGAAATGCAGACGAAAACATAACTTCATTTGCGGATATAACGAGGTACAATAAAACACTGTCCTTGTAGTTATTTCTTTCCATAGTATGGGGATTAAAACCATCCAGAAACAGATATGAAGTACGGAGGACATTGAAAAATTTGTGGCCTTACGTATATGGTTCTGTGCCACAAGACTTTTCTCTAGACAGGTACAATCCAATCCTCTGGTAGCTTGTAGTTTGAAATGGAAGAAATACAAAGTAATATAATGGGAAGCAGTTAATTGAAAATTAGATAATAAAATTACAAGTAATCGTGTCCTGAGAAAATGGACAATATCGGCCATCGCGCAGTCATACGATATCTTGGCCTGGTGGGATTATCGCCAAATGGGGTTTGGGAAGTGGTAGCAACCTTCGAAGAAACAACTCATACAATAGTGAAGTAATGAGTGCCAGAAAACTTAGCAGGAAGAGTTTGGAAGATGATCCCCATTTAAAAAGACCTGTTGTCACTGTAGATCATTGATAAAGTATAACACTGGCAGATCGTCTACTAACGCACGTATGTCAAAGGGCTAGGTATTTTACAGGCATTCATGCAGCTATCCACAGCGGTCTCCAGAGGTACACAAAAGTATTAACTCACTAGGTTCGAACTTTCTAGGCCAGCCTGCACGAGAAGATGTAAAATGCGACGAGCAAATTCTGTTAATTTTTAACGCGGATGCAGAATGTTGTATAAAGATTTGAAAATGCGCACGAGACAAGGGTCTACTACTTTCAGCCCGAGATAAAAACACAATTCAAACTGTGAATCATCGGCTCCTGAGTAAGCCAAAACTGTATTCTCGGGGTAAAGTTATGGGCTTCATTTCCGGTGATGCAAAAGAAATGCTACTGGTCGGTTACTTGGATAACAGCCATACTATCACAGAGGTTGACTGTCCTGATCTCTTACGAAGCTAGCGGGGAAAAAACAAGAGTCAGTGAGAAAACTTGTCAAAAGGAGTGCTCTTCCATCAAGAAAACGTTCCAGCTCACAAATTCAGTGGCAAGTGCTGTTGTCCACGAGCAGCGAGGATTCAAACTTGGAAACATCTTCCCCATTCGTCAATAATGGCTCCTTCAGATTACCCGTTTTCAAAGACGAAGGAGAGCTGAACAGCCACCAATAGCATATCGTTAGGCATAATTGTGGCATAGTAGTAAATAAATGGAATTGATAGTAAACCAATTATGTGTCGCTTGTCACGATTTCTTCATTCAACAATAGATTTACAGCTCGGGAGTTTTGAAAAGATGGTTGGTTTTCTATTCTATCATGAAGTACATATACTGCTGGAAATTCTGGAGGGATCTAGTTAAAAGAAACATTCAGATTTCTTGTCATGTGACATGAAATCAAAGTCTTTATTTACTTTTGGATACCTCCAAATTAAAAAGCCCAAAGGGAGACTGTTGTCAATACAAATACCTAACTGTCTACGGAAGATGTTGAAAACGTACGAAACAGCCTTGCCAATTGAATGTCTGGCCAGACAGAAAGTCAAATATGAATCGATATTTTGGCTTAGTCTTCAAAAGAAATAAAAAGTACAAAAAACATCTAGTATTTTAATATTTTCAGACTCATGATTTTTGCAATGTTTTCGTGCTCTCTCCATTTGCTGGGAAGGTAGCAGTTCACCTGTCGGTACTTCGTTCTTATGTCAAAAATATCTTTTTCTAGTCCAATAAATGTGCTACAACACGCGTTTAGTTTAGATATCTGAACTATCGTACTTGCAAAAAAATTTTCCCCGATTTGTACTGAATTAATTAAAAACAGTATACATTGGGTTTTGTGTGATCACCTCCCCACGTTATTCGAGTGGTTTGGATATTCTGTTTATCTAATTTAAATTTTGAAAACATCAAGATCTCTCGCATTTTCGAACCAGTCTTCCCTTGACAATGGAATCCGCACACTTCATGGCCGCAGTACTGTGTCAACCGCAGTACTGTGTCAAAAAGTCATTGTACCAGGTTTCCGTTTCCATACAAACGCTTACTTTACTTAAGGCAAAAAAAAAATCAACCATCACCTGAGTAATACTTAAAAGCTATGCCGGGTACACCCTAAAACAACGTGACAAGACGTAAGTTCTTAAAATTCGGAATTATCCTATTTACATTGGAAGCAAACTACGTCAGTATTCCCTTCCAAAACCAATGAGAATCTAATGGGGAATGAATTGAGACATACTTGTCCCGCAAGTTCTTCCTTATTAGCCATGGTTGCAGCTGTAGCTCATGGAAACTTCTACACATTTCTACACAAAAATCAAAATGAAAAAAGTGGGTAATATTGTTCGTCTTAAGTACCGGTGCAGGTATCTGCCCTTGTTGTCTACCTCTCCAGACTCGAATTCGTACTCGTTATGTCATGTAATTCTAAGTTCGTGGGCTTGGAATGATGCTAATATGACACCCACTGGTATGAATTTTAGCTGTATTTATTTTTGTACATGGACAGAAAATCCCTATTTATACCTTCACAGCACTTTTACTTAAATCGTCTCACCGAATGTTATTTGCTTCAAGGTCCTACATTATAAAGATGAATTGGGGCGAGAGGGCGAAACAAAGTACTTCTCTGCACCATTATCTTAGTTCATTTGAAGTGGAATCAACTTTGTACATAATTTATGCGTGGAGTACACAAACTAATTCAAAGGCCGACTTAAAAGTTATTTTTTATTTCAGTTCAAATACTTTCAAGTCACTTTTTAAAGCTGGTCTTTGCAAATCCAACATTACTAGTTCTAGAGACCCCTCATAATGCTACGTCCGTCAAGCTCGTGTAATGAGGTACTATGGCACGGCGTTGTTGCTTTTTCTATTCAAACGCCTTCGCCATATCTTTGGAAACTAAATTCTTTGCACGAGATAGTCCCCTCTATAAAACTGCTTTCGGAGTAATTTTTGTCAAAATACATTTCGAATACCATTGCGTAGTGTCTCGACTCTAACATACACGGTACCCACAGTTAACCTTTCTTATAAGTAGTTAAGACGATGTAATTCTCTGATTCGTGAGGTTTACATACGTGCTTTGACCAAATACACTTTGTTTAATAAACTAATGCTTTGTTTTTTAATTAAATTCTTACTGCCATAACGACTGTTCGCTATATTTTCATTTCGAGAAAAATTATAAATTGTAAATAGAATAAGCAAATTAACCCAAAATGAAAAGCATTCAGAGCATCATTAAAAATTCTTCTTACTTTTCATCACTTCTTTACGAATACGCTGGAAAATGAAGACTTCCTATATATCAGTACTAAAAAAGATCTCGACGAAACCCTCTATCATACAGTGTCACCGTTTTTCTTGTTTACAGCAAACTCCACTTCAGTTTCTTACATTCAACATTTGTATGTACATGAAAACAGGCTCTTAGCGTAGTCAGTTAAACAGCAATAATATTGACAACCAAAAACTAGAGGTAACTGCTGAGTAAAATCGCATTGCTGAAAATTATAGTCAGTCATTATCATTAAGTGCTACCTACCCAAACCTACTATTTCTAATGCAACAATAAAATATTTATAATAACCCAAGATGGGGTGGGAGCGGCGGTTCACAAAAATACTGTAGCTCTGTCGGCAGAGAGAACTGTGGTAAGTTTGTTAACAGAACGGTCGAGTATATACCGTTACTGATGAACGAAAAGCTGTAAAGTGCTTTCAGGTGGCATGAAGCAAAAATAAACATTCTGTCCATCTATTTAATGTCTGTCAGTATGGGGTACTGTTTCTAACCCGTTTCTTCACAGCAATGGCCTTAATATAAGTGGGGTATCCTATTGGCTCAGTTCTTAAACCCATGGTTTGCAAAGAATACAGACTAACAAAAAACTAACAGAACCAAACTGATGGAATACCGTATCTTTCCGCGACACAACTTCAAAAAACAAATTAAAAACGTTAACCCTCCGCTTTTAAAAATTACCCAAATCATCCTCTTGAAAACTACCTCCGACACTCCAAACAACTAAGAAAAATTTCATAAATATACTTCCAAATGCCCATCGTTATTAAAGACCAAACTCAAAGTGCCAAGTTCACATTGGGTAGGAACATAATGTACCAAACAAAATACAGTAAAATATGTATAAACAAAACAAAGAAAGCTGCCCAGTGAGATTCGAGCTCATGCATATATGGGCCAAGGATGTAGTACAGGCTTAGTCTAGTTCTAATACTTTTACTATCTCTTTACGTTCTGTACCTAAAATTGCAGTACTTTGATAAAGTTAAAAAAGGGGCAACACTTCTTCATACATATCGCTTTCACCAATGTCATTGAACCTAACTATACAATGAATCCAAAATTTTCGTATAATCTATCAAAAACACACTCACACAGGTTGAAGGCTATAGCAAAAGGGCATAATATCATGGACAAATCAAGATGCCTCTCATACATAATAGAAAACGCAACAGATAACTCCCTGAATTGGCATGAAACGCCTACCACTGGGTATCCAATATTATGAATTCTCCCGGGGCCAAAGTTATAACTCAACGTGCAATGTTTTTTCAAAAATGCACTGTTTGACAGGCAAGAACGAATGATCGTTAATCGATTAATAGGGATATCCAAATGCCATCTCTTGACCTTCTCAAATACTTGAAATTATTCTTAATGATGGTGTTTTGTTTTCGCTGCATCTGGTATTTTTTTGCCACAACTGAGGGCCGACTACATACTGGCTACCGCTAAAAGTAATTAAACTAGCCAAATTTTTGGAATCTTAATGAAAGCAAGTCAAAGATGCAATGAAATCACAATGTGGTACCGTTTTTTTCCCAACTATTGGGCGTACATATCACGGCAAAAACTGAACCTTGCCGAAAAATGAACACCCGTGGCCGTGACCAAGAACTGAATGGGGCAAATCTGTAGTTCTGATCTACTGTCCGATAAGAAAATACGAAAAGAAAATACCGCCAATATCGATGAAAACAATTTCAATATTTTAATCGATTAAAATATTTCCTATTATCACTTATCTTAAGCACTTCGTACCCTACTAAAAATTATTTTATAGAAGCAGCTCTTGGTTAAAATTTTAACGATGGGATTGTACATTACCCGTACCAAAGACTTAGACACGATTTATAAAACATCTTCCAAATTATCCCTAAAAAAATTCGAGGGCATAAGCAGGCTGGTCATCCGTAATATTCTAAAATCGGTTTCCTCTGGTCTGACACAAGCTATGACATTTATTGAGTGCAATCCACACGACAGTTTTAAAAAATCCGGTGTCAGAACTTTATGTCACAAGCATTTTTGCTATTGTTTGCGCTTATATACTACACTAAAAACTCAGTTGAAAATCTGTTGATGGAAGTTTCATGAAGATAGTGTTTTAAACAGAGAACAGTCAGGCATTTTGGACAAATAAGGAATGGAATCAAATTTGTGTACTGCAAATAACGGCCAAATTTCGCAGGAAATTTGCAAACATTTGAGAGAACAGATGTTTATTTCAAAACGTTAACAGGGCCCAGAGCATCCTGCTCTGAATCATTACTGGTTTTCGATTTACGCCTACAAAAATAGGGAGACTTCTGCAAATATTAGTTTTTAAGGTTGACTGCCAAATGGCACCCATGTGGAATCTTTAATTGTTCTATTAAATTTTGCGTACAATACAGCAACAGGGCCTACATGTTAAACTATCGAAAGAGCATCTGTAAGGAAAACAACTCACAAAAGCACTGGTAATATTTGCGATACAAACTAGATGGGCACTTGGGTGAATAAACGATGGGGAAAAGACTTTTTACAGATGTCGAGTTGTTTTCCTCAATGACCAGGCCATGATAAAATATGAAGTGCCCTTTAAGCACAAATATATTCCCAAGTACCAACTTTCACCACAGCAACTCTCTAAATAATGTAATATACTCCATCAATAAAGTCACCCAAAAAAGATGAAGAGGCAAATTCTCAAACTCTAACGGTGTTTCATCCTTTTATATTCTAAGGACTAAGTGGCTATTATCGGATAAAATTAAAAACATTCAAGTTTCTATAATTCTCAGTCTCGAGCCTGGACCAAGAGACCATAGATCCACCATCAGCAAGTAGTCAAATTCTATTATTTAACTGTAAACTACCTCTTTACTCCACTTAAAGTACGGCTGTAACTGACTACACGAATCACGCTGGAATATATCAGAACTTCTGCAGCAAGTTAATTTGGGTAAACCTTAAGTCCGATATGTTAGAGACTTGGACATCATTAAAAACCAGGGCCAGCGAGTTGGGATGTATTCGAAATCAACTGAGGTCAATTTCAATATCTTTTACTTGCCTTCCATTTTAAGACCTTACTACTACATATAATTGCATCAAGTATAGTAACCATAAAATGCAACTGTGTAGAGAAATTGTAAATACGCATTAATTTTTCACGCCAGGTAATCATCTTTAAATGTGATGTATCACAATAACACCACCATTTCTGGTCTCAGGTATATCAGGTTGTAAGCCTGGAAAAGGCTATGAACAGACAGTTGGGGTATGACGTTTCATTTTAGCCCAAGAAGCTAAACTTGAGCGGTAACCCGGAAAAGCAATAATAATTTTCACTTTGGTTCTACCAAGCTTAAGTTTCAAAGCTAGTACATGATTTATTCCTACCTAGAATGCAACAAAAATTTCCCAAAAACCATTTCTACAGGAACAAATATGATACAGTCAAGCCGGTCAGTTATTTAACGTCGAAAATCCTAACAATAAACATGTAAAGATAATTAATCTTAAACATTCACAGGTCACCTAGTTAAAAGTCTTCGCATAATCAAGGCGATGGACGGCTAAAGTAGTCTGAAAATAAAGTTCAGCGTTTAAAGATACAAAATGTCCACTCAAGAAATTTTAAGCTGAATCACGCAATTGCTGTACATAAAAAGTCTAATAATAATCAGAAATATCTAAACAGAAGAAAGTGAGGAAAATGTAATGAATACAAAAGACCAAAAGACAATCTGAATACGCTCCTGTAATCTTAGCTAAACATATGAAGAAATTTCAAAGATATCCTAGATAATAAAAGTTTTAATCGTTTGTAATGAGAATGGCAGGAAAATGGCTTAGTCAAATTCTGTTATCAAGGATTTATTCCAATTTCTTCCTTATCTACGTTTCAACGTGTAAAAGTGTATTCTGCATATGAGGTGCCTCGAGAGCTTCATTCACTGCTCACTAGCATAACCTATTCCATGCTACTATCTGCATTTAATCCTTGTTGTTGTGACAACGTTCTTTTAAGTGTTGGTTTTAGTGAATTTTCATTGGACATCATGGCGAGTAAAATGAGCCTCAAACAATCCGCTATTTCTGGCGTTGCTGCACATGAGAAAATTGGAAGATAACCTGCGGAGTACAAAGGGGAAAAATAGAGTTCAGAAGAAAAGAAAAAAAATTTACTGGGCAGTAGGTGGGCGGGCAAGCTACACATTTTACACAGTCATGTTCAGTTCAATTCTCTAACAGCTTACTTTTTGGTTGAAGAAAATATCTTATTCGTTTTTTTCTGTTGCAGATAACCAAATATTACTTGTGAGCAAAGTCCGAGACTGTGTACTTTTCCAGAGGATAGCCCACAAGCTAAAAAATCAGCAGTGGCAATAGCTACATCCATGGGTGTGGATTTTAACTTGTTGAAAAACTATCCTGTTCATAAGATCTGGGCCTCTCATTTTAAGCAATACCTGTTTCCTGAGTGGGTGGAAGAGCTCAATGGGCGCTATTTTAATTGTTGATGATGAAATGTGCTACAACTCCTCTGTGTGCGTGGGTGCGCTGCGTGCATGCGTGTTAAAATCCTGACTTTTACAAAAAAAGAATCCGCACCTTTTATGACCGCTGGACAAAGTGTGCTGGCCTCAAAGAAAATTATGACAAAAAGTTACTGTGCCAAACTTTCCTAACTAAAATTTGAATCCAATACTACAAGAAGCAATGGTTTTGATGAGATCACATTCTCGCGTTTACAAGGGGATCTTGATTTTCGTCTACAGCATTAATTCATTAGTGCATAAAAATAATGGTGAAATAAACAATCTCAGTACGATATCATCAGCGCCAATAACTGGCCTTGAAAACAAAATTGTCAAACCTAACCTACCTAGAACAAGGGTGTTAACAATGAGCCTGAGCAACCACGCTGAAAAACCAAAACAGGGAATACTGGATCACACATGTTTTGCAGCTGATATTAAATTTTTACAATTATTTCCGTGGTTGGCAAAGCGTTTCATGGTATCAAGAAGTCAAGAAGTTTTAAGGTTCAGAATCCTTGCTAAAGCGAGTGTCGGGTGACACTCATTTATACGGCGTATGACGAGAAATAATAGTCGCCGAAGTTGAATTTCTTGAACTGCTATGCAGCCCGAAAAACAACACCCTAAAAATCAGTACAGGAGTTAAAGCAGCTGAAATTGAGAAGTAGGAGGTGATCGTGATGGTAGAGCAAAAACTAAGAAGGGACTGCAAGAAGTTATGAAAGGCAAGTTAAAACTATAGTTAATTTAAATATTTACTAAAATCTTCAAACTATTGCAATTCATAATATTTTTCGGCTCAACAGATAAAACCCATACATAATTTAGCTAATTTCCAGATTAACAAGTTGTAATTTGTTACTTAAGGTGTTGGTTCTCGTCTTTGTATCATGGTTTTCCCTTCCTCAAACATTTACAAAAGATACTTTCAAATTCGTGTTTACTCACTCAATAAAAACTGATTGCAAGTGTTTGAACAAATACAGGATGTACCGGGTATAGGGTCATCTGCTTGTGAAGCCAGAGTCCACTAAGAGAACCAGTATTACTTCATTTCATAAACAGTTTAAAGTAAATATACTTCATCGCAGCAAAACATTAACAATAGCCACTTAAAAAAGCAGTTTTTGCTGGCCTCCCATATTGATAATGACGGAAAAGACTAACACTGCCGATATGAAAGAGGTGGTTAATTGAAGCCAAAGAGGGAAACATGAAATTAGAGACTAGCCTCTGAGGAAGGTCGACGAGACTCAAATAACCAATGGAGGCAATAAGACCAAGCAATAAGACAGTAACTCGTAAAAGGGCTACTTGCTACTTGAAGACCAAGTTAAGGCTTGCCAGAGTAAACCACCCACTACCACACAACCACTAAAGACGCTGTGAATCCACGTCAAGACCAGCAGCGAATTTCAGCTGCTACAGGGTAAAGGGTTTGTCAGCAAACTTAGAATACAAAGTAGTATCATTGGCATCAACAGTACTGAGATATAAATGTAGAAAATGGGCAGAAAGTTGATAACAAATCCATATGGCTGCATAAAACAGCAATGGGAAGTAGCTACACTAGTGGACAAAAGATAGATCCTCTGCTTACCATGCCTGACGTAAAGGACGCAAAACCTACAATAAGCATAGAGGAATCGAGTTAAACAATTTTGCCGTCAAAAATGGAAGCCAGGTGTTAGATATTCATGGGAGAGAAAAACCTACCGTTTTTGTCTTCCACAAGAACGTTGGCCCCCTTTTCGATGAGGCTGCTCACTACTGATGCTAACCCATTTCTTGCGGCTACATGGAGCGCACTGTCAACAAAAGATAATTTGGCAATTGATTTAAAACAAATCATATACATAAATCTGTAAAAACAGAAACATGCTTGCCCTATAATGACTAAAACCCAACTGCATAAGGGGATTATTACCCCAAGGCCAACTCTTCAATTCACACTTACACTTAGTCCGGATAACGAATAACCGATATTGTTCTTCTGAGAAAGTAGCCTCTAGTGACAAGCAATTTTCTGGTAGTTACTGCTCCAGCAGTATTATTTTACCTTAAAACTTAATTTTATCTTAAAAATCATTTAAAATCAAATTTTCAGAAAGTGAAAGACTCGTCTATTCATCATACTCATCTAATTAGTTAAAAAATAGTAAGTAGTATGCAATAAATTGCTCAACCAACTTCTTTAACATTTCAGCTAATCAGCAATACTTTCTCCTATTAAATTTTAAAAACTCTAAATTTATCATCTTTTAACACATTCCCTTTTTCTCCCGTCAGTGGATTCTTTCTCGTTGTTTCATTACTCCTTGTTACTTGCAAAGCTTCACTCAAATCCTTTCAAAGCAGAAGCACCTCTTCTCCACCCAGAAATGTGAGTACAGTTTTCATTCATGAAGTCTAAACCAGTCTCTGCTGGAAAAACTGTTGGGATGTGGGGCTGTGGCCACAAATGAAGACAAACACTGGAGATGGACAACAGGTGAGCAGAGAGTAAAACACGCGTCATGTAGTTATTAAATGAAAGAACTTCTTAGATAGTACTGACTATGAAGGAAGGTACACGTAAAGGATAAAACTAAGCAGATTTGTATTTAACCACTTTTGAATCTTACCCTACCAAACACTATTAATGTTAAACAACTCTGTATTACACAATGAGTACTGTGCTCTAAGTCGAATACATCTTAAAAGTATTTTATTCAAGAATTTATTCTATCAGTTCTGTTTTCTTTTGCTACCTTTGATGCCCGTCGTGGCTTGACTACTTGAATAATCAAAAGCAAAGTTTAAAAATAGCACAAGTTTCTCAAGATTATTATGAAAGAATTCTATTTGGAAAAACACACTATCTTTCAACCCCAAACACAATATACCAGCAGCACGAATAACCTTCATTCAGTTTTACGTTGCATTCTAAATCAAGATAAATACCACAGTAACTAGAGAAAAAACAACTAAGATTATTTAGGTGTTACCACTGATTTGGCTTTAACCATGCACAGCCAGTTTTAAAAGATGCGTCGGAATGTGTTCGGAAAAATGAAAATGCTATCAAAGGTCACACAATCTGATGATCGAAATATTAGGTATTTATGCTTCAATAGTTCTGGCAACTATGACCTACTGTTCTAACGTGTACTGTAAGTAAAAATTAACAACGGAAGCGAAACTACCAAGGCTGCACTCGTGAGTGTAACACGTTATACATGAAGATTTGCCAACATAAGCTAAGTTTTCGGACAAAATTAACATCAAATTTGTATTCGCGTATTTTAGTTGCTACATAGCATTTGCCCTGACGGGACTAATAATAACAAGGGAAAAAAAGGGAAATAATAGATCCGGTCCACATACAAGCGATAAAAAGAAAAACGATGGTGGTAGCGTCCAACACATCCCAGCGTGTAAAACGGACGTTAAATTGAATATGATGATGATGATGATGATGATGATGATGATGTGGGTCATTACCACATTGTTGCTTTTACAATAGAAAAGTGTGTGAATGGAAGAAAAGGCCCATACAACTAGAAAGATGTTAGATGAAGCATTTCAAAAGCATCGAATCAGGTAAAACAGGGATCCAACAATTCTAACAACCTGTGAGTAGTCAATGTTCAAAGATTAACAATTCTTAATTCCAACAAATTATAGAAAGTATGTTGTTCACTAACAAAACGTTGTCAGACAGGTCAAATGCCTGTGAAATAAAGTTAAAATGAATTTCGTTTATCATTTTTGGCAGGAAAAAGTACTGCTCTCCGGCTGACTAAATAATATTAATCATCCCAAGTCACCAATGCTGAAAGCTTTGACACATTAAACTCGGCCACTTCGCCAAGGACACAGGAACTTGACAATGCTGTTTAGTTTTGCATTGCCTAACCAGCGCATTTTTCGTACGGCGACGCGAAAAAAAAGTCACCTAAGTGTCTACGCGTATTTTCTGGGTACAATAACTAAACATATGTTATGTCCTGGGCACAATATTTCTGTCGTAGCCCAAGCATTCTATTTCAGCACTTTATTAGCTTCAATGGTGGTATTAGCTTCTCCTTTCCCCTTACAACTTCAAGCCAAAGAACCAAAATAAGGTGACAAAATTGCACATTCCTTTTCTACCATTAAGTATAGTTTTGCCATTAAATTTACAAGGGGCAACATTATTCGTATCCTTATTCTTTCTTACGTATGACTTCGTTAATATGGATAACAGTAACAGTTGGTCTCTCTTAAAAATGATCTCTTATTTTCCCGGGACCTAAAGTACTTAAGTAATGATTTTAATGGCAGATGAAAATGACAGACTGCAAACAATATCCGTGCTTCCTGCACCATGGGCATGTTAATTTTTATTCTGCTATATGATTGTAAATACAAAATTCCTTGCTAACATAAACTGACTAGGATGGGTCCAAAGTAAAAACACCAAAACTTCCTTGTCATTTATAAATGAATGAACAGTAAATTCATGTTTCATGTTAAAATGTGCCAAAAATTAAACAATATTTCAAATATATTGTAATGAATTCCAATGCCTCAAATATGATAGGCCTGTACCCATGTGTATTATTTGCAATTGCGGCATCAACAGTTAAGTATCCACTTGAATATTACAGCAGTTTCGTAGGCAGAAATATAAAACATTTTTAGAAAAGATTTAAAGTGCGAAGCAATTATTAGCTACCAATGTCATTAACAAAAAATCGGACTATTACTACAAACTTGATGAAGCTTTTGTACCAGGAAATATTCCTTTGTACGAGTTAGAAAACACAAGAATGAAAGTTCTCCTTATGAATTGTATTGGGGATGACACACCTAACTAGCCCGTGCTACGGAAAAAAAATGTGGAGCTGTGTTTAACTTTACGTTTCAAGAAATAATTCGTGCAACAAAAGATAAATATTATTGAATAACCATGGGCGATTCTAAGGACAAAATTGGGCGGTATAACTATATAGTCGGTTTATTCGAAGAAGCGAAACTTCATTTTTAGTTAACGTCTCCTTTCTTGAAAGGGCAGATAGTAGAAACGTTTTACGATGATATGGTCAATCTATTTTTTGACAGGTGAAATGTGACAAAGTTTTCGGTGTTGTGTACTTCTCTGTTCCATATATTCCACGCTTTTTGGTTTTGTGTCCTAAAGCAATCAGGTCTCTATCCTTAAGTGGGTAAACTGGTTTCCTTTAGAAAGAAAGTGTTTATACCTCATACACAAGTGAAGCTGCAAATGCGGTGGGTACATGCCATGGTTGCCATACTAATACTCTTACGACCATTCAGATGCTTTTAAGGAGGTTTCATTATCTTTAGATAAAATCGATGGTTACGTCATTAAAAAGCTACAAAAAGTCGTTAAAACGGAGATAATAAATATGCAAATGACTATTGTTAATTCTAAATACCTCCCTCTTGCCCGTTATATTATATCTTTAGAAGCAAAGAAGAAAACTGTTACAAAAGCACTAGTGAAACTGGATAATCTCCAGCAGGAATTTTGCTCGGCCATTGTCGAAAAGCTTTTATGTTATCAAACAAGAGAATAAAAGACTCCTCTAATATTGAATTGGACGAAGTAAAATGTGCTGTGCAACCAATTGCGGCGTAAAGTCGCCAACAGATCTGCTTCTGCACAGCCTTTATTAATGGGTAGACTTCTTAGTTTTCGTGAAAAGTCGGAAAGAATGGCATATGGTGCTTTATTTTTAATAAGTAAATATAATAAGTAGTGAGCATACTAATATTTTCATTCTATGGTTAGTTTGTAGCAAATATTTATCCGAGCTTTGGTAATAAGATATTTCGACCAATGCAATTTCTTTTTCATGTTTTCATTTAGCAGGTCCTTTATAATGGCATCTGATCATTAAGATGTAAAATATTGTTGCTGAACTCAAAATCTTTCCAAATTATTTTCAAACAAATCTTCATTCTCTTATTACTTTTAAAAATAATTTTAGTAGATGACTATTCGTTTGTACTTCCGATTTTTCCCTCTCCCATCTACCCTTATTTTCGGGTACCAAGCTGTTGACAGTAAGATAGTCATTATTTTTAAATAGAAAACCCATACTCACAATTCCTATCTCAAATGTAAAGGTATAAAGAACCTAGAGCCTTAACATATATTTTTCTTCGAACTACTACACATCATTTCTGCTAAAGTACGTAAGCATCTCTTTGGAGGCTGTTCTTGTAAGCTAGCCATGTAATTCCTGTTAATGAACCAGACTGAAAATTAACGTGTTACCGTCATCAATGTCATCAACCTCTCGTTGTGAATCTCCATATCCTAATGTTTCATCGCACTGTCCCCATTTGCATCACGAATTCGTTTTATACGACTGGTGTCCAAGTTACATATATTTTATTAATATTCCCAAATACCAATATGGAATTCGTAAGGGTCATTTGTACAACAAAGAAAACTGGGACGGTATTTCTGTTAGCTATAAAAATAAACCATAACTATTTATATTTTAAGACACATTGTTCTTCCTCAAACATAAATTATTTACCATTTTATCAAATACTATTACAAATATACCCCCTCTTCCTAAAAACCTACATGTCACTGGCAAAGTTTGAGGCTACCCCAAGAAGAATAAAGGTAAAGATAAATCAAGCTCATCGTACTAAAGGAGGAATGGCGATAGAGAACATTGACTACAAATAGATGGAAAGTGGCAGACAGTTGGAAATATCTGTAGAACAAAAACGATGTAACATTTGAAGGCCAGAACCTAGAGTAGGGCAAGTAAGGCGTTTAATCCTTCTTTGGATTCGATTTTGACAGTACATGCATCAACTTGCTCGGCCAACAGAACAAATAAGCCAGCGATATTTCACATGTGGTCAAATTGTTGACTTCATGCAGATACTAATCTCAGGTGTCCTTCTTAAGGAAAGAAGGATCTACATTCACAGCAGCAGATCTTGGAATCTATTCAATGTAATAAGTCCTACTCAACCTGCTAGAAATCGTCAGATCATGGAGGCGAACCGCAGAATTCTACTGAAGGGTGCTGTTGTCCATAAAAATTGATTGTGCCTACAATGGTCATTTTGTGTCAGGTCGTTATATTCTTCTCACATGTAAGGTTTACAAATTTTGCGGTTGTTGTGAGCTCTACATTGACTGAGTTACCATTCCCTGTTGGCATTTAACAACATTAGTTTTCGTGAATAATAGAGTTTCTTATAACACAGACCTGATGATACAACTAAAATATCATCAGGTCTACGTCACATAGAATTATACTGATCATTTTAGGTGGTTTTTATTCTACGTTTCCCTATCAAGTAATATGAGCCTTGTTCTCTACAGCTAACATGGAAGTGTCAGCTCCATGTTTTTATGGTTTTTAGTGTATGTTGCACCAAAATTAATCTTGCTGTGGTTAAACTTGATAACGATGCAAGTGGGAGAAAAGTAGCGAATGTTGTTTTACACAAAAACCAGTTTATGCATAGTTTATCAACAGAATCGTATAATGACAAAGCAGGCTAAATAATCAACACCACAAACTGGCGTTGAACGAGCAATTTCAAACGAAAACTACACCAAAATGCGACAACTGTTTACACTGATCTTTGTCAAAATAACTGCCAGCATTAAACCAAGAGCAATTCTAATAAATTCAACAGTTTTAACTATCAAACCAAAAAACACTACCTCATTGACATACTTACGTTTTCAGCTCGGTGTTTTGAATATTGCATGCATTTTCATTCATTTTACTTAGCAAAAGAAGACCACATGTTGTATGACCCTGTTGAGGGTAGACAGTTTTATTAAACAAATGTTATAGACAAAATCTTAATGTGTACAAAAAACCTCTCTCTAAATCAAAAGGCTCTGCTGCTAAAAATTACAGACTATTTTGACGGATTCAAGTTAAAGCGACTCCAGACACGCGATTATCAAACAGGCGTAGACCAATAAATACCTGTGTGGCTTTGTTTCGACAAATTTCTAGTGCAATAAAAATTCTTGTTTTAACACCCCGTATCTACATGTGTACAAGGATACAATAATAACAAATGTGCCATGCCTCAGCAAGTAACAACTCAAAAAGTAGAATTTCAGCAAGTAACAAATCAGCAGTGTCATATTAGCAAACCAAAATATTACAAGTGCCTGAAATCCGGAAACGCCACCTCAGTGTTTTGTTTAAATAAAGAGCCTAAAAAATGCGGACGAAGAACACTATATCAATTTTATTTCAGTATTCAGCAATTTATGTTGATGATGTGTGCAATAACGCGAAGAAGCCTCAGGTGTTAACTTCACCGTTGATATAGCATTTAATAACAGTTTAACACCTTGAGTAAATATACATTTGCTTCCGCCAGAAAGAATACGCTGCAATGTTGCATATTTTCGGGTTTTTTCTTGCTTAATACCATTAGTGTGCTTTCAAATGGTAGGATGATGGCAATCAAGTAATGTCTGTATACCATGTACCACCGGCCTAGTTGATTTCTTATTCTTGGGACTCCTTTTCGTATTTGTTCTCCGACATCATACAAATTAGCCAGAAAAAGTGTGGGAAATGAGGCTGTATATCTTCTAACAAATGGGAATAAATAACTTTCGTTGTGGATGGAATAAGAGCATAAATACAGGATAACACTAAGCCGTACTTAACGAAGTGCACCGTATATATCTAGTAAAACTGGCTTAGGACCATTCCGAATACACAACCCCATATAACGGTCGCGGCTTGTTCTAATAGCATAAACATGTTGTCGTAGTAAAAATGAAGATTCGATATGATACTGCAGGTGCACATTCGTAAAACGGGAATTGGACCTTTATAGCTTCGCGAGTTACAGTCCAGTACTGTGCCGAAGTCATCAGGTCGAAAGCCGTTGCCAATTTTGGTAAAAAGTCTGCTCCAACTAGCCTGCTTTTCCATATGGATTCTGCTTCTTAACAGCTTTCATTTCGGAACTCGTGCCAATTGGTGTTCTGCCATGCCTATCAGTGAATTATGTCTTATTAAAAGAGAAGGGTCTTGGGTGGGACTGCCATATTGTTCAAGGTTCTTCAACGGTTTGTTCATTAGGGCCTGAACGGTCTGGTAACGAAAGTGACATTTTTAAGCTCTTTGCTGTTTCCTGTACTTTTGAGGTGCTGGGATTGACCCTGAAAAATTCTCATCGTTGCATAACTGGCAAACATTACTTTGTCTATATTCAAGCCCTGTATGAATGTCCTTTATAAAGGCTATTTTGCTGACTAGTTACCTAAAGTGTGAAATAATTTAAACACAATGAAATTTTCGGAAATTTATGGCGATAAAAAATCGTGGTAGTTGGTTAAAAGTAAAATAATATATTCTTGTGCGCGGCTCAATGACTTGTTACTTGCTGACTGAGCAACGATTAGAAATATATGCCTGCTTGACTAAAATACAGCCACATGTACATCAACCAGCATTTATTCACTGAACGATCCATCCATATACATAAGCAGATAGTCATGAACAAATAAAAACACTTTTACATAGAACTCGTGCTCCTTGTAAGCTAAACAAGATTATATACAAAATAATCAAACGGTAATAGCTTTTCAGCGGTCACAGCAAAATTTTATTTTGGTTGGTGTTTACTAACCAAAATAAAATTTTGCTGTGACTATTTCAAACATTTTATCTTGCCAAAATGTTGCCAAAAATGCATAAAATTCAAGAAATAAATGTACCCAGTAACAGTGGCGGGCTTAAGTAGGCAATCTTACTAAAGGCGAGCATCGTATAAAAAGCTTTAGACTACCATTTGACAAGAAGAGTAAACTTTTTCCAAACTAGGCCATATTTGATTACAGGAATAAGAGTTAAACGGATTTCTACTCTACATATATTGAGTACATATTGCTGACTAAATTATTAAATTAAATGCCCCACCCCAGATGAATAGCCCCTAAACAATCTAAACACAAACAAGCACGCAGATACAAACTTGCCCACACCCACACCACCAATCCTTGCAAAATGTGCTGAAGTGGCACAATGCCCTTCATATTCCTGGTAAAGAGGGTGAAGTTGACAAGCACGTAATTGGTACTGGCCATTGCAATTAACACGAAGTCCATTTTGGTCGACCTCATTTCACTGGCATTAGTCTGGGTCAAGGGGTCAGACTAAATAATAAAAACCATGCGGCATTTTATCAACGAGGAGAACAAAAGGAGGAAAGGGTGCTGGTCACTTTTTGTGATTGGTTTTAAATACAATTGAAGTTGATGAAAACTGTAAATAGTCTAAAACAGACCCCACTCTAATTATCATTTATATACTAGCAACAACCTCGACAATATTTTTTTACCAGTTGATACGAAATAAATGTCCCTACTCAATTAGCGGCTCTTTTGAATAAAATCCTTGATGTTCAATCAGACCATTATAGCAAATCAAGGGCGTTTAAAAAAAGCTATATGCTCTGCTGTAAATACTCTCCTTTGTTTTTGTGAAAAATACGCACATGGTGCAAAGAATGTTTGTAAACATGAATTTTGATCTACAGTGGGAAACATTTTCTGGCGTAGTTCCTCAAACTATGAGCTGCAGCGACGCGATGGAAAGCAGAGCGTCTACGTTAAACTTAATACGGCAGCATTGAGTTGTAATCTTTGCTTGCTTAAACAGCTGTTTCAAAAACATAAAACAGGGTTCTGGTCAACTTGGACTTAAATCCTCTTACATTAAAAATAATCCAAATTAATTTTCTCTATCTGACTACTTTCGTACAAGGCGCACCATACGTTACCAAAACTCACTATGCGATCTTTACAAGCCATGAATATATGGTCAGCAACATTACCTAACAAAAACTGCCTCACTACTAATCTACTGATCACTGGTAACCAGTTTCGCAATCACTGCCACATAAACTCAAATAAAAATAAAAAAGGTATAACTTTAAAAAACACCAAAATTTTTTCTTTTATCGCCTTAACATGGCTCTTCGGAAGATAGATAAGGAAAAGTGACTACCGCCTATACAAACCTTGGAACATGCAAAATGCAGCGCTGTATTACAGTTTTTATCCTTCCCGTTAACGTCAGCTCCAGCTTCAATCAAAATTTCTACAACGAAAACAAATAAGATTCCAACTAATGTGTTCCGGATGCCACTCCAAAATAATAAATTTCAATCATATTGCTTCATTTTACCAACCCCATCAATAACCACCTGAAAATTTTAAGTAGTTATCTTTTTCATTCACTTACTTATGTTCTATCATATTATATTCACCAATCAGTGTCATTTTATTGTCTTTCTGTGGTACACGGTAAAGAAACTGTCTCCAGTATAACTGTTAGTACAGGATACTACATGCCTGTAATAACTATTTAAAAATTATACTGACCCGACAGTTTTTTAGCTGTGTTCACTACTTTTTAATACTGCTCAGTTCTTTCAATCTAATCAAATGCTTCCTTTATTCCCAACCGTACGTTCTGCACTGATACAAAATATGACACTGGAACGACGGTGGATGGGTCAGTGTGGCGTTTAATTTTAAAAATTTGCAAAAATCTACATTTCTACTTGAAATGTTGGTAGGGGTATTTCGGGGCGACAGCTGAAATAAAATTACTTTTCAATGATTCTGCAGAAAATAACAGTTTCATTTTGGGGCTCTGACGAGCTATCACCTTTTTAATACCTTCTAACAGCTGATTCATCTCCTATTCTTGACAAGTGCTTATGGTCCTAGACAAGACCTCAAATTACAAAACTGCCACTACGTATTAGTAGCAGAGGGCAATTTTTTGCGAGTAACTATTTAAAATGTCGAAGAAAAGTCTTTGAGCTTCTTTGGTGTACTTAAATCAGCTTATATTTTAGAATTAACAGCCGTATTCAGTCGTATTGGATGGAAGGCCGAATACCTTGTGCTATGATCAAACCAATACTTAAAAACCATCGTGGATACCAATCATTTCTTTTTATTAACTCACCAAGTGATCTTCTATGTCCCTTATCCGCAGCGATCATCAATGGTGATTTCCCATTGATGTCCACAGCATTGACATTGGCACCATGACTAATTAGACGATGAATGCTATCGACTTGGTCATTGAACACTGCTGCATGCAAAGGGGTTCTGTAAACAAGGGAGGAGAAAAATGATGAGATTTCTATTAGATAAGACAAGCCACAAAGAAGGTTCTGTACGCAGTTGTATCAACTCAGAGCATCAAACGGTCAAAGTACCCAAGACCTAAAGTACCCAAGACCTAAAGTACCCGTGCTATGTAAAAAGGCCTGGGTGAGGACCCATTGCAGATAAAGTCCGTCAGGCAGAATCTGTGTCCAACTGTTTATACCATGCCATATTAGCGCTTTTGAGTAAGTGTGAAGTACTTGAGGAGGCGTTTGTCATATTTCAGTCATGTCTGCATTCTTCATTCAGCAAGAAGTGGGTAAATGGTAAATGGACCAGAAACCAGACTGGCAATAAGTAACATTGGCCAGGTGTGTCTAAAGCTTATGCCGTGTTCACAAGTGTTATTTTTTTACCCAATAAAAAAAGTTTAATGATAAAGACCTTTTCGACATGCTTGATGTTTTTATCGAATGTTTTTTAACAACCATGGCTAATACGCTTTACCTGTACATGTTATATCCAATTTATTTCACGTTGGAAATGAATCAACAAAGAACTGTGTCAAGCACTAACTAGAATTGTCATTGATCGTACAACTCCCTATCCTTCGCCTTCTATACGCAAGCTTTGACCAATAGTAAAAAACGTGTTCTGATATTCGAAAGACTTTAAATAGCAAGGTGTGGGAAACAAGGGCCGGTTACCAGTATAAGAATTACTTTTTATATCATATTTTGAATTACGTCTTTTTTTTAGTCGGTACCAAGTCATCAGCCAGAGTCCTCCGGTAACAGAAAGGTATTAATACTTATGATGCGATCTACGTGCGCCAAATTAACAAAAGGTGATGAGCTGGACTGCACTGCAATGAACACTTAAAAAATTATAAAATAACAGTTTCAGAGGTAGATGCCAATTACCATCAAGATTTTTGATTACTCAAATACCTCCGTTGAGAAATCTGAAAGTAGGACAGAGTTTTGTCTCAACCAAGGAAGACGTCAAAAATTATTTCTTAGCTTATATATGATCTGAAACTCCATGCCAAGAGTAAAAACATCTTGCGACCTGATTCAAACAGTGAAAACATCCTGTAAAAATACAGGATGAATTGATTGAACTGATCCGAAATCCAAGAAAAGATAACGAAAGTATACAAAAGAAGAGTAGGGAAGGTCACAGAGAAGAAGCTGCATGGCTTAATGAAAGCTATTAACACTTGGGGAAGATGTTGTCCGATACTCACCACTCTTCCTGAATAGAAGGATGAACTTCTACATTCGTACAGACGATCAAGAAAACGTATGACGATACAAAGAGCTTTGCACCCAACGCAAACAAACCGGACAGTTCCATATTAACTAGATTCCTGGAAACATTTCCCAATCAGAAATACAGAAAATTGCACTAATGGGAACAGCACACATTTTACAGAAAGTACTTTCAAATTAGACACTTAACAGATGTATTTATTTTGTACAACGACAATCAAGATAGAATAGAGAAAATTGATAATAATAATTATGCTGCCAATCATTTATTTTTTATCCCTTTTGTCCAGTTTTAATCGTGTAAGTTGGTGTTTCCTCCCAAATACCCTACAAATATCTTTTATTTGCTATTAAGCATGGTATAGCCTATAATGAATCAAACCATTAAAGCCTCTCACTTCACCTTTTTGTTGCTTGGGACTTGGCACGGATCGTACTTACACCAACAAAGGTCAAATTCAAATAATAATAATAATAATAATAATAATAATAATAATAATAATAATAATAATAATAATAATAATAATTATTATTATTATTATTAGGGTCACCAAGGAGCGCGTCCCTCAGTGAGTGATCAGACTGAGGTCGAAAAGTTAGCTACTGATCTCCCCTCTCAAGAAACTGAAGATGGTAACTCATCTGGAAGATATTTCCAACAGAGCCCGTCTGCAACGGCAACAAGTCCTATTTACGGCCAACAAAGTAAAGCAGAAAGACATAAATGGACACGAGAGGAATATAAAGAAGTGATGCTATGCTATTACAAGGCACAAGCAGAACCCATGAAAGACAACACCACGAAAGAGATGTATAGACTTTGGCGGCAAAGAAATCCAAATGTCAGACCAAATATGGATGCAAACAAGATAGCCAGTCAAAGGCGGTACATTGAAAAGAACAAAAAGCTAACATCCATTGAGATAGACCAAATAAAAGTACAAATAGAACAAGAAAGCAACTACACACACGATCATAATGAAGCTGAAATATCAGCACAGAGTGAACAGACTGAAGGAGAA
>RDPX01000251.1:994425-1035950 GCA_003991215.1 Morbakka virulenta
ATACAAGACGCCATGACAGGGTTGGTCAATACCTGCATTGGGGAATCTGTCAACACTACGGAATTAAGACTGAAGCTAACTGGTACGAGCATAAACCCCCAGATGTAGCTGAAGCCCAATATGTCACCATCCTCTGGGACTTTCCGATTCACACAGACAGAACCATTCAGGCTAACAGACCCGATATAATAATAAAAGATCGAAAAAACAAAACATGCCTACTGATTGATATGAGTGTTCCCTGTGATAAAAACGTTGGCACAAAGGAATTTGAAAAGGTCAGCAAGTACAAAGATCTGGAAATTGAGGTAGAAAGAATGTGCAGACTAAAAACATCAACAGTTCCTGTCGTCATTGGCGCATTAGGTATGATAAAAAAGGGCACCCAAAAACACTTAGACAAAATACCAGGAAATCACTGCCTCCAGGAAATCCAAAAGATTGTCTTAAACAGCACTGCTCATATCCTCAGAAAAACTCTTTCCATGTAAACAGTATATTTTTTCAACACTTTTTTACTTTTTTATATATATATATATATATCTAAATTATTTTTATTATTTTTATAGTCCTTTTTTATAAATTTGAATTATTTTTTACCAAATTTTTATATATTTTTTTTTACAATTTTATACTTATACATACACGTTCCTGTCAATACATTTAAAACCTTTACTCGCCT
Source organism: Morbakka virulenta (assembly GCA_003991215.1). NCBI lineage: Eukaryota > Metazoa > Cnidaria > Cubozoa > Carybdeida > Carukiidae > Morbakka > Morbakka virulenta. Next base: position 995,108 of record RDPX01000251.1, read on the forward strand.
TAGGTCACTGGGTGTGACCCGGTTAGTAATTGTATGAAAACGCAATTAAAATAAACAGATTTTATAATAATAATAATAATAATAATAATAATAATAATGATAATAATAATAATAATAATAATAATAAACAATTTCACATGATTTTATTTGTAAATTATGATCTAGAAAATTTACAATGAAATTGATCTACTCAATACAGGTTGCAACACAACTGAGCTGTCACTGGATGTAGAGGACTGGAAACAGGATGACAAGAAATAGCACAGTGAAGCCTAGTTGTGGTATATCGTCTTTAGTTATACTCTCCATTTGGGCATATCACTGAGAGACGATGTATCAGCTGGTTACCAGATTAATAAGTCTGGGTTTGTCTATTCTTTGTTTCTCATATAGAAAATAAAGTATGATATTCATGTACAAATGTTTATTAATCTTTTGATGATAGATTTAACAGTTTCATCATGGAGATCGAGGGACTTTAGCTTTGAAACAATCAGGCTATTTTTCCCAAACACACCCAGAGTTCCGAGGCTCAAGTTTACATAATACACTCTTAATCTTCTTGATAAATCGGATAATAACTTTTCGTAGCGTTGATTTTTACGGTCGAAGTTACTTTCTATATTGATTTCAAACCCAGCTGTAAGTTCTAATAATAATTACTTGTCACCTTTCACAAAAATAAGATCTGGCCTTTGGGCCTCACCTGTTATTATAGACGGGTTGGGATAGCCGTCAATATTAACATACGCTTGTAAACCTTGAGATGTAACGGTTTTATAAATGTGGAGAAGGAGTTGTGTCTCCAGTTGTATCTAAGCTCGTCTAATGCAGATTGACATCTACCGATGACGTGGCCGAGGGTTTGCTGGCGATCACAAAATCTGCAGGTGGAATCGTTGGTTATTCCCCACTTGACTGCATTAGTAGCATTTGCAAGCGTATTGTTTAGGTAACGGACGACAAAACTGAAGATGTTTCTTGGGAGGTGGCTAATGACGTTGGACCATTGACTGATGAATTTACTGTCGGCATACTTCCTTATAGATTTAATCACTAAACTTTGTGTGGTTAAGTCACTGATTAAGTGGTGCTCGTCCGACAGGCCAATTTGCTTCAAAGCTCCACGAGTTTTGTTGAATTTATCATATTGAACATTTATCGTAGCTGTGGATATGTGGATTTTACGAATATTATCGTTATGCGAACTGCCAATTTTGTTTCGAAATATCACGTGGCACTGAGTATGTCTAGTAGATGGTAATATCAGCCCAAGACCTATTGCCTTCTTGTTTATTTTCTTTCCAATTTGCTTTGCAACATATTTTATAGTATTGATATTTGCGCTATTAGATTTTAAGTTTTTGAGGTTTTTTTCAGTTCATTTTTAGGGAAATGTTTGTATTTCTCTTTCAATGCTATCTCCTCCTCGGTGATGTCTTTTTGATAACCATAGTTTTCGCGGAAAAAATCATATACAATGGAGTTCATTAATCTCATTGCTTCATTCAAATTACCTTTTATATCGATTTTGGACAATTTGGAGTGAAAATAAGCATTAGCTAATCGCTCTGGAGATTTTGGTAATTTGATGCCTTCTTTCAGTGATGGACATTCGTCATTCGAGCATCGTCATTATCGTTATTGTTTTCCGCAACGAATTGGTTTTTCAGTTCATGTTGTTTATTGATGACATCAATCTCATTATCTACAGTGCTATCGTCGTTCAGAGATTTAATTGATCTACATGATCTCTGATGAGCTTGGAGACCACGAAGTCCTTTGCAAATTCTATCACAAACACAGTTGGGTGAAACACTATCTGTGACGTCATTACGATTTAAATTAACTTCAACATTCAAGACATTTCCGTTTCCATGGTTACCTTCGTTTCTGGAATGATTTTCTTTACATCACCAAGTGTAAAGAATTCATGAATTCATATGAATCATTCTTCATTAGAAGAATGAATCATAAAGACAGAGAAGAGTGGAGAAAAGTGAAAAAACTAGGGAGTTTGCTTGGAGATTTCGAAGATGTTAGATGGAGAATCCAGCTATCGTATGCAGCAATGGCAAAAATGGACAAATTGTGGCTTCATAGACCTTTCGATCCATCACAAAATTAAAATTTATAAAGCCTTAGTAAAACCTGTACTTACCTACAATTGCAACTCATGGGGACTTACCAAACAAGAAATCGAAGTAATTCAAAGAACACATAGAAATCAATTGAGAAGAATATGGCAAAACTATAAACTTAAAAATGACCAGATCTACAGTATGAGTAACGAAAAACCCATTAGTCATTTCATCACAAAATCAAGATGGAATCTCTTCGGTCATATCTTAAGAATGCCAACGAATACACCAGNAAAATTAAAATTTATAAAGCCTTAGTAAAACCTGTACTTACCTACAATTGCAACTCATGGGGACTTACCAAACAAGAAATCGAAGTAATTCAAAGAACACATAGAAATCAATTGAGAAGAATATGGCAAAACTATAAACTTAAAAATGACCAGATCTACAGTATGAGTAACGAAAAACCCATTAGTCATTTCATCACGAAATCAAGATGGAATCTCTTCGGTCATATCTTAAGAATGCCAACGAATACACCAGCTCAATCTGCAATGACATACTTCTTTGAAGTCCCAAGAAATGCAAAGAAATACCCTGGTATGCGAAGAAGGACACTACCCGAGACCATAAATTTAGACCTGAAACGAATCTCCACCGTTAATCATTGTTTTCCTATGACGAAATTCGAAACAGCAAACGATCTTGAAAAATTACGAAAATTAGCAGAGGATAGGAATCGTTTTAAAACACTGACTGAAACTGTATTCAATCCAGCGCAGAGAAGAAGAAGAATCACCAAGTATGTCTGTTTATAACTTCAAAATCTTTATGACAAAAACTGCACATCGTATATACAGCAAATAAACCCAGAATTTTATTCACCGTGGTTGTTGTTCCTTATGTTTTTCTTCAACAAATAACCATAAATCTGTCGCCAACTGATAACAAACAATTAAAATTTCAACTCTTTCCGTTTTTCTTGGCAGAGCACGCCTGTCCTCCTCGCAAGCTGTGATCGATGATGATGAAGATGATGATAATAATAAAAACGATAGTAATAAAAACGATACTACTACTACTACTACTACTACTACTACTACTAATAATAATAATAATAATAATAAATAATAATAATAATAATAATAGAGAGACGCCAGTCAGAAACGTACTATCTGGTATCATTCAAGACACAGATGAATGATTTTATCTTGTAGTTGTTTCATTCTGTGCAATAGTGACTGTAACTAGCAAATTTTGTTAGTTATATTTTAGGGCTATTTTCTTGTAGTAGCTTTATCAAAAGAAATAATAATAAATAATAAATAATAATAACGAATTATAATAATGATAAAACGATCAAAGAAAGATGCATCGTATGGGCAGATAGAACAGGGAATCAGGTGGGAAAGTAGAAAGAAAACGTTGATGATCTTGTGTCAAACGTTGATCATGGGAGAACTGATAGGAATGGTAATTTCTCACTCTATGAGGAAGTAACTGATGAAGAAAAGAACTTAACTGAGCAATAAAATGAGATAGGTAAGAAGTAAAAGGAGCAGCTTACCATCACTGAAAAAGTTGGACAATGACAAAGATTAATGTAAACAACATTACTGAGACTAATCATCTGACCTATTGTGGAGAAATAATGGTGATAGAACAAAGAGGAAAGAAAATAACCATGGTGGAAACGTAGGTCTGAAGGACAAGTTATGATATGAACAGAGATTTCGGTCGAGTGAATGCCTTAATTAACAGGAAACCAAGTTAAGCAGTAGGGTTAATATGCATTGCAAAGAAAGTACAGGTCCAAACGGGAAGGCTTGCAATTTGTCGAGGAGGAGGTGGGGCAAAGGATTAAAGCCAAAAAAAAGAAAAAATTACAAGATAAAATCAAAGAACCAAGTAATACCAACAAAACAGACAGCTCAAAAACAACGAAGGTGGATTCTATAAACAATTGAACTGTGAAAGAAACCATGGTGAAAGTGAAGTGCCACATGCAGAAGAAGCAAGGCAATTCTGGTCAAACATGTGGAGTAGCGTGGTCAAACACAACAAGGATGCAGAGTGGCTAGAAGACTTAAAAACGAGGGTGAATGCTGGACCATGACAAGCAGAAGTGAATATCACGGAAGAGCAAATAAAGAGGATTCTTAAAAAATACCAAACTGGAACGCGATTGCACCAGATGGTGTACAAGGGTTCTGGCTAAATAGCTTAACAACAATGCATAAATATCTAAAGAAATATTTCATTGCATGCTTCGAAGGGCAGGCACCAACGTGGATGGCAAAGGGCCAGACTATTTTGTTACAGAAAGACAAGTTAACTCTATAAGACCTTATGGGCCTTTTCAATAGAAACAGACCACGATATTGAAGCAAGAGGGCCCAGTATGATTAATGTGGTCAAGAAAAACAACAAATGCCAGATTATTGACTTTGCTGTTTTTTTACCAGGGTCGATGAAAAACAAAGAGAAAATATAATGAAGTAAAATGACGTAGCAAGGGAACGTCATGGGAACGGCAAGGGTGCTAGGAACAACACCAAAAGCACTGACAAAAAGATTGAGGGTGATTGAAATGGCAATCGGAAACCTTCGACGAGTGCTTCAGATATAAAAAAACTTGTTGTTACCCAAATTCGAGAACATGAATCCACTGATAAATTAAAATGAAAACAAAACATCATTTTATGTCAATGTGTAATGGAGATGATGATAATAATGATTATGGTGATGATACAGCGTGACAAAGAGATTCAAGCTCGCCGAGTAAACATTCTACGTTGTGAAAACTACCATTTACTACCAACTTTATCCATAACGTCATATCCATAAATCCATAAGTTTTGTTAACTTACTTTCATACAGAGAGTTTCTTTATAATTTATGACAACCAAATAACTGTCTTAAAAGCTACAAAGACACAAGTGTGCAACAAAATAATTGATTAAGTATCCGGCAGAAATTATACAAAAGTAATTGGCTCTAGTGGGTTACACCACCCAGCATTGACGGCATCTTTATGCGCAGCGGCTTCACAAGTATAATAACCACATTTTCACTAATGTAACCGATTATACAAAGCTTCTACCCACGGAGACTTTTATGAAAAAGTAACATGTGTAAACAAAATACAAATACTTACCTCTGTTTTGAATCTAACATATCGACAATGTCATCACCGAGGGTGTCTAGCAACACTTCTGCACAAGCATCGTTACCATTCATGCTGCACGCCGAAGAGAAAAAAGAACATCATGTTTCAAAGTTTCAAAATCAAAAAGAAGGAAGGTCAGTAAGTGAGGATCATACGTACTGTTACAGCAAACAAAAACTATCACTTAAAAATTAAATAGCAAAAAACAGTATCCAATAAATATATTTTTAAAATATAGGTCGGGGTATTCAAAATGCACTGAGTCTTATCTGCTATTGTGGTGTCACTAAAAAAGCACAAAGTGAGCACAGGAAACCTTATGTAAATCTGAATTCACCATCGCTTAAACAGCTGACGGTATTTGGTAAATAATGTTATCCTACAAACTGCGAAAAGACGCATATATAAGGAAGTCGTGGCTTTCCCATTCCTACTGTTCCACGCATTGGTCTAAAATCGATAAATATAACACAGTGGTGCGGAAATGATATAATATTCAGCATGATGCAAAACAAAGATAGCTGAACGAGGTAAAAAAAGACGAAAAAACTCCAACATAAGTAACAACACATAAAAGCTTAAAAATGGAGTTCAGGTATTTGGCTTGTACTGTAATAGTAATAATATGTAATAATGTAATAATAATTTTTCCCAAAGTCCTGAATTTCAGTAAATGAATTTCGTTCCATAATTTTACTTGAGTGATGAATAGAAAAACCGGTCAGCTCTTTAAAGGTTCGGGGTCCAGAGAGGAATTCCATCTGCGCCTCTGTTGAACATGGATGTATTATTTTCTTTTATGAAAAACGCTCTCAATGAAATCCTCACGGCACCTTTTAGAATCACCATGCAAATATATGGTGTATTTCAGTATAATAGTGTCTTCAAAATTGAGTCAGCTAAATTTTGCGAATTGAATATTTCCAAAACGGCTAATTATTCATTATGGGAAGGTAAACCAATTATTCTCAGGAAAAAAAGAGCTAAGGTACAACGATCACAAAAACCAACAAATGTGAATCTGAATGATAAAATAGATAAATTGGCTAAACGACAGCTGTTGCTAATTAATACTCACACAGCACAATGAAGTGGAGAAAATGGGTTACCACTGAAGGCGTCTTGTTGATTTTTCTAAGGAAAACAAGAAAACTATTATTAGTATTTTCCTCCCCTAGCCATAATAAAGTGCACAGTTACTAAAAGACACCGTAACTGGGTATTTCTTTTTATGCTGGCTGGTACCAGTAATATGAAAATAAACAAACAGTGCAGAAATATCATTAAATGTGTGTTACAAATCTACTTAGGTCTTGAGAACTTAAAACGATCAGAAGTGAACGCAAACTACTTTATATTTACAGGGTATTTTTTTACATAAGGATATCTATCAATATCATTCAAGATTTCAACAACCAATGGCCAACCATATAATGGGAAATCATTTACATACGTATCTTAATCGTCACCATATGTTGATATTTTTCAGGCTCTTTCACTGAGCGTCTGTTACAACACATGAAAAAAGGGAGTAGTCTTCCAAACTTAACATTTGAATGAAAAAAGATTTAAAACTCCAATTATTTGTATCAGTTGTGATTACAAAATTGTATCACAACTGATATAAATATCACCGCCCAATCTTTCGGGTGCCGCATTACCATAAGCGGCAGCGATAAATCCTTTTAACATCTTTCACATCTTGTTCAATGGTAAACAAGACCTGAACAGCTGAGGAAAGCAGGAACTGACCTTAATTTGTATGTGTCCAATAATGTAAAGTAATGATGTACCAAATGCGGCATGGTTCTCTTTTGTATAAAAAACATACTCAGTTTATAACTACTTTAGAATAACCACTTACACGATAAATACTACACCAATGTCTTTAAAATTATTAACTTACCTCCAAAAGAAGTTCTGCACATCCTTCATGACCTGAAATGGTACGTACGAAAAAACTGTCAAGCTAAGATTGACTGAAATCAAGACGAATAAGCAACCAGTTTGCCGCCATACTTTATTTACATGATAAGTTCTAAGGATGGGTGACACACGAATGAACTGGAACGGGCACATGATGTTTGGTAAGATTATTTTTTCGCCCTCATTAAATATGAACGAAGTTAATGTCTCCAGTTTAGACTTTTGAATTCAGTAGATTGAGATCTGCTGATCCCTTTAAATCACTACTTACCAGTAATGGGTCTACAAAGACTATAAAGCTGAAATTCTAAATTCGTTCCCCAAACCAATAAAAGAAACGTTCAATAAACATTGTCTTTATCTCCTCAGGAAATTAGCCCTTTCACGTGAAGTTCATCTTCAGCATACACAAAACCATTTCAAAAAATGAAATTTTACACAAGGTCTTCATGTTGACTGTTTTTCAATAACCTTACAAACGTAACAACAGTAACCTGCTGACCAACAAAAATGTTCTAACGGAAAAAACCCTTTAACAAAATTGCAAACGGCGCACGCTCCCGCTAACACGTTCAGGTACAATAGAAAAACTGGGGATAAAACTAAAGACATTAATTCATATACTATTCTATCTAACTCAGCGGTTGTTTCGTACATCACTCAAGTGGGTTACAGATAACAACTCACCTGTAGGTTAAAACTAGCAAAAAACAGATTGATTCTACAGCCTACAGTATCCAGAACTACTACTACCAATATGAGCATAAAATCATGGGTAGCGAAAACAAACAAATTCACATTTTATGTCCCTCTGTTCTTCACAGTTCACCGCAGACCGTTATAAGTATCCACGTATGCAAAAGTAAAATGAAGAAAAATGAGTAAACGCCAATGCAGTCATTTCATTTATTCCTTACACACCGTAGAGACATATATCACATATATTATTTATTTCTAATTTCACATAATTATTTTTCTTTCAGATCAATCACAAAGTTTTTACTGTTTACAAAACTGCAAGGTGAACTATCTGCAAACGTAAGGGGGAATGGAGACTCCTGACAGCCAATACGCCAGCTTCACTATCACCAGCACTAAAATCAGTGCGAAGATATCAATTGGAATTCTGGCAATAATGACCATTATTTGAAAAAAAGGTTAGTCTTTAACAAAATGGTTATTGTTTAACGCCGAATACCCTTTCTTCTTTAGACGAAATCCAGTAGTTCAAAGCATGTGACAGTCAATTGTATAAAACGCGGGTCTGATATATACATTGCAAGAGACATAGTTCCCAATTGGAAGTCTCAGTTCACACATGGAGTAATACTGACCACCCACCACCATCCCCTCCTCAACCAACTCATTCTCTGGGTTATTTGTTTGAATAATTTCTTACTACGAGAGAAACTGTGGTGATTTTTTTTAACTAACAGAAATCGAACATTAACAGGAAATATAGAGTGATTTACAAAAGTACAAGGCAAAATGCCCACAAAAATAAATCAATGTGATCTACAGTTTTTGCGGGCTGACTGCAATGGAGTAAACTGAGAGCTTAAGTTATAACTACTGAAAAAGTGCAATGGTGAAATATAGTCAACAAGTGATCTACATAATAGGCAATTTATATTTTTTGTTTACTGGTGGTTACTTCAGGGAAATAGCTACGCTTACTACAAATTGAAATTACCTAGCACCTCAAGTACCCTATATGCATTTGACGTTTTACAAATCGTTATCCATTAGGTCTAACAAGAATAAATAGGCTTTTCGATCCATGGAAGACTGACCAATTTAATCCTCTAATTAAAACCATAAGACTCCCTTGTCAAGTGATTTTTGTACAACAGGGCGTGTTTACGTTTTTAGCCAACCGTTTATAACGTTCATGGCATCTTTTTATGGCAGATGCAAAGGGAAGTCATATCTGAAGCTCAACGCCACTAGTGTCAAAAGACCTACCATCTTGATTACCTAATTTTTCAGTGAGCAACCACTAGCTGTAAATGTCCAACTATTATTTTACTCTCTAGTAGTTTGCTGATTCCTCCAGATTAAACTCTGGACATACAAAACAATGTCTAATCATCTGCCACCATCTCTTCAGATTAGCTATACCATAACATTTCAGGACCATAAAAAATAAACGAGTATAAACAATGTAACAGCTTCTCGAATTAATGAAATATATGGGTATGTGCCATACCACATACTAAAGCCATATAAGCTTCAGATTTGTATTTCCTTTAAACAAATAACTGCCAATATAATATGTGTAACCTTGGTGCAAAAGGCAACTTTGACTAGGTAGTTATTCCGGTTCTCTACACTAGCAGCATAATACTTTCTATTTTTATGAAATTTTTTTTTGCTATTTCCTTAATCTGTGCTACACAACACAGTTACAACACACTTACACGTCATACTCAAATTGAAGTTCAAAAGCTTACTATTCCTTTTAATTTCTGTTTTAAGCTTCTGAAAGCAATGATTATTTTAATAAGTATCCCTGCACACAGTCAAATACAAATATAAACTATCCCAACCAAAGAAATTCTAAAACTGAGTGAAAAAGATAATAAAGAAAAGAAAATGAATTCCCTAGAACTTCTTCTATAAATATCTTAAAGGAACAAATCTACTTACCTGGAACACATTATCTTCACTAAACACAACTGGGAACTAACAAATTTACTTCTTTAGTGTCAATGACTGTCAAATCAAACCGGTGTTTTAGTCAGAGAAATATCCAGAATTTTTAATTAACCGAAAACAAAGCACAAATGGAATATCAACTGTTCCCCACAAAACTATTTTAGCTCAGTGATGGATATATTTTATTCTCAGCTGTGAATTGATATATCTCTTTTGAAAAGCCCGAGAACAGTCTATTACTATGATCAAAGAAAAAAACCCAGTTCTGTCTTTCTATTGTCTATCAACAAAAGTGGTAGGTGGGGCATTAAGTCTTGGTTTAGAACAACGACGACAAAATACATTCTTTACATTTTCTTACCCAAAATATCATGCTGGTAAAGCCAGCCTGCGACTCGACCGTTACAACTCAAATTGAGCTCTGCTAATACAAAGTAATTTAGGTTTACTTCTCAAGAATGATAAGATGTTCCATATTCTACTTAAGATCATGAGACTTTAGAAAACAATGCTCAGTGCAACTAAAATTGTTCAAAAATTGCTATATCTTCTATAAAATCACAACAGAATGTGGCTTCCTCATTTTCTAAGCCTCGCCTGCAGCATTTCATGCTATCCAAGCTATCATTTATACACCAACCGATAACTGGTATTAAAAAAAGGCCTCTGTCCAACTTCAGTTAGAATACAAATACTGAGCATACAGAATGTTTGTAAAACAAAACGGACACAACAAGAAAGGTATTAGAACTGCAGAATTGATGGGAACTCAAAAAGCACGAAATATAATGTTTTTTCCCTATGTACACCTGTCTCTGTCAAGAAGCTCTCAAGAAAGCTGATGTGGTTGCTAAGAATACTTTAGTCTTTTTCATATTAAGTTCATCGGTATGTCTCTGTAACCGTACATTCTGGTGAGCCTGTGAAACCATTTATATACCGTCCTACTGGTCTTCCTTGATCAGTCTTTGTCATACCCAGATAAATGGCAATATTTACGTAGCGGTTTTTAATTTAGTAAAACCTAAGGTTTGTCTCAAGATGAAGAAATGGGTTGTTCTTTCTATCTTTCTTTCTGTCTGTCTGTCTCTCTCTGTCTCTCTCTCTGTGTCTCTGTCTCTCCATGCTACAACACTGCTGTCAAATTTGTTCAACCTTACTCCATATTTCTCTTCCTGTGTTGTCCTCCATTTAGAGTGCTATGAATATGTCCGAAAAATGATCTTACAGTCTACAGAAGTACTCAGGCTACAAAATGCTTGCGCACAGACCCATACATGAGAAAGCGCAACACAACAAACCCATCATAGTCCCTTACAGGCATATACAAATTAGTAAGGTCCAAGATAACAGAACAATTTCGGAGTTTTCCTCGGCTACTGTTCCAAGTTGATTACTACGCTATGTGCGAAACCCGAATTTTCCATGCCTGCTAAGAAAGACCTCTCTTGCCTGATGGACAGCTTAGTAAATATCATTACTCTATATGTTTGATATTGTCTTCTTTGTTTGTGCTGCTCTTGCTTCTAAATTTTCAAGGAGGTCTCAAGATAGTTTAACTTGCTTTGTGTAACACTAATGTTTTATAAATGTCTTCTTGCTTCACCACGTAAGGAAGATCAAATATCAACTCGCCGAATGCTTATAACAAAATGGTTTTCGAAATCACCTGGAATATTTAAAAAATACTTCATGCAGACTGTTTTACGCAAGGCAATAATTCAAATGAATATAAATAAGTTTAATTCTTGGTGTGTGGTATGCTGGTGTCTCGTATCAAAAAACCCCAAGAAAACTCATCATACACTACAAAAAAATATTACGTGATTCGCAGAATCTATGCCGATGCCATTTAAAATGGCGATTTGAGCTACACGTTCCTAAATAATGCATCTCGCCTGTCCCAATAAAAAATCTCAAACACTTAAGGACTTACTGCACCACATGTTCTCTTTCCATTTCTGCCAATTTTTCTTGACCGAAGATTGCACCAATAATGAGGATGTTGTACTTTCAAATATGTGGGTTGTCAAGATATTTCTTAACTGACTAGCTATGATTCAGCATATCGTACTGTGGGGTGTTTAAAAAAAGTCTGACATCTGGCATATTTGGGTGTAGGTTGACATCTGGTTCAAAGACATGCCAATACTGAACCAGCTGCAGACACAATGATAGTGATAATGAAAATCGCCCTGATGCGGACTTTAGTAAATCAGAGGAGTAATAAGCGTGACTTTGAGATGACAGCATCGATCAATATGTTTTTAAACAAAAATTAAGGTTTTTTTCATCATATTTGGGCACAAATGAATTAAAAATGATATTCGCACTCACTGATACAAAACGGGTAAAAACCCTACGCTATTTCAGAATTAGTACTTCAGTTTGAAATTCAGCATCCAAAACTACTTACAAAGGGGAATGTTTCTTTGAAACTTCCAACATTAGAATAATTTCCACTGTATTTCACCTGGACTATTTTAAAGAATAACCAAGTAAAATAGCTGGCAAAAAAAGCCAAACACATTTTTTGTACTGCAGACAGCGTAAATACACAAGCAATGCTAAAAAATTGTTTTGCACAATATTTATACAAGGCATCTATATACGACACAGATATTCCCTCCCTGTTAGTGGCAGAACATATTCACAAAAAACGTGCCAGAATACTACAGTTTTGGACCCCATTACCTTGGGATATTGTGAAATTGAATTGCAAAGTTAAATTTTGAGTAAATATGTTATATATTATGTTTTCATTTTATTTTTTTTGGGTAAAAAAGGCTAATTGTTTCAATGCTCCTGTACGTAATCAGGTAAATGAATGGAGTATTTTAAGATAATGCAATGTCCGTGCATAACCCTTTTTTCTGCTATCTACCGTTGGGAATATCTGCGGGAAATTATGATTTGCAGCCGGAAGGCCCGGGAAAGCAGATATGGCTACTAAGCCTGTATGCCTTCACAAGTACATCAGGTGAGTAAGAAACCCTTACCGTTGTAGCAGCACCAGTGTAACGGTGAATATCGGCTGTTGTCTGTCGCGTACGTATCTGCCCCAGCCTCAAGTAAGCTTGAAAGAATACCAATATGATCACAAGCTGCAGCAAATATCAGCGGTGTTCTCCCCATACAATCCCTTGAATAAAAACATGAGACGAAGTCAAAGTTTAAACAAGAGATAACAACAGCAGTAAAACAATGAACGTAAATTAAATAAAAGAACTCCACCAGATGTACCTTAATTGCAATATAACTCACACCAATACTGGGCCTGAATTTCTGCTCTACAAAATGGCCACAGCATGTCTGTGGTTAAAGTTCTTCGATAAAATGGGCCACTTGATTAAGACCAAGCTCTAATTTGTCTTCCACCAGAAGTACCCCCATTACAAGGTCAACCAGTGTTTTGTTCCTCACCTTTCGTGTATCACTGAGAAGTCATCAAATGGTTCTATTCTTTGGGAATCCAGTGATCCAAGTCAAAATCACCCATTATGGTAAAGTCCCTGGTATGTTAAATCTGACCCTGTACCACATCCTAATCATCAAACGTGAGCTTGTGCAGATGCGTGATGGAAAAATAGACTATAACATAAGAAAGCCAACATCAATTGGGAATATATTCCGTTCCTACTGGCTGATGGCCAAAATATATCAATCAAGCTATGGCATGAAAGTCTAAAGCTTACGAAAACTGAAAAAGCTACATTTAGGAAATATGGCTAACTAACACAAATATATAGAAACATAAAACATTATTGTGACTGTCTTACCTTGCATTTGGGTCAGCACCAAAGTGAAGCAACGTTTCCACGCATTCTTCATGGCCACAAGCCGCCTACGATAAATGGGTGATCATATGAAGAACAAACAGGTAAAGAGTATCCAAGCAGTTATTTCACTTGTCTAGGCGATTCAATGGGTAACGCTGACAGCATAAATCATGAAGGAACTTAAAACAGAGATTCAAATCAATTGGTTATCTTGAACGACCAAAAATATATTATCGGACCTTAATATTCATGGGTAATTAAAGCCTTAATCTTCCAGTGTAGTACCGATTAATAAACCATAGCTATTCCAAACCACCTGATTGTGTATATATCAAAAGCAGTCTTAGTAATTCTGAGATATAAACTTTGATTCTCCACAACGAGAACAAAGCCGCGTGGACCCCGTATGACAGAAAAAGGACTCTAGTATTTGTTAATCCGCGTATTAAAAGTAATTAACAAGCCCAATCTTAATACTACATTCTTATCTTGACAAATGGTAAACATGAAATTCTTGTATTGTACCACAACATTGATCGACATAATTTCAAATATAAAGTTTGTTTTTGCCTATAAGCTATATCTAATCATCCCAGATTTGAGGCAACAAGTTGGTACCAGTTTCCTATAACCTAAATCAAATAAACCCAGATTTGTGGGAACAAGCTGGTACCAGTTTCCAATTCAAAAATACAAGAATTTTTACTTTTCATATAACATTAAAAATATTAAAGCAATTTTCTCACTGTTCCCGTGCTTAGTCGGGAACATTTCTCACTTTTATTTTGTCAAATACAAGTTGGTACCCAAGTAATAAAATAACCTTTTCCCACGAACATAAAAAATGCTCAAGTCGGGGAAGCAAAATTCCGTTAAATATTTGTATTTATCTTCTATTCATATGCAACATATTGATATTCACAATACAAACAGTAACTGGACTTTAATAGCTACACTTAGGTATTAGAATTGTTTTTTTCACGTCGATATGGCAAATGTCCTCCAAGTTTCTATTTACCTCTTTCTCAATTGTCATGGAAAATAAGCTTGCCCTATCCAAACTGAGATGTTTGGGCAACTGACAGTTTGTGAAAAGGTTACTGCAGGCAACACAAGGTCGCGAGTCTATTCACGCCTTCCGTAAGTATTAAATATTCAATTTATTTCATATTGTATGGTTCTAACTTTATAAAAACCATAGTTACCAATCTGCTGCAAAAAACCCCCACCAATCAATACTGATTCTCGTTTGGGTCATTAACCTCTCACATCTGATGTCATTCACTATTGCAAGAACATGTAGTCTAACTGCTTTACAAGGAAAACCACAATGTATATAAAATTCAGAGTTTTGTTAAATGAAAAATCACCCACCAGCCGAAATCATTTTACATTTCAATTCTAGAAAACAGAAAGTGCTGAGAAGAGTAAAAGAGATAAAAAGGGTTTAACGACGAGTGAAATAAGCAACAGCCATGTTTCAGGTAGTATTCTGGTCACCGTTCTTCCCGTACATTTATGTCTGCTTGAATTATCATACTTTTCTATAAAAAGTAGAGCCAAGATATGTTGCTTCCCTCTGGTTCTGCTACGTGTGCAAAGACTAACACAAAATTGCTGATTAAAGATAAAGGAGGTAAGGAAACATTTTTACAAATATCTGGATTTAAATATCGAATCCATGCAGTATGATGGTCAAAGAGAGAGACTTATCCAAAGTGAAGAAATAGAAATATTGCAAAAAAGAGCGCTGAAGTGGATTAACTGTCACCATGGTATAGAATGCAGGAGAAAGGGGCCAGTGTGATCAACACTGATGGGAGAAAAAACTTCACTAGTTCTAGCCTGCTCTTCTGTTGATAAAATGTAAATGAGTGATTATTAGATTACATAAGTGATAATATTTTCTCAAAAGCCTTTTTCTACGGAATAGTGCAAGTTGTAGTATAATTCAGACGTTTTTGGATTTCTATTTAACGTTTTTGAACAATTATCTTTTTACACTGTTGCGTGTAAAAAAATGTTTCCTTTTTTTCCCCCAAAAAATATTTTCAAATTACACTCGGAGGTGGCCGGGAGGAAAAAGTAAGATGCTAATATCGGAGATAATTTTTCAGGGCCAGGCTCTTAATGTTGGCAACGCCCATTTAGGCAAAACCGCTTACTTTTTTCCCCTATTTATGATCAATCATTTGAGTTTTTATCACTATTATCTGTAAACATGTATAAACGTAAACAGTGTACCTGACATATATAGTATATATAACTGGTGTTTTTGCAGGTATTGCTGGTATTTTTCCTGCAATAAGTGACAAACCAAAATGTTAAAAAATGAATTGGTGGGGTTCGCAATGAGGGCGGGAGGATTGGAAATCATCTCAAAAATTAATTAACGGGGGGTCGGCAATTAGGCACCCAAGATTAAGGAATGAAATTCAGTTTAAGATTGCTGAGTCCATCGTAACCTTTCAGCGTTTAAGTCATGTTTGCCTTTTTTCCTAAAAAAACTCAAATGGATTAAAAAAAAAATTGCCAATGAATTCTGAGCCTGGCTATTATTCTTAACGAATTCTTAAATTTTACCAATTTTACTGTTCAAGAGTTAATTTTCCTTGCTCGGGCAAAAGCGAGATGATTTTGGAAAAATGCCTCATAGCTCCACCTGACGCAATTTGTATCACCTCCATGATATGATTCGTTTCCCTCCTTCGCAAGTGAAAAGCCCGTACGTACCGTCACATTGCTAACTTTCACGAATTAATAAGTTGACGTCATCACTAGCACATTTCACAACAGGTAATGCATCAAGTACTCTGCAAGTACTAACAAACTAAGTTGACTTTGATCGTGGGTGGCCACACTCATACTCATACTTGGAATCACTGAAATTTCAATGGAAAAGGAATGCGGGTACTCGGCACCTTTCATAGAATTACCCAAAAGAAATAAGAGTTCAGACGCTAATAGTTGGTTGGTTGGCTTTCTAAAACAATTCATATTACAGCATGTAAAGTTTAATAAGGTCTCTTATTATGGAAGATAAAGATTTTTGATACAATTACTCCAGGGAAAAAACCTTCTAATAATGTATTAACATCACCAGCATTACTAGTAGTGCCCGTCGCCTCTAATTCCACTAAAATTTCGCCTCTATAAAGATTAATAACATGTAGAAGACTAATTTAGGAGAAAAAAACTAGTTTAGTAATTACCCCTCTGTGAATAGCCGACCTTTGAAAGAGGTCAGTAGCATTAGGATTTGCTCCTTGAGTTAAAAGGAGCTGAACGCTGTTGAGGTGTCCATTTGTGACTGCAAGCATTAATGGTGTCCTGAAAAAAAAATTAAAGTCAAACCGCGATAAACAACGATTGACATCAATATACCGTATTACTTCGAATAAACGCCCGGGGCGTTTATTAAATTTTTTGGATTTTAGGGGGGGCGTTTATTCGAGGGGGGCGTTTATTAAATAATTTCAAAAATCGACAAGAATTGAAAGGACCACAGAAATTTATTTCGTTGACTTTGTATATTTTTCTTTTTAATCGACAACTAAAATCTCATTTTCCACACTATTTACATCGATATCGACCTCATCCTCTTCAATTAAAGTAAATTGGGGAGCTGCTTCAACTACATCCTCATCAGATATGACAAAAGGATTTTCGTCCAGCTCCCCACTTTTCAATAATTCAGTTTGATCTTTGAGAAGGCTTGCTCCTGCTTCGCATTTCTTTCCTTTCTTGAAACACGAAATTTCCTCATCTTTGGACCCGTCAACAGGTAGTCCTAAAGCACAAGATTTCATAGAGGAGGCAACCATCTCAGAAGGCAGTCCATTCCATGCTTGAATTACCCATTCAACAACAAGACGACGTGGCACAGGTTTCATGTTGCCTGCATCTGTATACTCGTGCTTTCCATTTGCAAGCCACTCATCATAATACTCCTGTATTTTACCTTTAAATGGTTTGTTCCATACAACGTCTGGAGCCTGGATGTACTTAGTGCAGCCTCCGGGAATAATGACAGATTCAAATTTAGCTTTTTTCAACTTCTTTTTAACAGGATCCGTCAAATGGGCTTCAAATGAATCCCATGCTAAAAGCCTTTTCTGGAAAGAAAATTGCCCGAGAATTTCGTCACACCATCGAAGTGTAAGATCCTCGTTCATCCAGCCGTTTGCACTACTAGCAACAGAACACTTTTGCTTAAACTCTTCGTGCAGGGATTTCGATTCTCTCTTTGCACCTGCGAACACAATAAACGGCCTACATTTTGTTCCATCTGCTCTGGCTGTTAAACAAACAGACACACGAACCTTTTCGTGTCCAGTTGTTTTCATAGGCACGTCTTTAGAGCCTGTCTTTTCGACTGTCGTATTCGATACCATGTCGTTCCAAACTGGAGTTTCATCCATTGCGAAAATATTGCAATCAGCAAATGAATGTTGCTTTTGTAATCTACGAGTGCGAATAACATACGCAACCAACCTATCGATTAAAAACGAAGGATCTTTCTGGGCTGTTGTGGTTTTTCTTCTCAAGGAGAGACCATGTCGTCTCATAAACTTTTCACACCATCCACGACTGGCAACGAATGAGTCCCGAACAGCTGGATCATCAGTTTTTTTATCAAAAAGTTTTTTAGCTTTGAACATGATCATCTTGCGGCTGACATGTAACATTCGGCTTCTTTGATCGTAAATCCACAAAATGACGTCTTCTTCCAACTGTTCATCCATACACTTTCTACCACCTCCTTCCAATTTTTGTTTCGACTGCTTTGTTGTCTTGATTGCTGCTTCGTGACTTATCCACTCTCTCACACGTTTCGGTTCTATATTGAACTTTTTGGCAGCAGAACGTTTTGAATGAGCTCTTGCATAAGCAATGACTTGCTGCTTAAACTGCATCGTGAAAGATCTTCTTTTTTCATCTTTATGTGAGATAAGTTGCCTTTCATCCATTTCTCTTGTTAGTTATTCCTCTTCTCACTAATCACAAATGTAGTAAAATTATCGAGGCGAGAAAAAAATAAATATTTCTCGCTCTTCACCTTTGCGCTTTCTCACTTTATTTCACAATTTAAACTTATTTCATCACATTTGCTTTTTCCATGGCGCGTGCCAGATAATAGTTTCGGTACTCCATCTTTGGTGTTAGAAACAAAGTTGCTAAAACAATTATCATTGTTCAATTATTTACGAGTTGAACGGAAATATTTTCAAGTGTTCTAAATTGAATAGTTAGCTCTCTATTCAATAAAGATGAAATTTTAAGCAAAGTTACTTTCTGCCTTTCCTTCTTGAAGGTTGTAAAGAAAAGAGAGAGAGAAGTGCTAGAACAAAATTATTTGACTTTCATTAGCAAGTATGGCTAGAGTTTCTGGTTACCTCCCTTTCAAAGTCTGTCACAAAACTGAAGTTTCCACTGTCATTCGCGGCCACCATGTCTACATGTCTATTTGGACATCAACTGTTGGAGAACACCTAACTACTGCTCCAGAAACACGAGAGGAAGCCATTCAATACGACAAGTATTCCATTGGAGTGTACAAGGACGTAGACAAGGAAAAACTCTTAGTCGGACATTTACCTGCTGAAATTTCAAGTCTTTGTTATCATTTTCTTGGTCAGAATGCTGACAACGAAATCAATGCTGAAATCACTGGTAAAAGACGTCGAGAGGTTGGCCTGGTCGTCCCAACAAAGTTGAGTTTTGAGACGTACAATAAAAAATGCGCTGAAATTTTAGAGAAGGAACTTTTGAAACGCAGAGAGAAGTTTTCTACACTGGAATTGAAATTTAAGAAAAAAGGATTGTATAGAAAATTTCCAGTATATAAAAAAATAAAAACTGAGAAGAAAAAAAACGAAAACGCAAAATAAGCAAATATAAATGTTGTTCCGTTGTGTTCTTGTATCCCAATATGTCAAAATAGTCATGTTTCGAATTAACGCCCCCTCTGGGGGAGGGGCGTTTATTCGAGGGGGGCGTTTAAAAGAAGGGGGGCGTTTATTCGAAGTAATACGGTATAATAACCATAGTCCCCACCGCATTCCATCATATGTTCTAAATGTCAACTATCTTATGCAATGGCAATATTGATCTGTTCGTCACAAATATGTTATGCCAACAACCAAAAAGGCCAAAACAAAATAACATTAAAAGCACCAAAAACAATAGAATTTAACACTGCAACACCGCATGTGAACTACGGATTACGGATTAGTGTAACTCACTCACTCATTCACATTCACTGTTTCGCATTCTTTTTCCACATGGACATTGAAATAGCCAAGAAAGACAAGCTTTACGCCGTCTGAAGAAAACGAAAGTTTTATAAAAGGAGGAAATTGTTTCTTGGGAAGTGGGATGCATAACCCTTAAAATTGTTTTAGCAGAAAGGATTTTATTTAATTGGTCTTTTCCTGAAATGATAGGCCTCTGACGAAAGTGTCTTAATTTCTGAAAACCTGCGAATCTGCAGTAAAAAGACTTGTTCTTCGTTTTGGAGGATTGAAAAATGACCTTTTCATACGAGTTATTATGTTGCAACTGTAAATATCCAGCACGTTACGTTTTGAATACCATTTCGAGTGTTTTTCTAGTTTGAGTAACCTTCCTCGACCAGTAACAAGTATTAGTTTATCACAAGAAATTAATCGATCTATAATTTTTGGTTCACCTTTTCCAGCAACTTACCAAAGATCTGGGAAGGCAGTGTTTCTATGCGGCAGTTTAGTTGCATGAGCCTTCACAAAGGTTTGCTTTTTTCATAATACAACGGAACAGGTATGTTATACTACAATGTGGTCCCTGCCACCCACTTGTATATTTGTGGCTGTGAACTTCCAACTGGTCTGGTCTCCACACATCACCATACCTCAGTAGCCGTAGGACGTCCGGAAAATGTGAATCACGGGGGAAGAGATTACAAGAAGACATCTGTACAACAATAGACTATAGGGGCAAGCCAAGTTAAAATAATTGACAATCGTTTTGACTGGGTGCTTTACATCACAAAATTCCGTCTCCTATACCAGTTGTCATTACTATGACTGTGGAGAAATATCTACCCGGATTTTCACTTGAGGTTAATTCCTTAAGCCTTTATACATATATGATGTTTGCTACATTTTTACAGATGATCATTATCTTCTTGAACTATCTCGTTGTCAACGTCACTTTTGTTTTGTACCATCTCATATGGCTTTTTTGGGCTGCTATAGACTAGACGTACACACTTTGTTACATATGGCAATATATTTAAGAACAATATTAAAATAACATTAAAATAATAAACTTATATGAGATACTTATTTTTGTACGTGTACAAAAATAACTATTATATATATACTCAAGCTACAGACAGTACTGTTTCGCCCTTTGTGGGTTCATCAGTGCAGCACAGAGTTTCTGAGACATAACTCTCAGGCCATGTCGCCGGAGCAAGCACAGCTTAAGAAGTTATTGTGGGATCCTGTCAGAGTGCTCAAACTACGCATGCGCAGTGGGCTCCGCATTACGCAAACGACAGGTTCCCATCCCAGATAGAGTGCTCAACCAAACTTTATATATATATATATTTATTCACATACGTACATACATGCAAACATACATAGAATTATATAATGAGAATCTGTGACCAAAGATCAAGCAAAAATGTAATAAGTATCATATCTAAATTATATCATTGCTCAAGGTAAACCAATGCCATACTGACACCATATGGCAATCATTAGACTATAATAACTCTAAATTCGATATCAACTGCACACATTACTCTTTGCCCTGAATATTAGGTTTTCAACCAATACAACAAGTTTTATTATTATTTAAAAAAACTGTTGTTTATCAGGCTTACTGCATTAAAAAAACTAACTGAATTGTCACACAGGTACAAGTTGAATCGACAACAGCAAATACAAATTTCTGTTTAAAGACGTATTTCAATTACAGTATGCATATAATATTCAACTTACCTTTCGTGTCCATCAAGGCAATCAACAACATCTTCTGCCTCGGCGTGTAGAAGAAGTAACTTAAGGCATGCATCATGGCCATTGTAAGCTAACACACAAAATGAGCAAATTGCTATCAATTAATTTTCATTTGAGGAATCAAAATAGAAACAATTAAGCATAACAAAAAAATTATAGCTGAATCGGTAGCGAGTGCTGATGAAACAAAGCCGTCATTAATTAAAAGGTTCAAAAGCGGAGTTTTGGACCTGCGGTAGTCCTCAATTCGATCACAGGCAGCAGTACAAAAAGCTGAATAGCACTTACAATCTTTTTCTTTATTAGATGCTGTAAGTATTACCTTTTAGGGCAAAGTCAATCTTATATACTGTCTTGTCAGTGACGGCCCAAATGCCAGACTACCATCGCAGCTATCCGACAATAAAATGACCTTTTTAGAGATGAACTTCTACTCTGCATAGAAGAATAACCAACAGTACCTTGGAATTACTCATTTTGACTGTACACGACACCCAGTTTAAAAAAAAGCTTTCGGAATCTTAAGTGGAGATGCTACAGAGGTATTAAATATTACCAGCCATTTCCTATCCCATTCGGTATCTTGTTTGCAACGCCAAGGACTGATAAAAAGAAATACACAAACGTAAACCTGCAATTAAACTTAGTACTTTAATTCAGTGGTTGTACCGGTGTTCATTGGGAAGTAATTTTTAAACCGGCCTTTCCTTTCCAGGTGACTTTAACATCTTTAAGTAGTATACGCTAATGCTGGTACATCTGTTAATGAGTTATCTACAGCCTACCATTTGAAAAAACAAACAACCACAATTCATAGTCATTAAAGCTAGTGTACGCTCTTCGATTCCTTGCAAATTAACCCAATATGAACAGGGGCTATCTGTTTTGAAAATTCAACAGTTGTAATACATTAAACCGTGAGATGAATATTCTTAAACACAACACAAGTAAAACAAGGAGTGCACTAAAAAGAC
Organism: Morbakka virulenta; assembly: GCA_003991215.1. Taxonomy (NCBI): domain Eukaryota; kingdom Metazoa; phylum Cnidaria; class Cubozoa; order Carybdeida; family Carukiidae; genus Morbakka; species Morbakka virulenta. Next base: position 1,017,704 of record RDPX01000251.1, read on the forward strand.
GTTTAGCCAAGTATGGGTTATTTATTTAATACAAATGCAAACTCAGTGGTAGTGCACACAAGTCATTTACTAAAAATCTCAATCCTAAACAATCTACACTAGAGATCTACCATGGTACAGAAATCAAAAGCTGCTGTTTTTACTGCTTATACCCGGACCATTTATGTCACCCAGGGAATAACGTATAATGTTTACCTGCTGCATGCAGTGGGGTTCTTTTCGAATCATTGTCCATGGTGAGTACTGTCACTCTGTGTTNATGTAATAAGTATCATATCTAAATTATATCATTGCTCAAGGTAAACCAATGCCATACTGACACCATATGGCAATCATTAGACTATAATAACTCTAAATTCGATATCAACTGCATACATTACTCTTTGCCCTGAATATTAGGTTTTCAACCAATACAACAAGTTTTATTATTATTTAAAAAAACTGTTGTTTATCAGGCTTACTGCATTAAAAAAACTAACTGAATTGTCACACAGGTACAAGTTCAATCGAGAACAGCAAATACAAATTTCTGTTTAAAGACGTATTTCTTAAAAGGGTGGCATGTTCACCAATTACAGTATGCATATAATATTCAACTTACCTTTCGTGTCCATCAAGGCAATCAACAACATCTTCTGCCTCGGCGTGTAGAAGAAGTAACTTAAGGCATGCATCATGGCCATTGTAAGCTAACACACAAAATGAGCAAATTGCTATCAATTAATTTTCATTTGAGGAATCAAAATAGAAACAATTAAGCATAACAAAAAAATTATAGCTGAATCGGTAGCGAGTGCTGATGAAACAAAGCCGTCATTAATTAAAAGGTTCAAAAGCGGAGTTTTGGACCTGCGGTAGTCCTCAATTCGATCACAGGCAGCAGTACAAAAAGCTGAATAGCACTTACAATCTTTTTCTTTATTAGATGCTGTAAGTATTACCTTTTAGGGCAAAGTCAATCTTATATACTGTCTTGTCAGTGACGGCCCAAATGCCAGACTACCATCGCAGCTATCCGACAATAAAATGACCTTTTTAGAGATGAACTTCTACTCTGCATAGAAGAATAACCAACAGTACCTTGGAATTACTCATTTTGACTGTACACGACACCCAGTTTAAAAAAAAGCTTTCGGAATCTTAAGTGGAGATGCTACGGAGGTATTAAATATTACCAGCCATTTCCTATCCCATTCGGTATCTTGTTTGCAACGCCAAGGACTGATAAAAAGAAATACACAAACGTAAACCTGCAATTAAACTTAGTACTTTAATTCAGTGGTTGTACCGGTGTTCATTGGGAAGTAATTTTTAAACCGGCCTTTCCTTTTCATGTGACTTTAACATCTTTAAGTAGTATACGCTAATGCTGGTACATCTGTTAATGAGTTATCTACAGCCTACCATTTGAAAAAACAAACAACCACAATTCATAGTCATTAAAGCTAGTGTACGCTCTTCGATTCCTTGCAAATTAACCCAATATGAACAGGGGCTATCTGTTTTGAAAATTCAACAGTTGTAAGACATTAAACCGTGTTATCTACAGCCTACCATTTGAAAAAACAAACAACCACAATTCATAGTCATTAAAGCTAGTGTACGCTCTTCGATTCCTTGCAAATTAACCCAATATGAACAGGGGCTATCTGTTTTGAAAATTCAACAGTTGTAATACATTAAACCGTGAGATGAATATTCTTAAACNATCTACAGCCTACCATTTGAAAAAACAAACAACCACAATTCATAGTCATTAAAGCTAGTGTACGCTCTTCGATTCCTTGCAAATTAACCCAATATGAACAGGGGCTATCTGTTTTGAAAATTCAACAGTTGTAAGACATTAAACCGTGTTATCTACAGCCTACCATTTGAAAAAACAAACAACCACAATTCATAGTCATTAAAGCTAGTGTACGCTCTTCGATTCCTTGCAAATTAACCCAATATGAACAGGGGCTATCTGTTTTGAAAATTCAACAGTTGTAATACATTAAACCGTGAGATGAATATTCTTAAACACAACACAAGTAAAACAAGGAGTGCACTAAAAAGACGTTTAGCCAAGTATGGGTTATTTATTTAATACAAATGCAAACTCAGTGGTAGTGCACACAAGTCATTTACTAAAAATCTCAATCCTAAACAATCTACACTAGAGATCTACCATGGTACAGAAATCAAAAGCTGCTGTTTTTACTGCTTATACCCGGACCATTTATGTCACCCAGGGAATAACGTATAATGTTTACCTGCTGCATGCAGTGGGGTTCTTTTCGAATCATTGTCCATGGTGAGTACTGTCACTCTGTGTTTTGGCTTCGATGTGAGGATCGCTTTAACGCATTCACTATGGCAGAGAAATAAAATAACAATTGTTGCTATGAAAACTATAGCAATAAACCAATTAATAACAATTAAAGCCACCAATCAGAATTTAATAATAAAAATCCAACAAACAACCAGGTGAGGAAGCTTATAACCAAATAATTATTTATCACCATTTTTCAAAATGAGGGTCCGCAGTATCATTAACAAAAATAACAAGCTTGAGTAGGTGTCATATCCCACGCCATTCTATCTCATGATATGACGTAATTTTGTTGACACTCGCCACCAAAACACCTGAGAAAACATTGTGTAATTAACCTAACGTCTCTGTGGAAACTGCGTATTGACGTTAATGTGATTGATTTAATCCTTTAGGCAAATAATGTGTCTAATGAAAGTGTCGAGTAGAAATATTTATCATGACTGCAAACTTTGCAATGCTTTAACTCTGATGTCAAATTCCGCACTGCATTATGGTGGTTATCTTTGGTTTCGTGAAATGCTGACAGATGGTGTCTCTGATATAAATTACCATCCCCCAAACTGCCCTAAGCCAACACGTATGAGTGATGGCTGAAGAAACTAACATAAAATATGAAAAACCGTAAAGAAGTCTACAGGGGGCCACTCTCAGGTCTTCGACATATGACCAAGAGGGCAGACGAGCAGTCCCGGGCTAATGAGGAGAAGAATGAAACATAAAAGAATATTCAACATCTGAAATTACAACCTAAGAACAATAAATGATCTTAACTCAGAAATTTGGTTATATGAAGTCAAGGAAGTAATTGGGGCACCATTGCTTTCTCCGAAACAAGTGAAACAATAGAAAACTGAGATACATGAGGAAACTGAGAACAAACCCTTTCAGGCAATGAAACCACATGTTATTGGGTAACATGTATACCACTTACGTAAATTAATCTCCGACACATCAGCAACGCCGAGACCACGAGGCAAATTCTCAAAACTCACTTTCGTGTTACGCAATTTCCTAACTTCAACATATTTCGAAAAAAGAAGTTCCCGAGTTATAGGACAACATTCAAACCACAGCTGACGGTATATCGCTTAAAGATCACCTTTTCATAATGGGAGACTTAAGCAGCTTTACACCAAACTTAGCAATTTTCATCACACGTATCCACCCGCAATGGGCAAACATACTGTCATCAACGCAATTCCACGTGGAGAACTACTTGTAAACTTTTGCACCAGAAATAACCTTGCTGCTGCAAACACTAAATTTATCAAGTAAACCCTGTATACTTGGACCTCGTCAAATGGAACTGCACAAAATCAATCCACTTCATATAAACAATAAAACCACTAGGTCGCCAGCAACTCCTCACCAACACCAAGTGTTTGATACCCCATACATCTCTGTTCACCACACGGTAAAAACAAAAATAAGAACAAGCTTCTCTTGGCCAAAGAAACTCAGTACAAACCAAAAATATGGTCTAGAGCAGTTTAAAGAACCGCTCTATTTCAGCCAAATTTCAATTTGAAATCCCCTAAAAATATCACGAGCACTGAAATACTTAATAATTTATCTCCGAAGAAATACTGGTGTCTGCATCAAAACACATGCTAAGAATCAAGCAAAACTGACCCATATGGATATCTTACAACAAAAGACAAGCAATCAGTAATAAAAAATAAGGAAAGGAACGAGAACTAAATCGACTCAATACGAAGCTCCAAAAGCAGCATGAAAAAGCTAGCCAAAAAGACAAGATCAAACAAGTACAAACAAGTAATACCGAAGTAGTTTCTCTTTCGCCCACAACAATACAATGTCGTGCTCAAAATGCAAAAAATAAAAACAAAAAACATCAGTCGGGCGGTATCATGGGCAAAGATGGTAACCTTCTAAGCAAAAAAAAGAAATAATTGACATATAGTCAAACTTCTTTGAAGAACACTATGCAGATAATTCAACTAGTTTTCCGGCTGATGACTACTCTGAAGTTAAAATTCCTGCTATTCTGCAAAATGAAATAAAACTGCATTTAATGCTAAAATGAGATTAAATGCCCAAGGCGTACAGTGTCCTGGTCTTGACAACACCTGCTCTGAATACTAAAAAGCAACTGGCTGACCACTAATTAAAGTTCTGTTACACTTCTTCAACCAAACAGTAACTAACTACATGAAAGACACCACAAACAACCAAAGATTTGTTAAGCAATATTTATGGTCCGATACGCTTGTGAGCTGTATGTATTAAGTATTTATTACTATCATTGCGACAAGAACAAAAAGTGACATGAATGCACCCTTTCCTCCCAATCAAGCTCCTATCGGCCTGACAAAGGAACCAGAGAACAGATACCTGTCCTTGAACCTATAGTAGCGGGATCCACTGAAGACAACAAACTACTGTATATATATCCTTTATAGATTTTACCAAAGCATTTGTCAGCGTAAAACTTCCTTGTCTGTGGAAACTTCTTGAAAGACTAACAGAAAAATTAATAAGATACACAAAAACCTACGGTAATTCTAAATTCTTCATTTAAACCGATATTGGCATCTCAAGATCAGTCTGCATACCAAAAGCAGTGAAACATGATGGTGTAATTTCAGCTATGTTCTTCTGTATTGTAATGGCTCCAATGCTCTTTAAAGCTGAAGATGAATGTAAGGTTTCTCAACTGCCTGACACACCCATCCTAAATTCCGCTACGCCGATGATATTTCTGCAATAAATGGATCTTGTCATAACTTTCAATCCTTTATTGGCATTCTTGTCAGATATGCCATAGAAACTGGTAACTTCTGTCAATGTATCAAAAGCAAAATGCAAGACAAGGAGGAAATCTAATCCAGACCGTAACATTACAGTAAATGGCGAACCTACTGAGAGAGTTTCTGAATTCATCTATCTCGTACACAAACTCTCTTCGAAAAATTATGCAATGTTAGCTGTGAACCATAGAATTGGACTTCGATGACCTGCTTTTAAAAAGAACAAAATTGCTTTTACTTGAAAACGGGTTTCATACTACATACAATCAAGCATCTACAACACGTATGTCCTTCAGAGTATTTCACCTGGACTCCTACTGCAATGTAAAAAAATGGAAGTCTTGGAAAATCACGTCATGCGACTTATGACCAACACCAAACTTACATACCATGTTAGAATTGAAAAACTAAGACAAAAAACCCCATTTACTACCAATGACTTCTATCATCCAAAGTAAAATGTCCCAACTATTTGGCAACATTAAACAAATGGAAAAAGAAATAGACAATAGTTTAAAAGATGGAAAAATAACAACTGCTTGGGCGGACCTTGATACAGCTGGCCTGGACACTCTTCTCAAATAGCGAGAACTGTGCAAACAGCTTTCTCGCGCCAGTGCCTATTCTGGCGACGGCATAGAAAATGATTAATACGTTACTTTGACCATATCTTCTTTGTTTATGGACTAATTTTTGTAATTTGGAATATAAAAATCCCCAAAAAAGAAAACAAAAACCCCTCTAAACAGCAAAGGAGCTATGATGAAAAAACGACAGTTGCATTTCATGCCTCTTCGTCGATAGCCTTTAAGGTCTTAAAACCTGCTATTGGCGCTTGATGAGCACTACTTTCACACGGCAAAACCTATAAAAATTGAGAGTGAACTGGAGTCCTGCTACGTTTGACAGTAGGATTGAGCCAGTAAACACCATAACATCCAAACAGCAGAATAATTTTCACCAAACCATCAGCTTCCCAATTTTCAACTTTATCATTTTTAATTTTCAAGAACTTATTAGTTTTAACAATATTAATTAACACCCTTTTTCCTGTCTGCAAATTTGAACAAAAGCGGTTTTATGTAATGATGACAACTAAACAAGAAAGCAGATAGGCAGGCAGAGAAATCGGCAAACACTGACCAACATTTATCTTAAAAAAAAAACAGTTTTAAGAAACAACTTACATATGCCCAGCAAACGCTGCAAGGTCTAGTGGTGTAAATCCTACGAAATAAATTTGTTATTGATTAAAGCACTCTTAACTAGGCAAACTACTACAAAGTAATGTAACAAATAAACTGACGCTTCTGTTTATAAAACTGCGCTTAAAAACCGCAAAAGATGGGCTAAAACCTTTTTCCAAACACAAATACAACATGCTCATACCTTAACTTACGTAAAAATATTCGTCCCAAAATATACAATTTTTGTTAAAATTCACATCGAAAATGATACAAGAACACAATTTGTTGTGGAGTATGGTTGCGTCAAAACAATACACGTGATATACCTGTGATTTAATACGACTGGTGTGTCTGTCGGGAAAATTGTAAATTTCGAAAACCTTAATACGTGTATTTCTTTTTAGAGTATATCGGTATTTCAATATCTTGAACCTCAATAAAGTTCATCCAGTCCAGTCTTCCCGCTTGCTATTATTAAATTATGTTTTCAAAAACAATTACTGAACAAGTTAATGAAAAGGAAAAGTCTATCTTGACGAGCATCAATATTTTGAAGAGCTTTGGTGCTGCTTAACTCTTTAAGGACTAATTCACAGAAAAAACTAAATTAACGTTCAAACAATTTATTTATAAGTCTCTGTAAAAACACTGGGCAACTCTCTACTTTTGTTGACCGGGAGACACAAAAAAATATTCTTAATTTTGTACGTAATAGCTAATAGTAAATAGTAAAAACAGTTACGCTTTTCAAATCAATAATCAGTAACTCAGTAAAATTTAGAAGTTTTCGCGGTGAAGAGTTTTGAGTATATTAAAAGACTCCATTAAAAACACAAGTTAATGACGAGTATGGCTTTCAAGTGAGTACTGCTGATTGTGATACATGACTACCATTCTTTAAAAATCTAATTTTTAACAATATTTGCTTTACCTTTCGGTTTTGGGGCGATCTACTACGTTTTTAACACTGTGTTTTATTGTTCTGTCTTATAAGGGCTGGGATGTTCCATTTGTCACATAACAAAAACACCAACCAAACAAAAAAGATTACAAAATAACGTATCACATAAAAAAATAAATGGCCGTTGTTTGTTGAAACGAAATTATAAATCCGTTGTCTCATCCTCTCCCTCTGACTGTTACTAAGTAAATGACGGGATTTATTTCTCATTTTATAATTGTTTTGTGCAACGCTAGCCTTGTGGTATTTAATAAACACAGTCTGAGATAGAACGTTCTTTTGTAGATATAGAAATTTATTATGTCATAAAACGCGGGGTTTTTTCTGAGCTAGGTTTCGCGAGATACTTTTACCATCGCCGAGTCTGATGGCATAATAAACCTCCTATATCTGTGTTTTCCACTGAGTATATAAGTCAAGAATGTCAGGCTTTTTTTATCATAATTTGTCATTTGGTTTGTGGATGGTTGCTGGGTATCAGTAATGCCACAAACAGAACAGCATAACTAAAAAAAGAGAACAAAAACAGTTTACCATTTGCATCTTTTAAATTAAGGTCATCATATGCTCGAATAAGAACTCTAACTGCATCAACATGACCATTGTATGCCTAAAAAAAATATGTGTACAATAATGATGCCCATAAAACTTGTCAAGGTCAAAAACCACTTTGGACTATCAAACAATGTAATAACAGTGCTTTCCTGAATCCAATGACATCAAGGTCCACTTATAAAGTTAGTTATTTAAGTTAACATGCACCAAACTATGACTACCACATTGTGTTCTGGTTGTTTTTCTGATCACCCTCTGTGTTAAAAATGACTACTAAATTTGAATGAGCAATCCTATCCTGTAATCACCAGGAAATCTTAAACAATAACTAGATTTATCTTCCTGTTTTTGTCAATGTTATACTCGGGCAGATGTGTCAAATCTGATGTAATATGCCTGGCAACGCGAAAGAAGGAATGAGTTAACGGATGGTTTATAAATTTCGAAAACTTCACAGTCCTTTCTGAAAGGGTATGTAAGGTAATAATTGCATATTTCGTTACTCATTCATCAGCTGCCATGTACATTTTACTTCGTTGCCTGACAAACATCAAAGCCCTTCTCTGCTAATGAGTCAACTGGCCATTTCCAAGTACAAAACTGATGAATAGGATAGGAAAGCAGATTTTAGTCAGTGTGGTGAATACCCTTGATAACGAGGTGCATCATTTTCCCCCTTGCTTCAACCACTTTTCTTTCAAAGAAATGTGCAACGTCTAGCAATCTTCCTAAAACTATGAAAAATTTAATATCATCAATACTTATAAGTGTAATACCACATGTGAATACATTTTATACACATGTATGTATGTATGTATGTATGTATGTATGTATGTATGTATGTATGTATGTATGTATGTATGGTATGTAGGTATGTATCTATATATCGATCTATCGATCCATTTTTCCATTTATCTAACTAACTAACTAACTAACTAACTAACTAACTAACTAACTAACTAACTAACTAACTAACTAATTAACTAACTAACTAACTATCTATCTATCTATCTATCTATCTATCTATCTATCTATCTATCTATCTTAATGTGTAATGTATATATATACAAAATCTCTACAAAAATACATCATTCGTCACATGGTAACGTTTCAATATTTCTTCTTCAGGGTCCCAAGTCTGTATATGAGGTACATTGGAGTAAACAATTCTTTTCAATTTCTATTTTTCTATAACTTTTTTCACTCCTTGGAAAGCCACAAGCGACCACTTACCTTCGCTAGAAGTCAAGAGATCGAAAGGAAGCAGTCGACATAAGAATGAAAGCAGACAATGGTTAACAGGCTACTTAAAAGGAAGATCAAACTGACGACCAGCGGGATAGACTATGAAGTTCCAAGTATCATTTGCTCAACTGAACCTGTAAAAACACACAGGGAAATCCATGACACACAACGTATATGGGTAATCATTCATTCCTTCAAATTTCTGGGGTTTTTCCTAGCATGCTTTCTACATACAACCCTGTATGTGTCTATGTAGACATGCAGCCCAGACTCAATTCCCAAAAAACTTTCCTCTACAATTAGTGAATTCTGGCGATCCTTAAAATACTAGTATGGGTCCACTGCGAATACGTAGAGACTCTCGCTTCTCAACGGTAATAAAACATACTAAAATTTCAAAAAATTCGATACCACAACCTATTTTAATAAGAAGCTTTAAATCACCGATATGAAATTCTCAAAAACACGATCTTCTAGTTCTTACCTACATCTATAACAAATAAAATCTAACTTACATAAACAAACATCGAAAACGCAATCATTTTACAAGCAATAATAACATGGCGGGATATGTCCGTGTATATGCATGCATGCGTTGCATTCCAAATACTTTTGAATACCATTACAAACGTCTGTGAAAACCAGTAAGAACTTTAAAGCCTTTTTAATGCCAAACTTACCGCAAGATGAAGTGGGGTCGTCAGCACAGCCAAACTTGATTTCCGAGCCAAAACTAAGGCCTCGGCTCCAACATCCAACAGCTACAAAAAAGGAGGAGGGAAAGGCAAATATTATGACTACGATGCAGAACAAACTAGGCTATTTCGTCAAGTTTACACTATTATTTGAGTTTTATATATATCTTCCTTGATAGGGGAAAGTATAAAAGATTGTAATTTGGGTTATCGCTGGAGTATCCTCTAAACGCCAAGTAATTCTTTTAGAATGCTTATCAAACAAATTCAGGAGTCAAACTGCACTGGAAAGAGGAAGGAAAAGGGACCAACACTTTTAATTCGTATATATTAATGCAAAAAAAACGTTTGGTATCATATAGAGTTGCTGCTGGGATATTAATGAACTGAATCAAGTTCATTAACATCTTAACACCAACTCAGGAAGATCGTTGATGTAAAGAGGGATGAAAGCTTGATCAAGAAAATAACCTTAAGTACGCCAGACTTAATGGAATTCTTATAACCTTTAATTCCATCCTGTGTAACACAAATTTTACGATCAGCGCGAAAGGACCTAAGGATATCAAAGAAACTTCACAAATACATTAACCAGAAAACTTATGGAAGAAGTCACGGTCCCATACCTTATAAAATAGATTCGAAATATCAAGAGCTACAGAAAGTTCTTCACCAGAACTATCCATAAACTTATAGACATAATCCGTGATTAGTGTCAAAAGGTAAACCAGTCGAGCGAGTTCCTTTAAATCCGTAATGAATATCCACAAAGTGGTCTAGGCTTTACAAGAATTCCACCAATGCACACTGTTGATAAATCGTTTCAAGAACTTACTAGTGACAGAAAGAAGATTTACAGGTCGATACTTCTTAGGATCAGATGGATCACCTCGATTCTTGAAGGCAGGGGGCGAAATTAGAATTTTTCCGAGTAGGCTGAATGTCATTTGGGGAAGAGTTGGCAGGGGAAAAATCTTGAAAAAACCCCAATAGCCAACTTGGGGGCATTTGTTTGATTGAAATTGTCATTTAAAAAATTGAAGAAAAGGAATAGATGTTTGAAATTATCACCTAGACACCGATTATCAGCACGGCGACTAAGACCCACGGCGAGGGAGGGGGAGGGAGAATTAAACGGAGCGACAGCAGGCAATATATGTGAGAAATGCTCTCCATAACTGAGATTATGGAGGCCATTATTTTCATGAGTTCGACAACGCCAGACCTCAACCTAGTGTTTCAAGGTCTCGGGATGAAAACAAAAAACGATAGACATGAAAAGAAGAACAACATAAAGAAATATAAAAGAAACAATCCATTCTCTTATAATGTCTGGCAATGGTATGAATTGTGTATCTTGCACTCTTTCAGGAATTACATTATTATAGGTGAAATTAGAGTCGCCAGAACTTTCATTTTCAACTATTTGTTCTCTAGTCCCCTAATAGCTCTCTGCTTTTCCTCTCTACTAACTTGATCTCGTAAGATTTTTGTAGTAAAGTAATTAAGTTTGGGATCTTCTTGGCTTTTAAATAGCATTTTTAGAGATCTTGGTTCAGTTTACCTGTCCATTCAGATTGCTTATTATAACCTAGCTTACTACTCTAAACAAGAAGCTCTGATGTAATGTTTTAAAGTAAAGACACTTGAAAACAAATCCAAGATTTATAGTTTATTTTATGTGGTCATTTTTAAAGGTATTTTAATTTAAATTTTCTTCTTGTACAAAAATAGTAAACGTCAAGTACATTCAGAAAATACAAGTATTATTCTAAATATGTCATCAGAAAATACAAGTAACCTCTTCTCTAAAAAGAGCTACGCGGGCAATTGCGGCGAGTAAGCTTTTACAAGACATTTCCTGTTAGCACTTGCAATTTCAAAATAATAATTTCAATCAAGGAAACGTGATCGAAATAAAATAAAATACAGTAAAACCCATCAGATAAAAAACAAATGATTGACCACAGTCAGGTCTAGACTAAAGAAATTCGGCCAATCTGAACAAAATCTCAATTCTAGCCTCGAGTGTCGGGAATTGTATGGGGGAATTTTAAGGTAATTATGACAAAGTTTAACTCCAAGCGTGCTAGGTTTACGTTGCTTACCATCTCGATTACCAGTGTATGTCCATGCACTGCAGCAAAATGAAGCGGAATAAAACCATTTTTGTCCCTCTTTCTTGTACTTGCTCCATTTCGAAGGAGCCGTTCTACAACTCTGCATTCATTGAAATAAAAAAAAACCAACAAAACCAAAAGACAATAAGAAAATAATTCCAATGCTAGGGACGTGTTACCACAACATAAGCACTAGGGGCAACAAGCGCCCAAAGCTGTTTCCAGTTCAAAGATATTGCTTCACCAACAATCAGTTTTTAATATTTTTCTATTTATCAACTTGTAATGATAGCTTATTACATATTTATATCATACTCAAATATCGCTTCATAAATGCGTTGAAAAAAGCTTCTCAAAAATAGTGTAATTAACTACAAGGTCCAATTGTGGTGTAAAGACTCACGTACCCCCAATATTTTAACTAAGTTAGGAAGCAAACGTTTAATAACGAAATGTCTATATTAACCAAACACGAACTGTTACACAATGAGTACAGATGGGTTGTATAAAATACGAGAAACAAGATATGGCTAGCATGCGTTCACACATATTAGCGAGACCAATGTTATGGCCTTTTTATGTCCAATATGTTAACGTGCCTCAAAATAGGTGTTTCTCAAAGGGGATGATGAGGATGCTGTAAACAAATGTGGCTTCATTTTAGCCGAAGACCACAAAAATGCGTACATAAACTTCTTCATTTCAAAATAATAAGTTGTACAGTATTGGTATTGCTCAGATCAGTACCAATCTAGATAATGTGCATTGTTTGGGTGAGCCACCAATCAAAAGCAGTTGTTGTCTTACAGTGTGACAAAGAGGTCCAAGGACGAAAATAAACCATCCTCTTCTGTTAGTCATTGATGGCAACATTCCAAGCCACAGATGTTTTCTGTATGGTAAAAGAAATCTTTACAGGACTGTAAGTCAGAAATTGGCTGCATTTAAAGAAAAAGTTGGCTTGTGGCTCAGACGTGAAAAAAATGGAGCGTGGAAAATTTTCCTTCAACTTGAAAAGGAGGTGACGCAGGATGGTTTCCTGAATCCCGACTGTATTTCAAAACTTTTTGAACATCTTCCACTACTGTGAACCTAATTCAACGGCTGCTACTCCGGTGTAGAGCTCAAAACCTGCGACAAATGGATCCTGGACTTCAGGTTAGGTTGTGAAAGCTGTTGAAGATTACACTAACATTTAAGAAAATTCTATAGATGTGAAAAACAGCGTTGGAATCCAAATGAAGTCGGTCGATGATCACCTAGAGCACTTCTTGGCTTATTTAATGGCAAAGAAGGCTTTCGCTGTGCTGCTGCCTAATAATGCTAGGTTTGCTGTTTGCTTAACATGAAAGACAAGATGAGAAACAGACTCGATCCTAAGAGTGACACACGATTAGCACTGAGCACAAAATCACCAAGATTTATTGGCATCACAAACTGAAAAAAATAGCACTGAAGGCAAAGTGTTGTTTTCAGAAAATACATAACATCTTTAGAGATTATTAGTTAACAACGAAAAACAAGTTAAGGGTCCTATGTTTCTAAGTATATCCAATCCTGACGTATAGGTCCAAATGCTGGACCAACTCAGATACTATGGAGAAGCGTCTGAAAGGGGCTGAGCTTTGGTCGCAGAATGATGAAAATTTCATGAAGAAAACAGGTTAAAAATGCGGCAGTATTAAAACAACAACAAGAATGAAACTGCATACTAACAATGATATGGAAACGGCGGTTAAACTTCTTGATAATTGGCAAACTGGAATATTTTGTTATCAATGCAAAGATTGAAGGGAAAAGACCAACAGGGAGGCCGAGGATTACGTATGTTGCTAGTATTAGCAAGTGGATTAAGAGCTCTGTTCAGGAAGTTTTGACATCAAAGAAAAGTGAGCCGAGATCATTGACAGCACAGACAATAAAAAAGAGAGTAATCTAGGTCTTTGCAATACACTACTTTTTTGACAGTTATACGAATAAAGATTAAAGGAACAGGGTGCTTTTATTATCTACACAGGAGATTCGCTTTTTTTCATCAATTCTGGACGTGGTGCGAAAACTAATTTACGATTTTAAAGTGGTGCCAACAAGAAAAAAAAGTAAAGAGCCCCTATTTTAATCTTGCTCATTTTATTGGATGTGCATTACTCTTCTTTATTTTTCCATTTAAAAATCCTGATACAAGATACTGACTGGTCTCGAAATTTTTTTAAAGCAACGTGGCTTTCATGGCTTGAGTTACTCAAAATATGCTTAGTAAAGCAAATACAAAATACAGCAGGTCAGCTGTTCAAATTATTGGGATTGCATTCATTAATGCGCATCTGTATTTCTGATATGGTTCTCCCAGAATATATACCAATGTATACATTTTTAAATGATAAGAAACTTTTTAAGGGTTAAAAAAGAGTAACCCTACCGTTGTCATACGTGTACAAAGTATCTCGCATGTTTATCTACAAATCTGTGAGAAGTAACTTACAATGCCTTTTCATCTTTAGCAGCCGCATAATGTAATGGTGTACATCCACTCGTGTCCTGTTTATGAACACTACATCCTTTAGACAGCAGTAAACTAACACTTCTTTCAGCAACGTAAGCACAGGCATAATGCAGTGGTGTTCTAAAATAGAAAGATATTTTTCATCAATAACAAACACTTAAACTGTTCCTTTCTTACAATCCGGATATACTTTTTACAGCGAAAATATTATCATTTCTGAGTGTTGGGTTTTACTTCTGAGTAACAGAAGAAAAAAAGAGAAAGAAAAAGGGCAGGGAAGCAAAAAAATGGAAGAAAAACAGAGAGTGCAGTTTCCAGGAAAACGAGAGAGGCATGCAAAGAGATGAGAAGCTAGTTGAAGGTGATGAAAAAAAGAAGTAAGGACAGGGCGATATGGGAAAGTCAGAGAGATGGTTGAGTGTGAGATATGGGTAAGAGAAGAACAAGCGCGATGGAAAAAAGGGATAGCGCGGCGAAGGAGCGAAGAAAGAAAGAGCGAGGGGGCGAAATAAAGCATGGAGGAGGAAAGGGCGACCGGAAAAAGAAAGCGGCGGGTTCTTTGAGATGATATAAGGAACTAAATAAAATGTAAAAAAAGGATTCTAATTGAAGGAACAGGAACATTCTAGATTAGAGATATGCAATGCGGAAAGATGGTTTGACGATTTAGCAGTCCTTTGAAAAAAGCTGATGCCATAAAGCCTCCTCCGAACCCTAAACATTTCTACAAAAAACCCCTATGAACCCCCCCCGCTCCTACTATTTATGTATCAGCCCAAAAAAACATTTTAGCATTATCGCACCAACCTCCGCGGAAATTCGCTGATCAAATTATCAACACTTTCAAATGAGCTTGCTAAAAACCAGCTGTGGCCAATTCCTCTACCTTATTTATTTCCTTCCCGTATTTTCCAAATTCCCTTTGTGCATTAAAGTTACATATACAGGTTTTCACAATTGTCAAGGTATTTTATATGCGCGAACCATTGCCATGTTGCTGAGGATAAAAAGGCTATTGACAACCAAACAATGGAATATGCGAGGCACATCTAACATATCCAGATAGGTTTTAATCTACTGCAAATTATCATTGCTGACCTTAATGAGGTAGTAAATGAAGTACTTACCTCCCAAGTTTGTCCGATAAATCAAATTGTGCGCCGTGTTTTAAAAGAAGATCAACACAATCCCGAATCCTACCAAATAGAGAAAATTCTAAAGCTGTTGACAACAACTGTTGGCTAAATTACTAAAGACGACAGTTTACTTTGTCTAACCGCATTATTAAAATCCCAATACGTCATCTATCCAATTAAAAATACTTTATTCAATGAAGCTTCACTTTACTAAGCTCGATTACTATCAACTTTCAAGTATCTTAGTACAGACAGCAAATAAAACAAATCTAAGTAAGAAACGTGTGCACTAAACAACAGGAAAGCAACCATTGAAATATACAATATCCATAACTTATGGGGATTTGATTGTAACATACTAAAATTGTCTTTATAAGTGTCTTTCAAATTCTATTCTTTATCTTTATCTTTGACACATTAAATTAATTCTGTACAACAAACATGGAGGAAATAATAAATTTACAAAACCTATCCTCACCACCCTGTAGTTTTCTGTTCAAAGTAGTAAGCGGTGTTTTCCACACTCGACAGGCCAAGCATATTATTTACATGGTACACCCTGAGACTAATTTCTAATATTCACGATGTCAATCTTCAGAATCGTTTTGACCAAAGTATGCGATAAGGTCTCTGGTCAAAACATAACTTGTGTCTTTGAAAATTAGGCCATCGTTCACTTTTAATTCTTTCTAAATGGCAGAGCAGGAAATCACTATCTCCATCTATACATTATTATCAAACACTTGCCTTATTCTGCCAGGAGAAAACACCTGTGGGCATGTGTGATTGGCAACTTGACCACGATAATGCTTCAGCTCACATCACTATCAAAGACACGAACTATTTCACCAAAAGGAACTGCTTCCCCACCTTTCATGCTCACGTCATTCCCGGCTGTGACTTCTACCTTTCTCCGAAATAAAGATAGGAGAATAACAATGTTCATGCTTTCCAGGTTGTATGGAGAAGTACCTAAGTGCTGGGAAGGTGACACGTAGTAGAGGGTTTGTACAAATACATAAATTACTATACTAGCGTTAAACAACTGGCAGTTTTCCATAATTTTTATGTAAAAAAAAAAAGACTGGAGTCCAATTATTCCACAATAGCTTCTCTCACCATGGCAATATATTTAAGAACAATATTAAAATAACATTAAAATAATAAACTTATGTAAAATACTTATTTTTGTATGTGTATTTTTATAACTTAAGTTGCATTTTATTATATTTTGTAGATAAGTGTCTGATGATGTCCGCAAAGACGAAAATATTCACAAAATGATTCCTTAACTCCTATTTATATCAATGTAAAAATATATGTGCATACATAAATAAACAGGTATGTATGCATTCTTACCACCCCATTTTGTAGGGGTAAAAATAATTAAAAAGAAACCCTATCCGCGGTTCGTTATGCAATCCGCCTTTGTCAAAAAATGACAAATTATTGCAAATTTTTAAAACATATCCAATCTACGTTAGAATACGTTAAACTGTTTGATAACAAAACCCCGTCTTAACATTTTATACATCTTCTAAAGTCATCAGTGCAGTTCTTCCAATTTACAGTGGATAGGACGACGAAGAAAAAAGTATTATACTAAACAGGCATTGTTGTAGTGACACCCTATGGGATTTCGATTCCAAAAATTCGAAACACTTAACCAACTTACATACGCAAATATTTCGAATGCAAATGTTAAACTTACCCACTGCAAGCAGCGGCGTGAAGTGGCGTCCTATCATTCGCATCTATTGAATTTACATTACACCCTAACGGAAAATAAAACAAAGTTTAAACAGGTCAGTGTACACCCTGAGCAATAACTGCCGTTATAAATAGCAAAGAAAACTTGTTTGCAGCGGACTGCTAGGGTTGAAAGTAAAGATCCTAATTTCTTAGGGTAAAACTGTAAGTTAACCATCTAACCACCAATCAGCACCATGTGGAAATCTAGTATTCAAACAATACTTTTAGTTAAAAAGGTTACATTTTTGCCATGACACCAATTGTGACTGGTGGCCTCGGAGTTGTCTACAGTCTAAGCGACAGCCTGACATCATTTCAAATAGAGCAGAAGAATTTTGACAATTTAAAGGAAGCTGCTCTGCTTGGATAAACTAACATCCTAAGAAAGGTGTTTTCTATTTAAGTTCAGTTGTTTTGAATGGATCGCAGTGAGAAAAAAAACAAAGCAAAAGCTGTGTGACAATCAATGAAAATAATAATAATAATAATAATAATAATAATAATAATAATAATAAGGCAAGATGTTGTTGAAAATGACTTCGACATGGAGGAGAGATTGACACAAGCAAGTGATGAAACAAAAGGTATTGTGGAAAGGCTAAAAGCGATACTAGTAGAAGGAAAGAAAAGTGATGGAATCATGTTCAAAAAATTAGATAGAAAAGCTCTCAAAATTCAGGTTGAGAAAGTAAATGAAGCAATGAAGTACACGAAGTGCAGGAACATTACAGAAACGAACAATCTGATCATAGCTGGAAGTGTATGGGTCGCAGAGAAATTTGGATTGAAAACAGGTGTTCGACAGAAACGAAATGAACCAAGGTGGAAACGGAGAATAAAGGGTGACATAAGGAAATTGAGACAGGATGTTAATTTACTGGAAAGAGATCAGAAAGGACAGTTAGGTGTGAAGAAGACAAAGAAAATCAAACAACTAAATGAAAAGTACAGGGTCAACAGAAAGGGGATAAAAACTGTCATAGAAGAAATAAAACAGAGAATGGT
>RDPX01000251.1:1045557-1057924 GCA_003991215.1 Morbakka virulenta
CGGGAACAGCCAGGATACTTCAAAAAGTATTGGAGATGTAAGGTGAAAGAAACCTCTTGGCCATGGGCTGCTGGTGGTGGCTAGCCCAAGAGATGTTATTCGGCAAAAAGAACAGCCTGTGCAAAATGAGAAAATAATAATAATAATAATAATAATAATAATAATAATAATAATAATAATAATAATAATAATAATAATAATAATAATTTAAAAAAACTAATGTCCTGAGTATTGACATTAAACTGCATTCGGTTGTTGAGTTTCAACGTGGGCGAACCAGATTACCCTTTGCCACAACTACCTCCAGGTCACCCTTGGGCAAGGTGTAACAACTGCAAGCCTATCCGGGACTTTAAAGTACCAGGTTGACATCCGGCAGGGTTAAGTCTGTCCGATTTATCGGCGTGGAGTAGGAATACCTGTGTCGAGATACCCTCTTCCTATGGCCAGGGTAGGGTCATCAGCCTTTGTCGGCAGTCATTCTGGGGGAAGGAAAACCCAAAGAACAAAGCAACCATAGTTGTAAATTCCAGGTTGACGTCTGGCAGGTTGTAGCTGTTTCCCATGTTCAGGTTAGGATCTTCAGCTTTGGAAAGCAGCTTTCCTAGAGATGGTCTCGATAAAAATACTGGCGGTTGTGCAGCCCTAAATTCACAAATCCTTTTTATAAGTGCTAATGTCAAATCAAAATTCTGAAAATAACGGCGTGAATGGGACTTGAACTTTATGTGAAGGTGCCTCGCCCGGCAGGTGTCCCCTGGAACAGCAGCGGAGGCCCGGTCGATATCCTGCGACTGTTTCTGTGGCACGCATTGGGCTCAAGTGAACCCAATGCGTGCCCTGATTCACAAGAGGCCCAGGACTTTTGGACAGGCATATGGAGGAAAAATAAAAATTATAGAGCCGATTCCCAATGGATAAGAGATGTCAAAGAGAACCTAAAGAGCCCAACTCATGACAGAATCACGGCTCTCTTGAAACGCTAATGAAAGTCATTAGAAAAACACCAAATTGGAAGGATCCCGGCCCAGATTACACCCAGGGATACTGGATCAAAAACTTTGAAAGCTTGCACACCAGACTGCGTGAATTATTCCAGACTTGTTTGCACTCTGGTCACGTACCAGAATGACGTTGGGCAGCACGGTGCCCATCCAAAAGGACAAAACAAAAGGCAGAATTGTCAGTAATAACAGGCCAATAATGTGCCTATCTTTGATATGGAAAACGTTTACTGGAGTCATTAACGAAGAGACGTACAAATTCCTAGATGATAATGAACTCCTCTCTTAAGAACAAAAGGGGTGTCGTAGAAAATCTCGTGGTACTAATGATTTGCTTTTTATAAATCAAATGGTAATGAAGGAAGTAAAAAGGCCTATGATATGATTCCACATTCGTAGATAAATGAGTGCCTTGTTATGCTTGGAATAACCCACCGAGTTGTACAGCTATTGAAGAACTGTATGGAAAACAGGAAAACAGATCTATATTGTGGGGATGAATAACTGGGCAGGATTAGCATAAAAGAATTTTCCAAGGAGATCCCTTTTCTTCCTTACTGTTTGCAATCTTATTCCACTTACTGTTCTACTTAGAAAATCAAATTCCGGGCACGAGTTTTCAAGCAACGGTGAAAAATTGAACCATCTACTATTTATGGATGACCTAGAACTCTATGCTGAAAATGAGAAACCTTTGGATTCCCTCATCCAGACAGTACGGATATTTAGTTAAGATATCGGTATGGGATTTGGGATTGAAAAGTGTGCTACTCTCTTCATTAAAACGATAAAAATACCCGACGGAAGGAAAACCCAGATAAAAGCAACCACCATCTTATGGTGAAATGACATCTTTAAACCAAATAGAAAACAATCACTATACCTTCCGGTGAAGGTGTCGCGTGCGGCATAAGGTAAGGAAAAATAAATATCTCCAAAAAAATTCCTCCGATTTTCCAAAAGGACGCAATGGGCATAAGAGATGAAGAGAATTCAAAGAGTTGGTTTAAGAGTGGGGATCTAAAGAAAGAAGCAAGGAGGATAAATTTAGAGGCACAAGACCAAGCCTTAAGAATGGAGTGGGTAAAAAAACAATATTTACAAAAAAGGACGTATCATCAAAGCACAGAACGTGCAGGGAGGGGTACGAGAAAATTGTTCAATTGGTATCTGAATATTACTATTATTACTATATAATATTACTATTATTACTATATAATATTACTATTATTACTAATACTACTGCTATCATTCTTATCCTTATTGTGTTCACTACTATGTTTTTCAAATTCTAGGTAGTTACATTCGGTATTACTTGGAAGCAAGTCACAATAAGTCACTAAAGGTTCAAGTTTATCCTCCTCTGTGTCTTACGCAGACAATGCCTATCTTAAGATTCGTGCAGTACCTAATGGGGCTGTCTATTGTGTTACCCCCAAGTTTGCATTCTCGTCACATTCTTTAAGGAAACCTATACATTTTTTACTAACTACGCCCAGAGCCCCTAGGACCACAGGTACCACCTTGACTTTTTTAAGTTCCCAAAGCCTAGCTATTTCGTCTTTTAGCGGCTAGTATTTCTCAATTTTTTTCGAGTTCTTTCTCTTGTACCCTCGTGCCTTCAGGGATGGCCATTTCAATTATTATGGCTTCCTTTGCTGTTTTGTTGACTAACACTATATCTGGTCTTCTAGCTTGTATATGCTGGTCGCATTGTATCATCATATCCCAAAGTATTTTGTAGTCCTCATTTTCTATGCAGCTTTCCGGTTTATGGTTATACCATTGCTTTCCTCTTTCTGACTTTATTGCACAGAGACCAATGCACGTATCTCGCGACATTATCATATCTACATTATTATTCTCTCTGCGCCAGCTTAGAACATTCACTAGTGATATGGCTTACACTTTCTCCTTTCTGGTCACACATCCTACATAATGGTGATTCAGCCGTTTATTATTATTATCATTATTATTATTATTATTATATTATATAGGCAAGCCAATGCAAACTACCTTGATTAGTGAGGTTTGTAATTGTATATGTTCAGATGAAAAAATAAAAAGTTTCCATTATCGAGTGGTTACACACCATCTACTGATGGATGGGTGAAAAACCCACATTCAGCGCTCAGCAACAAGCCAGGAAAGTTGAATGCAGGCGCAGGCGCAGGCACATGCACTGTAGCCACAAGAGCGAGAAAAAAATATAAAACCAAATAAAAATGGCAACATCACTTCAACCTTGCAAATGGCGCCTCACAACCAGTGAGGAAAGGCACATTGCTCCAGTGGTGGTTGTTGTATGACAACAACTCAAGACCATAGCACTCCCCACTCCTACCCTGATAGCTGACAATACATGGAAATATATCTTAGTACTAGCACTAAGTCTGGTATTGCAGCATTGAATTTGGACTGGATATTTGTTATTACCCTGTTTGGTGACAAAAACAACAACAGAGACACCAAGAGCCATGTTGTTATGTATGCCAAAGGGAATATTATTATTATTATTATTATTATTATTATTATTATTATTATTATTATTTATTATTATTAAATGAAAATAATGTTGGACATGACAATTTTCACTGACAGACGATTGCCCTGCAACCGACCAGACGTAACGGTGGTTTACAAACATCAGCATATTTGGCAATCTAATGATATCGCTTTCCCTGCAGGACAAAAGGTAGTCACTACATTGGGTTGGACGATTGAAAAATGTCAAGACCTTGCCTTTGAGATCGAAAGAATTCACAGCGTTTCTGTCAACGTTGTACCCATTAAAGTCGAATGCTTGGGAATAGTCTCGAAGAACGCTGCACGTTATCACAAGCTACTTGAAATCCCTAACATCTTTGGAAGCATACAGGGAGCAGCACTCCTGGGAAGCACGCATTCTGAGGAAAGTGCTAGGTCTCTGAGCCGCGGGAAGGGGCTGAGATGTGGCAGTGCATACAACCCGGAACTTAAACGGTAACCGCTGTTCACATAATAATAATAAAATAGTAATAGTGAGTAATAAATAATAATAGTAAAAATATTATTATTATTATTATTATCATCATATCATTCTAAAAAAGGCACTGTTAGAGACACTTACATTAAAGTGAGAAGATACAAAATAAGTGGTATTTATTACCAGAAACGAGTACAAGGGAAAATCTAAACAGTTCGTCTTTTCTATGTGATCAGTTGTCTAAACATCTGCTGAGTCGGAAGGAATTGCTTACTGGCAACTCGAAATTTTCTTTACGCTCGGGGCTTTACAATAAATACTGTGTTTAGTGAGTTGTTTTGCACTGCTGCCATTTACGTTAAAGCCATTTACGCTAGCCTCAAAACATAACTATTAGCTATCAATCCAAAGGCCAATGGCCTACGTAACTGGCACGCTGCCACTAAATGCATAAATGATCATAGTGGTGGCACTAAAAATTTGTAAACACTCAAAGTTTCTTGCAATGTGAAAATCACGAATTTTGTATTGCAACTGTTAACTGCCTGAAAATATACTTTTTGAAATTGGGGGAAAAAAGGTCAATTTAGCGTAATTTTTGGTACACAAGCCCCTTTTGAGACCTGTTTATACTACACTATAACTCTTTGATAATCTATGATCTACAGTATTAAAATAAACGTACTTGTAACAATTACAAATTACAAAAACCACTAATAATACCATTCCAGTTACAAACTACACCACCACCACCACCACCACCACCACTACTACTACTACTACTACTACTACTACTACTACTACTACTACTACTACTACTACCACTACCACCATTATTTTTAAAATTACCATATCAAATAGTTTTTGCGGAGTAATAGTCGTGGGACTGAAGTCAAAAGACTACGTCAGCAGATTTTTACCAATTGCCCAGTTTGAAGCTACATTGTTTAGGGGCTTCAGTTGACTGCTTTTTATGGATATGCGTGGCAAAGATGTAAGAGCTTTATCATGTCACGACAAAGCTCTTAAATCTATGGCTTCCTCTGAGTCCATAAAGTTCAGAATTTTCAAGATTATGAGGGAAACTTATGCGTGGTATGTTTAATTATATAAAAGCCGAAATCCATACTTCAATGTGAAGACAAACTTCGATTTTCAAAACTGTAGCTCTTGAAATGAGCAATAGTGTAATCTATTGGCAAGCCTAAAGCACAGCCTTTTGAGATATATTTAGTATAAAAATGAAGCACAGTAATACGTTGTCATTATTTATTGGGGCATTTCTAAGGCGATGCTATTCTGCACCAATTCCAAAGCCAGTCAATGTGATTTTACCGAACATGAGAATCCTAAATAACGCCAACCAGTGCAAAGTAAATATCGACTAGCAACCGTTTTTAATATACTCACCATGGGATAGAAGTGTCCGGCAACATTCTGTGTGCCCACCAATCGATGCCATGTGGAGAGCTGTCATACTTTCTTCACCGCGACTAAAGAGAAATATTCGTGTTAACCACAGAAAACAACAATAACGACGACGACAACAACCACAATAACGAGAAGTACAACCAACGTCACAACTGTTATTACTACATTAAAAACAGTGCCGCATTCCCGGAAAAAATACCTCTTTTTATTTGGAAAAAAAATTCTTCGGAAAAACTAAGGGATCTATGACTTCATTAGCAACTAAAAAAAAAAGCTGACTTGCAACCACGGTACCAAACAATTGAGCTTAAAGTTACAAAATATCGAGTTTCAACAACTGCCTTAATTAAATCCAAAATGATGTTTAAAATATATTCCTTACATTAAAACGAACGAAAACGATACAACCAGCACGGCAATGCTCAGGATGAGAAGATCTTTTTATTGTGCACTGAACTTGCCAAATCCTCTACCAACTGACCTATCGGCGTTGCGTTCTTAATCATCTTTTATCTGCAGCTTTCACTTTCAAATCCTTTCCATCAGTATTATTTTCAAAGCGTACTTAATATTATTTTTCCAGTAGATGCTGTACATTCCATTAAAAAAATGGCTCCAACTATATCAATATTTATTTGGCAAAATAAAACACGCTATTTTGCATATACCTGAACACAAATGTAATTCACAGCAAAGTGGCAATCATCTGCATCTTCAAGGGATCTGGTATTGGTAGCTTACAGTACTGTGAGTGTATGAAATCGCTTAAGCTACCAAACAGCTATTGTTGCCACGGCTAAGTAGTTTACATGAGGAAAATGGTATCGGCTGCTAATTGCTACGGCATCGGATAAAAACAAGCGACAAATACATAATCAAAAAGTTGTGTTGACAATTTTATAATAACGTTAGGTCCACCCCATTATTTATTTAGACAAAAAATTAACAATGGGCATGCAATCTGCAATCATTTGATTGGCTTACACAACCCCTGATTAGGGTTATGTCAAATAATCGTAATGTCAATTTGTTACTACTCAGGAAAAAAGAAAATTTATAAAAGATATTCTTCATCATCCTAGGCCATACAGTCTGTGAAATATACGGTGAAATACGTTAATTGTGCTGTTGGCTGTTGAAATTTTCAATTGCCTTTACGAACTGGTTGTCAGCATTTTCGCCATAGCTCAAGTGATGTTTTATTTTATTGCAGTCTGTCTATATTAAAAACACATTTACTTAATCCCAAACCCAATCAACAAAAACAAAAACAAAAGAAGTAACTCGTTACCTAAATGGGTCAGCCCCTTTACATAAAAGTTCCTGTACAAAAATTTCGTGTCCATATCGACTAGCTATATGGAGTGCAGTGTTTCCTTTTTTGTCTGCACTATTTACATTTCCTCCTTTCTCTGTAAAAAGCCGAGCTGCCTCGATATGGCCTCCAAATGCAGATATATGAAGAGGTGTTCTCCCGTCAGAATCCTTTCCGGGAAAAAAAGGCAAATATTCTGTTAATTATTTTAAAACATGTTTGTAAAACCGCGTCAGTTTACATAAAAACTATTTACTTACCACTTCTCATGTCAGTAGGGAGGGCAGCAGATACAATGGAAAATCAAGAAAGAGCAAATGGTCAACATAATAAAGTAACAAGGCACTTCCCTGGCTGAAAAAACCGTCTAACATCTAAAATAACTTTTTTTGGCGTAACATAATGATTCAGAAAGCAATGCAAGTCTGTATAATAAATGGCATGCCTTGGCTCTATCTGTATTACCGTACAAGAACTATTGGTAAGGAGTGGGTTGGCTGTATAGGATACCTCAGTATCGAAGCAAGTAGCAGTCCTGTCATTTAGAAGTAATCGGCTTTCGTTCTTTAAATCAAAAAAGTCTCGTTTACGCATTCCAAAGTAGTATTACACTACGACCACATCACAGTAACGGAGATGACCATAATTGCTGGACGTACGGGCAATGATGTATGAATAATCGACTGTCAAAAAATGAGATTAGTACTGTTACAGTATTGTCAAACACCGCATCTCCCAGCTTGCTCGAGAGATATGATAAAGCTCTTACATCTATGGTTTTCTCTGAGTTCATAAAGTTCAGAATTTCAAGATAATCGCTTATATTCATGTGGGTTTTTCTTACACCTCCCTATCTCGATAGTGCTTTATTCAAATTATTTTGTACTTTTTATACTCGACTATTTCTTTGGTTGCCTTATAAGGTTTTCTGGAATATATATGCTTAGCTATCATGTGGGAAAATGAAAAATTTGTCTTCGTTTTCTACTTGCTTTTTTACTTCATCATCATACAACGATCATTGCAGTATAATCTCATTTCGGACCAAGTCATGTTGCGCTCAAATTTAAAAAATCAACTTCTCACCTGTATATTTGGGTCCGCTCCCTCCATTAAAAGTATTTCTAAGCAAGGTATACTACAATTATTCATAGATGCTAAGTGCAAAGGACTCTACGATTGAAATACAGCAAAAAATATGTCAGTTAATCAAAGCGTGAGGATAAGCACACACAAGTAAGACATTAGATAACGTATTTTTTTAGCCAGCACTTTCACAGCAGTTTTTGACTAAAGGAAAACTTAAAACAGTTCAACAGTTCACCATGCCTTACCTGATTCACAGCAAAAAAAGTCAACCCTATCAAAGTCTGTGTAAGCCCACTTTATTCAAATTGTGAGGCATCTCACCTTTTGCACGGTAAGGAAGGCATCTCTGTGGGGTCAATTCCTGTACAAAGGCTTTGGACCAATGGGATGGTAAAAACACTAGCTGTTGAACTCCATGTAAGATTATGTTTATTCTTTTAAACATATTAAGATAAGTAAAAAAGTGATGTCTTTTATTCATTACAGGATCAATTACCAACATGAGAACATCAAACAAAAGCTGGTCTTCTATACAATTAAATCTCTACTTTGAAACAGATCTTCAAATGCCATGTAACACTGCCTCGTAAAATTCTATTATGGGGCCTAAGAATGAGTCCTGAGGATGAGGTAAAGTTACCAGACCAGTGAGGTGAGTGTTTCCTTACCCTGGTGTCTGTGTGTGATCGAAAATTGTCGTTCAAACGTAGGTTAATATAAATTTACAAACTGGGCCACATTCGTCACACTCCAGCTCAAAAGTCCCGTCAGGATCTCAATGTAAGCCACTGACCTCGCGTTTTTTTGTGGGTTTTTTTCTGTCCCCTTGGTAAGAAATCAAACAGAATGGTACCTTAAACACCTTTAAAACAGTGTACCTAACCCTGCCAGCTGACTTTTCCGTTAATTTTCACATCCGGTTTTGGTGACGTCGAGTGGTACAATTCCAAACCATGTTATATCACCCATACCAACCTTTCAAAAGAGTATCTTGTCTCTTTGAGTTCGATTAAAAAGTTCAGTTCTGGCGTCGGCGGTGTCAGTCTTACGCTCACTAGTCATCTCTCTAAGTAAACAACGGGGATACTTTTGAAACCCAAGCAATACAATTATAAAAGCACTTTCACGGCTTACTCACAGACGTTCTGCCAAGTCGTCAAGCTCTGAGTGCACAAAGTCTCTGAGCAGGCTGTATGCTTCTTTTCTTTGGCTTTATTACTGAGGTTCAAAGTAGACGGACGGCTAGAACGCAGTTTAACGCCGACGGTGGCAGCTCCAACCATTTTATCATCCAGACGATAGAACAACTTGCATATATTGCTATAACCTAAAGCATTGGGCTTCTATGGGCAATGTGAATAAATACACATTTTGTAATCTGTGAACGTTCAGGAGTTTCCCGGTAAGCAACAGGGAATTCAATCATTATTTTTTGCTTTTGATGCAGGTCTTAGGGGAAGGCGAGGTCTTCTGACTTAAACGGGGAAAATACCATATAAAAAATTTCAGTCAGCAGTTATAACCATTTGCAACTGGGGTAAAAAATGTCATGTCATTTGAACTAACACTCTGTCTGATATAAACAAACCCCATTTTTTATGACTGACCCCCCGGAACCTTCCGTTTTGTGAAATGCCGTGGCTAGTCGGATAGCGCATTTGTACGCTACTCAAATGGTTTTAGCTTTACTTCTATGTGTAAGAAAAGCTAGGGAATCTTACAAAATGCCCAACGCTAGGGAGGGTATCTGGTGATGAGCCTTTTAAATCAACCCATAACTCCTGACAAAAGGAGCAGAGGAAAATTTCCATGGAACACAGGGCAAATTTTTAGAAAAACATCAGAAAAAGTAAAAATGGGCTTGCTTTCTATTTTGAGATTAATATCAATCAATGATCTTTTAACGATTAGTGAGAACTTCTTACAGCACCTTACAAATAATAAAAATGCCAGATAATGTGGGGGTTTTAGCAAACTGTGCTCTGGGCTTTAAAGGAAGACTATTTGACCCATGTTTGAAAAAGTCTAGTAAAAAATCTATGCACATTTGTAATATATACACACAATAACCTTTGTGCAGATAATGCACACCATATGATAAACATGTGACGCTTACAAAACATTACACATATTAAACGCATTTGGCTTAAAAACTCAGTTCAAGTTTACAGCTGCAAAGGCTAATAATATACCAGTTACTGACGCAGCAGCATCAGAAGGCAGATATGGAACGACTGTTTATCAAAAATATTAAGTGACGTCCGCACTCAAAGGAAAGACTTTACTTCATGTAACTGAAAAGCGTATACACCAGAGAACTAGTAAATAATCACATTAGTTCCTTCTTAAGGAAGCAAGTAACAAAATAACTTTCTTTGAAAAAAACAGGGCTCGCATTTTGATCCTGGAAGACATGAGGGAGCTAAAGAATCGACGCATACTCGATACAACCTATCAAAGTGTCTGTGAATATAAAGGCTGTTGCGTAGCACTCTGATGAACAAGGACAAGTACAAGCAAATAGAAGAAAATGGGAAAGTCTTCCGAAATATTTCTTACGAAGCATTTATGTTGGCTCTTTTCGATGCTTATTTTTCATTTTGTTTTTCCTTTTCGGTTACTAATTTCATTTTCGAAGTTAAATGATAATTGAAGATGTGATAACGTGTAGCATTGGTTTATTGGTTCAACTTCTACTATTTTAGGAGTGTTTTTTATACTAGTAGCGCACTCCACTTTTCTTTATACAATTATGTCCAACGTATTGATCGAGTAAAAGCTGTGATAAAGTGAAAAACACTACATCGTGAACCGCCATATTAATAAATCCCAGAAACAGCCAAAGTCCTGTTGCAATGCGGTCAGTACATGTATTACTTACTTCTCCATGACAGTTTATCTCCTTTTCTAGGACATCTAATACGACCAGACATTTCTTACATGATCCAGCTGGATTTAAGTTGTCCAAATTTTCTCCTGAGTGCTTACATACAGAGGCTCCAACAGAAAAACACAGTTTCAGTTACTAGATACAAAATAGCTGGTTCTTCCATCAAAGAACAAAAAGATATTGTAATAAACCCAACAGCTTTCATGTGAAAATACATACCTGATTTCTAAAATTAAGACTATTTACAGATACTCCATTTGTCAAAAATTCCTCTAATATGCTATCCTGTCCGTTAAGACAGGCAATATGAAGTGGTGTATTACCACATGTCGTTGTCGAATTAACCTAAAGCAAAATATAAGAAAAAATTGACTAGTAAAATTTATATCAACATATACGATTCTGTCGTTAAACTTGTAAATAAACTATATAAAATAACAGGGGTCATAAAGTGTCCACCTACGATGTAGCCAAAATAGAAGTTCCGTCCTTGAAAATATCTTAATTTCTGATTACTCACAGTAACACAGTACATATCAAAGCAGTTACGATATTTTAGTGCTTAGCAACAGTGAGTTCCATGATACTGAGACAATATAGAACAAGTCTCCTGCAACGTAAAAGTAAGCCCCAAAGTAATCCTATAACAAACAGATTAAGTAAACACAAAACAACAGCTTCAAGCCCAAAGTTTTACTTGAGGATGTACTTCTGATATGACAAATGCCAATAAAGATAAGAAAAAACGGGAAATTCACTGCCTCCATTTAATGTTAGACTGAAAAGCTTACCCATCATATAGTAAAATCCAAATTAAACCCTCTAAAGATATTCCAACTACGTTTGTTAATTTCAAAAAAGTGGCCGAATCTATATCTGCGCTAGCTTTTTCCTGTAAACGATTACAAGAAATAAATGACAAAAAATACATTGTTATATAATGTAGCCAATGTACATCCATTCTTACTAATCTGCAGCCAAAATGAAAGATCAGTATCACATTTTACGAAAAAGGGCATTTGTTTCTTCTCATAACGGTCACATCAGGTCAAAGTCTCATAAGCAACAGGAATATGTCACTAATCCTATACATACATACATACATACATACATACATACATACATACATACATACATACATACACACACAATATATGTATATATGTAGGTCGATAAAATACCTTTGAAGAGAGACCAATTAAGTCCTGCGCCACCTGCGGTTGTCCCATCGCCGCAGCTGCATGCAGTGGGGTGAATTGCTGGAGAAAAAAAAGAGAGAAACAAGAAAATTATATATAGAAGAAATATACGGACCAAAAACCAAATATTGACAGTAATCTAGTGAATTGTTGCAGAAGGAGACCACCTGCAACCAGTTCCCCTTTCTTGAAAATAATTGTTTCTTTGGTATACAATTACACTTTGCAAGGCAAGTTGCCAAGTTACCTTTCTAAATGTTAAAACAACATTGTTGCATTCGTGGATTAAACGTCAAGATTTCACCGGCAGCTTATAACAAACCAACCCCCTAGCTTACAAAAACCTACGATTTGATTATTTCGTCTTTATTAGCAGGTGCTTTGTACATCAGATACGATTTCACAAGCCATGTTATCATTATTATCACCAATAACACCATTATCAAAATCATTTAAAAGTCTTTAAATATTTCA
>RDPX01000251.1:1057994-1076828 GCA_003991215.1 Morbakka virulenta
ATACATACATACATACATACATACATACATACATACACACACAATATATATATATATGTAGGTCGATAAAATACCTTTGAAGAGAGACCAATTAAGTCCTGCGCCACCTGCGGTTGTCCCATCGCCGCAGCTGCATGCAGTGGGGTGAATTGCTGGAGAAAAAAAAGAGAGAAACAAGAAAATTATATATAGAAGAAATATACGGACCAAAAACCAAATATTGACAGTAATCTAGTGAATTGTTGCAGAAGGAGACCACCTGCAACCAGTTCCCCTTTCTTGAAAATAATTGTTTCTTTGGTATACAATTACACTTTGCAAGGCAAGTTGCCAAGTTACCTTTCTAAATGTTAAAACAACATTGTTGCATTCGTGGATTAAACGTCAAGATTTCACCGGCAGCTTATAACAAACCAACCCCCTAGCTTACAAAAACCTACGATTTGATTATTTCGTCTTTATTAGCAGGTGCTTTGTACATCAGATACGATTTCACAAGCCATGTTATCATTATTATCACCAATAACACCATTATCAAAATCATTTAAAAGTCTTTAAATATTTCATGCAAGCACGGGTTAAATTGTTTACGAAATAGCAGATCTTAATTCAAGTCGATTTTGCAAATTCATGTTCATCTTCATGAGCACACAAGTTTTCGATAATAGTGTTCACTGGGGTCTACCGGTCTTAGTTAATCACTGTTCCGTCTTTTATTTAGTTTGAAGTCACATATCCAGTGTACATTGGTCTTTTCATTCTGATAGTCTGTGAGGGTCCTCTGATTTCATGGGCCAAGTTTCACTTCCGTGGAATATTATATCGTGAGTAAAAGTGAAGTATGGTACCCCTTTGGCTTGTGGCAATACAACTTTGATTATGACTACAGGTCAAAGTTTGAGAAAATTATATCAGTCACTTACCACACTGGTAATGGAAGCAGATTCTACACCACCACCTTTATCAAGACTCCCCAAAACAATTTTGAGTAAAGAAAAGCAATCGTATTGATTATTTACTGTTTCACCAAAAATGCCCTCTTCGGGTCTTAAACGTTGTTTGCTGTCTCGCATTAAATCTGAATATAGAGGTACCAGATATTTTCTGAACAAGCAAGTACTAAACTCATGCAGAACAGCAATATCATTTGTAACTTTGAAGCACTATGAACGTACCAAATGTGCAAACAGCCATTAAAATTAAAACAAAACATACTATTATGTCCAGTCCAAGACATTGTGCTTATCCTAAGTTGACCTACAATCTTAGTAGGAGTCAATAAAAAAGCAACCAAGAAACGTACGATACAGAATGCGATTTCTGATTAAAAATCTACAGGTTGTTGACTGGGCCAAAGGTGTCATGTGCCATATTTAATTATGATATTTCCTTTTTAAAAAAGTTTAACTGGTGTCTGTGGTTAATTGTGGATTCCTGTTTGGGCTATAGATTTCCACAGTTAACTTTGGTCACCAATTCATGGCATATTTATCATCAGTTATCTCCCTCTGTTGCACGCTTGCTGATACTTTAAGTAACTTATTACATATAGTGTTTCCTCAAGGGCATTTAATGCTGCGACCAACCGAGGTCATAAAATATTGCATGAAGAAAATGTGGTAAAATGTAAGGAAACAACAAATAATTTGCACAAATTAGCAGCTTGTTAATGAAACAACAACAAAATGTTTTAAATAGGAAACTGTAAGAGAGGAAGTGGATATTTGCAGGGGTGCTTCAGTGGTCGCTGTTAGATCATTTAGTTTTTATTCATTTTTAACTTTATCAAACATCTTTATGAAAACTTGAATTTCCATAGCGTTTCGAATAGTTTTTCAATATTTGTCAATGAAAAAGAACCTGTTTTTCCCAGCCTGTTTCTATACAATTTTCTCCATCGAATCGGGAAATAATTCCACACTGACTTCATTTAATTTCCGCATATAATACGGAGACTGCTGGACCTTCACATTCTTTTCGGGTTGCAAATCTTATCTAATATTTAATGTTTTAATTGGCATTTTTTGAATAAATGATTTGATCGGTCGTGAGCAGTTGCAGTTGCCAGAAGTGTACTTCTCGTCAAAGCATTGTTATTCGGACGAAGGTAAAATAATATGAATTATAAACCATTTATCAAACAAAACCCTTTAACAGTTCTTACCCTTAACTGTATAATCGAGGTCGAGGACTCATTTCTCGGGGGTAATTTTTGCAAAAATGTTTTTAAGTGTACAGAAAAAAAACCTATCCAAAATCTCGAAAATCAGAAAATCCTTATCTTTGCTGACATTAAATTAAGCTTTGCAGAGCTGCGCTTGTGCAGGATCGAGCGTGATGAGTTCCACTTTCTTACCCTTTTGTCAACACAATCCAACTCACTGCCGCTGCTGATAAGCCTTTGCATAATGTCCGTGTGTCCTGGAATGGAAAAATAGACTGAAAATAAAAACAAAGCCAATAGCTACGCAAAATGGGCATAAAGCATAAATTAGCACCATTCAAATGGAATTATCCCAAAGAGGTGTGTCAAAAACCTTTCCCAGTGAAAATGCAACAACGGGAAAACATGGATTAACTGCAATAATACTTCCACCTTCTTAAATGGACTTGCCATAGAGACGCGATAAACCTAAAGTGTCATACGAAAAAAGTAAATAACCTCGTTTCTAACTAGCACATCCGTGGTGTTAAATCATGTAAAAGGCATGGGAAACAGCTAAAAAACTTGCACTCCCTAGCGACTTAAATTCGTGGCTTCTTGGCATACCCTGAAAGACAAAATTCATATAACTGCGTGGTTCCAATTTACCCTCTACTGGGTGGGTTTTACCTTTTACGTAGAGAACTGCAAACAAACCCGATAATCTAAATACCCAATGCGCTTGTGCAGTTAACAAATTTATATAACAGGTTTCAAATCAGATGCATTATCATTAAATTTGGTAATTTTTTATTATTAAATGTTTATTTAGGATGAAAAAATTCAGTCGAAGAAACACTATATGTAATTAATTACTTGGAAGAAAAACAAGGGTAAAAAAGCACTTGTGAGAAAATGGGTTCGAAATACTGACCATGGCTTTTTATGCCCAAGTGTTCCACAATCTGAGCTATCGGCCTCACATTCTTTAAAAAAATAATTTCTGCTAAACTAATTTTCAAAGTGATTGTTTTACTATTTCCCAGGGAAACAATCACTGACCAACTAATACAGACTAAAACACAGCAGATGAGTCGCAAACTGGACGACTTTCTTTTCATACCAGGAACATTTAATCTCAAAAAATACAACTATAAACATTTTTTTTGCAATATCTTGAAAAAGTAGATTTCGATGATATAAGATGAAAATAACTATAACTATATAAGTCTATACAACTTTTCTTCATTTAATTGTAAATAAATTCAATTGGTTATTTTGGATTTCGTGAAAGAACATTAATATGATCACCTTGAAATCTGACTCCACTCCTAAAGCATGCCGGAAAATCTTCCGACCAATCCACGTTTTGACTCAGAAAAGCTCCGCAGGGATAAAATTAGGCTTTAAGGTAAAATGTAATGTACTATAATACACTGTACTATACTATATACTAAACAACACCAGAGTGTACTGACAGTCAATGGATAAGGTTTTGCACAGAAACAAGACTCCAATATTCAAATACCACACTAAAACAGCTATGTTAGGATGCTGATCACAGGACTACAAACACATTGATTATGGTTGAATGCTTCAACAGCAACGAATAGATTTTCCTTCGCCCATCACCCATTCACCATGTGACTGATGGATCGAATTTCATTTGTTGGTATTATAAGGTCTGCAAAATTATTAAACGTAAACTAACAGATTAGTTCTGCATTTGGGCTGTTCAAATGTGAAATTCCAATAGCTTTTATGGTTCAAAACCACCCCGGCACATGTATTGCAATTATACATTACTGAAAAGCGAAATATTTTTCACTCTACAATCCACTAGAATACGTGACAGCAGTAATGTGTAGCCATACCCATAAAGGCTGCATAGTGAATTGCTCTTCGTTCTTTCTTGTCAGCAGCATTTGGATTCGCTCCTTTAAAAAGAAGTAATGTGACCATCTGAAATAAAACAACGAAGATCATAAAAATATAACTTCCTGAACAAACCACGTCTAAAACAAACAAATAACAAGTATAAAACAATTGAAAAACAAAATACAGCATAACAACAACAAAAAATTGTAAACCTTTTCATGGTTTAACCACGTAATCACCATTATCCTCTACGATTCACTGATGTTTTTTCCGTGTGGCTGCTGTTTTTACGTGATCGGTTTCTAGCCGTCTCCAATTGACTGTCTGACTCAAAGCGGATATAATCTATATGCAACAATCGACACTGTGTATCTTTAGCTTTACGAGATAGCATATCTTAAGTTTCAAAATCTACTTCTGGCACATGTCGTTTAGTTTGTATGTCTCTGCCTTCGCGGTCCTGCAAAACTAAACATCCTTGTCATGCATACTTCATAAACATTACCTTTGAATTTCACCATTACGAGAAAGTTACGAGACAAAATTTTATCCCGTAAAAAGCTTGCAATTCTTCCACAGTCAGGATATAAGCCTGCAGGTTTACATCTCTCACAGGCAAAAATACAGTATACTTCCCGAAATACATTTTTCAGTCAGTTAAGGTAAAGCGATTTGCTTTACAAGAGGCCAAGTATTGTCGTAAAGTCAATAACATCATCAACAATAACAACAACAACAGCAATAATAATAATAATAATAATAATAATAATAAGAAGAAGAAGAAGAAGAAGAAGTGATAAATGTGACAACAATTCTACTTGTGGAATGTGTTGGAAGAAAGAGGAGACAGTGCAACACACAGTTAATGGATGTGAAAAGCTTGCACAAAAAGAGTACAAGAGAAGACACAATAATGTTGCCAAGAAAGTACATTGGGATCTCTGCAAGAAAAATTGACTGGAGCATCAAGAAAAGTGGTATGAACATAATCCCGAAGAGGCTGTCGAAAATGATGATGTCAAACTTCTCTGGGATATTAATATATAGTGTGACAATGTAATAGAGGCTAGGAGGCCAGNTAATAATAATAATAATAAGAAGAAGAAGAAGAAGAAGAAGAAGAAGACGAAGAAGAAGAAGAAGTGATAAATGTGACAACAATTCTACTTGTGGAATGTGTTGGAAGAAAGAGGAGACAGTGCAACACACAGTTAATGGATGTGAAAAGCTTGCACAAAAAGAGTACAAGAGAAGACACAATAATGTTGCCAAGAAAGTACATTGGGATCTCTGCAAGAAAAATTGACTGGAGCATCAAGAAAAGTGGTATGAACATAATCCCGAAGAGGCTGTCGAAAATGATGATGTCAAACTTCTCTGGGATATTAATATATAGTGTGACAATGTAATAGAGGCTAGGAGGCCAGACATTGCCTTAATTGATAAGAACAAGAGAAGTTGTGTCATTGTGCATATTGCAGTGCCTGCAGATGGAAGGGTAGAGGAAAAGGAAAAAGAAAAAGTTGCAAAATATCAGGACTTGAAAAGAGAAGTAGCAAGACTTTGGTAAATGAAGAAAGTTTAAGTAGCGCCAATAGTAATGGGAGCCCCTGGAAGTGTAACCAAAAAATTTGAGAAGTGGTTTGAGAAGATTGGTATTCCATGTAATATTGCAGCTATGCAAAAAGCTGCCTTGATAGGAACGGCCAGAATCCTAAGAAAAATATTGGAGATGTAATGAAGGAGAAGGTCCCTTGCTAGCCCTTGGTCATCTTTTATGACTCGCCTGGTAAGAGTATCACGGTAATAAGATCAGCCAGAGCATAAGCTTAAAGAAGAAAATAATAATAATAATTAAATTATTATTATTTTATTTTTTTTCTTCGTTTGAAAACGACTCTTGGAAAGAGCTGAAATTCACTTCCAAGGGGTTCTCTCTCAATC
Organism: Morbakka virulenta; assembly: GCA_003991215.1. Classification (NCBI taxonomy): domain Eukaryota; kingdom Metazoa; phylum Cnidaria; class Cubozoa; order Carybdeida; family Carukiidae; genus Morbakka; species Morbakka virulenta. Next base: position 1,063,960 of record RDPX01000251.1, read on the forward strand.
CGGCTTCAAACTAGGCGCTTTAAAGATAGAGGGTTTTCTGGAGGATACTGGTGGTGTCAATAATGGCAGAAGTTTGAAGACCACCTAACACATCTGGGATCACTAACTCTTTTAAGTATCTTTCCAAGCGTCTTGACAGCACTCCCAGCGCACCTACTACAACTTTGGTTCTCACACCATACATTCGTCTTACTTCCAAGGCCAGTGGGGCGTAATTAGTACACTTCTCATTCTCCTTGTCAACCACATTCTTATTCCGGGGCACTGAAAAACCTATGATGGTCCACATCTTTTGCTACTTTGTCAATAACTACAGTGTCCGGACGATTATGTTCCAATTGTTTGGTAGTCATGCCACTTTTGTCCCACCATATCTCCACAGTCCCATCTTTTCTAGTTTTCACATCATCAGGTACCTCTTCAAATCACTTTCTAGCACACTTCATCCCAAACTTCCGACGCAACTCCCAAAAAAGTCGTAATTCATGCGGTCATGCCTTCTGTGGTAACTCCTGAGCCAATCCACAACACCCTGCAGCAAGGTATGCAACTAACTCAGAGAACTGTCCACAAATCCGACATTCTTCAACAACATCTTCGCCTTCGATTGCTTTCCTGAACAGTCTCGTTCGCAGGGCCTGGTCCTACGCAGCACATACAAAGGCTTCAGTACAATGATGGAAACTTTTTATTTTTTCATCTGAACACATACAATTACAAACCCCACTAATCAAGGTAGTTTCCATTGGCTTGCCTATTTAACAAAATGAAAATTAAATATTTTACTAACAAAATCAATAAAACGACAATAGTTCAGGGTTGGTCCATGGTTCATTTCTACGACAGAATATGTAGTATGTGGTGCGAATGATTATATTGGAAAGTTTGGTTGAAAGAAAGCTCTCGTGGTTGTTGTCGATGTTCAAAGCGTTGCACATTTTACTCAAAGTAATACAAGATTTACCGAATATACCTAAGGAGCTCATGGAGAGATTTACGAAACTAACTTTCGAAAAGCTGGATTGTAAATCACGAATCAAAGAACAATATTTTTTATATTTGCGAGAAGCATTTTTACAAAGGTTTGTTTCATACCCCACCGTCAATTCAAGAATGTATAACTGTTGTTGTGGAGTAACTAAGAGCAAATCAGACCTCAAGGCATCTCCAGTTATAATACATGGCGATAAGAATCCACAGATATCAGCATATATTGTACGGCCTTCAAGGGATTTGAGAGCTTCTGCTAAAAGCTGTAATGCTGAGTTTTGTCGCCAAGTATATAATAATAATAATAATAATAATAATAATAATAATAATAATAATAATAATAATAATAATAATAATTTGTCCTAGGTACTGACATTATACTGCATCTGGTTGTGGAGTTTCGACGTGGGAGAATGAGGTTACCCTTTGCCACAACTACCTCCAGGTCACCCTTGGGCAAGGTGTAGCCCCTGTTAGCCTACCCCGAGACCTTTGAAGCTCCGTGTTGGCGTTCGGCGGGGTTAAGTCTGTCTCATGGGGAGGGAGGACTCTTTAGCTTTGGGCAACGTCCCTAGTGATGGTGTCACGAAAAAAATACTGGTGTTTGTTGCACTTGAAATCAACTTCTCAATTATTTGATGACAATGAATTCAGACACAGAATAAAATACCGGCATAAACGGTACTGGAGCCAGAAATGGCGAAGGGGTCGTGCCCGGCAGGAATGTTGTGGAACAGCAGGCAGCATCCGGTCATCATCAATCTACTGCTAGACAAACATGGAATAGAGGTAAATAGGCTTGTCATGCATTGTTATTACAAAAGTGACCCAACGAAAAGGAGGTACTGGAAACGAATGCTACAAACATGGTTGAATGTTGGTGTACTTGAGGCTACAGAACAAAGACTGGCAGATCAAGCGAGGGTTATCAAGACAAATCAATGGTTATCTAACTTAGAACGTGAAGAAATTAAATCTAGATGTAATGACATGAAGTCTGAAAGAGAAAGAGAAATAAAAAGAGACTTTCTCCCTAAAGAGAGTGGCAATCTGAGAGCCAGAATGAAAGAAGAAGCTTAGAAATAACGGCGGAAATCGACGAAGAGTCACGAAAAATACTTCAGGATGTGATGGGCAAATACAATGGAACCAAAGAATTAATGCCAATGAATCTACGAAAGGTAAACAGAAACAGCCTAAAAGAGAAGGTGAAGAAGGTTAATAGAGCATTACAATATATCCATACAGATGATATAACTGAGACAAATAGATTGATTCTGGCAGCTCCAGTTGTTGTACAAGAGAAACTGGGAGTTAAACGAAAGGAGAAGAAGCAAAAAGAGTTATGGTGGAAGAAAAGATTATGTGATCAAGTAGCATCACTGAGAAAAGACCTCAGTAGAATTGACAGGATCAAACAAGGAAAATTGAAAAATCAACAACAAGCAACATGATTGGAGAAGAAGTACAACATCTCAAAAAGGGGCATTACGGTGGTAGTAGAGGAGCTGAAACAACGAATTATCGCAGTATCTGCAAAGATTAAAAGATACAACGAAAGGCATAATCAGTTTGTTCAAAATAGATTATTTCAGTCGCAATGAAGATGCAATGAAGGTGTATCAGAAGCTGAAGAGTGCAGAGAGTTTTGGAGAGGAATTTGGGAAAAGGAAGTAGATCACAATAGGGATGTAAAATGGTTGGATGATCTGAAAAAAGAGTTAAATGAAGTTGAGAGGCAAAGCGAGTTGACAATTAACACAGAAATGCCTGTGAGACAACTTAGGAAAATCCCAAACTGGAAGGCACCTGGTCTTGATAGAGTGCAAGACCCGCAAACACTTCTCTGAAGAGACTAACAGTAACTGGTACGAGCACCACCCAGGACAAGATTTCTCTATGTTATGGGATTTTGCAATCCACATCGATTGCACAATAGAGGGTAACCGTCCTGATGTTATCACCAAGGTCATGAAAAACAACACCTGCCTTCTCAATGACATAAGTGTGCCATCTGATAAAAATGTCTCTGCAAAAGTCTTTGAAAAACTCGCAAAATAATAGGACTTGAAGATCGAAATCGAAAAGATGTGGCATCTGAAAACTAAGACTATTCTGGTTGTAGTTAGTGCCTTGGGCCTGATAAAGAAAGCTACTAGCCTCGAGAAAATACCAGGAGATCCTTCATTGGAAGAAATCCAAAAAATAGTATTAAATAGCACTGCTCACATATTAAGGAGGGCACTTACTACCTGAATTATCTTCAACTAGAAATTTATTTTTATGACCATAATGTAGTAATGTAGTGGAATGTCGTTTTTGAAGTTCCTGAACCATAATGGAAATATTATTCGTTTTTGATACATGTTTTTATATCTTATTTATACTTCTTTTATACGCCCTTTCTACCTGTTTTTATACTTTAGAGATTCTTTTGGTTTTGTATGTGTTTTTATATCCTTTTTAAATGTACTTTTCTGATTACATTTTTATAGATTTTTTTTGTACCTCACTTTACCTTAAACAACAAAACTTCCGATTTCTTTCACCCTAGGTCACTGGTTGTGACTCGGTGTTTAATCTTAAAATGAAATTCCAAGTAATTTTTTACATAATAATAATAATATTATTATTATTATTATTATTATTAAGAATAATAATAATAAAATATAATAATAATAATAATAATAATAATAATAATAAACCGACGAGCGCTGAGTGGTTCTCAGTGAATACCGGGATGGTGTTCGGCGGTTCCTCGTGCTGGGCTGATGGGATCGTTAAGCAGGCAAAGTAGGGTAGAGGCATCAGGGGTTCAGTGCCTGTGAGTTAAGGCACGCCGGTGTCCCTCACCTTAAACTGCGGGGAACGGCACACCCTATGGTCTGTTGTTAGGATGGTAGGTCGCTCTAGTTGAGGTTCCCATCAGCTCGTTGTCTTGATATACAATGGACCCCACTGCCTTGTGGGTGGATTTTTGAATCGAAGGCTAAGGANAATAATAATAATAATAATAATAATAATAAACCGACGAGCGCTGAGTGGTTCTCAGTGAATACCGGGATGGTGTTCGGCGGTTCCTCGTGCTGGGCTGATGGGATCGTTAAGCAGGCAAAGTAGGGTAGAGGCATCAGGGGTTCAGTGCCTGTGAGTTAAGGCACGCCGGTGTCCCTCACCTTAAACTGCGGGGAACGGCACACCCTAGAGTCTGTTGTTAGGATGGTAGGTCGCTCTAGTTGAGGTTCCCATCAGCTCGTTGTCTTGATATACAATGGACCCCACTGCCTTGTGGGTGGATTTTTGAATCGAAGGCTAAGGAAGAAAATCCTGACAGAAAACACAAATCTTATTGCTGAATGAGTCAGATTCTACGCTCATCAGCTAAGGGAGCCAACCCCTACAGAAAATGGATAAGGGAGACAACCCTGACAGAAATCTAAACTCATTCACATGATGAATACAACAAATATAAGTTCCGCTAATGGCGTAAACGGGATAGGTAGCTACACTACCTCTGTCGCGCCTGGCAGGCTTCCTGTGGAAAACCAAGCAGGAGCAGATGGTCATCTTGTTACTGGCGTTGAGCAAGACGAACAACAGCAGAGAACAAAGGGAAAAAGGAAATGGGACAGACAGGATAGCATCAAAGTTATGGAGTGCTACTTTCTGGCAAAGAGTGACCCAGGAGCAGGCTATATGAACAGAATGCTGAAAATCTGGCATGATGCAAGTAGTCAGAGGCTCGCAGATCAGGTCAGAGTAATAAGGAGAAATGGTTTGCTATCGCAGTTAAAGATTGAGGAGATATCACGGTGATTGATGCAATCCAGCCAGGAGCAGGAACCATCAGATTTAACCCCAGACCCGATCACTGAAATCAAGAATGTGAACACACCCCAACGGCAGCGCGAGCCAATGGATGAGACACAGCCACAAGAACAATATGAGCAGGGACTTACAGATGACCACAAAGAGATTGTGGAAATACTAACCAATAGATTAAGAGATCTGAATGGTGCGAACGTAAATGTCACTAGTTTAAAGAACGCAGTGGCGAGAAAGGTTAGGAAACGTATCCAAGAAGTCAATGGGGGTATTGGCAGAATACCTACAGCATTTATTGAGGAAACCAACCAACTCATTTATGCTGCAGCCCTGGTTGTGGGAGAAAATCTAGGACGGAAGAAGAGACCAAAGAGCAACGGCATGGGCAGGAAGCATGAGCTAAAATGGAAGATCAGACTGGAAAACAAGATAAAAGAAAAGGGGAGAGTTCTATCGAGGTTGGGTGAGATTGAGAAAGGAAAGTGTGAGTGCTATGAGTATTTGGTAAAGAAATACCAGTTGAACACTAAGACAGTCCATACAGTCAAGGAGGAATTGAGTTTAGTTGCCATCACCGCTAAAAAGAAAAGGTATCTCGATAGTCACGAGCAATACCGTCAAAATAAATATTTTGAAAAGGACTAAAAAAATTCTATCAACAATTAGAAGGCAAGGAACAGGTGGATATTCAACCAGATACGGAAGAAGCAAGGCCATTTTGGAGTAACATTTGCGGTAATGGATATGATCATAACAGTAAAGCGGCATGACAAGACACCACCATCACAGTTGAAATGGTGACTAAGGCGTGTAGTAGTAGCTGCTGGCCCGGACGGGGTGCAAGGATACTGGATAAAGAAATTCACAACGCTGCATCAAAGAAGCGCAAACCAAATGGACGATATCTTGCAGAGTGCCCAGGTTCCATCATGGTTGACTAAGGGAAGGAAGGTGTTAATACCCAAAGACACTAGCAAAGGAAACATACCATCAAACTATAGACAGATCACATGCCTACCAATTAAGTGGAAACTGTTAACATCAATAATACCCCATGAGATCTACATGCATCTTGATGAACAAAACCTGTTACCATGGGAGCAGAAAAGATCCAAGAAGAGTGCAAGAGGGGCTAAGGAGCAGTTGGTAACAGACAAGTGTATGTAGTGTATGTAGAACCAACTTGGCAATGGGATGGGCTTATTACAGTAAAGCAAAGCCTGTGAGTTTGTGCCTTACAAATGGGTTCACGAGTGTTAAGAGATGTACGGGGTTGATAGCAGGATAAGAAACATGATGACAGTGAGTATGAAATCTTGGAAGGACTATGCTACAAAGCGGTAGAAAAGATATTGGGGAAGTAGCAATAAAAACAGGAATATTTCAAGGTAATAGTCTCTTGCCCCTCCTCTTTGTCATAGCGATAATATCACTGACAGCGGTACTCCGAAAAGCTGCACCTGGCTACGTGTTTAGGAACAAGACTAAACTGAATCACCTCATCTACATGGATGATTTGAAGTTGTTCGGTAAGAGCAAGAGCGACTAGGTTGGAGTCACTGTTGAATACTGTTCGTGTTTTTAGTGATGATATCAAGATGCAGTTTGGTTTTGATAAGTGTGCCATCACGGTTTTGAAGCGAGGAAAATTAGTGAAAGATAGTTCTGGAATCGTGTTTGAAAACAATGAGGTAATACGGTCAATTACCGAGGATAATTCCTATAAGTATCTTGGAGTGCTTGAGTTGGATGTCATAAAGCAGAACGAAATGAAAATCAATGTGCAAAGCGAGTACATCAGAAGGTTGAGAAAGGTACTTAAGTCAAAACTGAATGCTGGAAACCTGGTAAAAGCTATAAACACGTGGGCGGTATCTCTCTTNNNNCAAGGTAATAGTCTCTTGCCCGTCCTCTGTGTCATAGCGAGAATATCACTGACAGCGGTACTCCGAAAAGCTGCACCTGGCTACGTGTTTAGGAACAAGACTAAACTGAATCACCTCATCTACATGGATGATTTGAAGTTGTTCGGTAAGAGCAAGAGCGACTAGGTTGGAGTCATTGTTGAATGCTGTTCGTGTTTTAGTGATGATATCAGGATGCAGTTTGGTTTTGATAAGTGTGCCATCACGGTTTTGAAGAGAGGAAAATTACTGAAAGATAGTTCTGGAATTTTGTTTGAAATCAATTCCTATAAGTATCTTGGAGTGCTTGAGTTGGATGTTATAAACCACAACGAAATGAAAATGAATGTCCAAAACGAGTACATCAGAAGGTTGAGAAAGGTACTTAAGTCAAAACTGAATGCTGGAAACCTGGTAAAAGCAATAAACATGTGGACAGTACCTCTCTTCAGATATGAAGGAGGGATCCTAGAATGAACGCATGTGGTAACATGTGGTCACATTGCGTTGAACAAGGAGGATACTGGGAAAGGGAGAAACCAACAAAGACATGGTATGACCAGCGAAGGAAGATAATTGTCAAGACAGCGTTCTACAATTGAACTCGGATGCTTCAGAAACAACGCTTTGGCACGGCAGGATGCTGAAATTTTCTTCGATTCTTCCCCTTTTTAAAACAAATTGGCACCTTAGTAACTACAGTAGTTTTATCAATCTTTACTGTTGCTCCAAGTTCCAGAGTGCGTGTCGATACAGCCATGCATCTGTGGGAGACAATTCTCTCCGCTAACCTCTATCTGCAGGCTTGGTCCTCAGTTCATTAGGCTTAAGGCCAATCTATAACCTCATGTTGTATCTCCATCCATTCCGAGCTTTTTCTTACTTCTGGCATTCTAAGCAAATCTTTGAATGGGCTTTTGTGTTTCTTCCAATGTGATTAAATGGCTCTAAGAGTTAGTAAGCAGAGACATTCCATACTAGTTTAGTCATGGTATCCAGATAGGTAGTTCGGGTGAAATCAACCAATTCGAGTACTGTCATGAGATGTATTTTGTTTAAAAACATAAGATCTTGGCAAGTTTCAATGTCATTTGTTTGCAAGCTATTTATAGAGTAGTACAAGAAGGGGATATGTTATAAAAAAGATCCTGAATGTAATTCTTCAAAGCAGACTTTTCTATTTACAAGCTGTCCATCAGCATTGTAGCAGACCGTTTAAGACCTTTTTAACTATATAAATTACCCTTACAAGCTGCCTATCAACCACACCAGTGTAAAATTAAAAATGAAATATCCCAAGAACATATTATTAAAAGATAATAGAAATTCAAAATTACTTTTCAACTAGTGCTTAATGATTTGAGTGCAGCTTTGACTCCATCAGGTGTTATGCCTTTTTAAGTTATTGGTAAAAATATCAAACTAGTGTAGCTATGTTAACCTGTTGAAACTCATATTTGAAGGCTGAACAGCCTAAATTAATTGCGACATTTATTTTACATAAAAAAATCAGAATCCTAAAGGGAGTAAAGCAAGGAGAGTTCATTACATCCGTCAAGTTCTGCATTGTCATCGCATTAGTCTATCATACTAACGCTACCTTAAAAACTGGCTACACCATGGATAGGAAATTTCTTTCAATCATCAGTTACATACACAACATTGTCATAATGAACTATGATACTCATTAACTGCAACGTTTCAAATGCCATTTCTTGAACGCTGCTGGATAAGTTAGTCTAAAGACCGGATACACCGTATTAAAAACCGGATACATGACAATAGACAAACAACAATCACCAATGAGCACCAAAATAAAAAAAAAACAACCCACAATAAAATTAGTCGTTTTATATACCAAGGCCATAAACTGTCATGCAACCAGGTATATTCAATTGGCAAATAACCAGGTCTAAAGAAGTTAAACGAATATTAATGTATTCCCCTACCTCATCATGCCCATTGTATGATGCATGGTGTAGGCTAGATCTACCAGCTCTGTCTGTGATGTTTATGTTACTTATATGAGGAAGAAGTCTCTCTAAACAGAAAAAATGAAGTTATAACATTAAAGCCGAAGATGTTTCTTTCGACGTGGTGCTTCCATAATAATTATTACAGTGGTAATGATTACCAAAAAAATGCTACTGTGCTAGTCAAAAGAACTTGGGGGTAGGTGGGTAGGGGAATACAATGGCAAGAAAATTACAACGTTTTGTAAATATTTATTTTCACAATTAAAAACTTTTTGCCTGGATTAAATTACAAAATTAAAACAAAAGAAAATAAAAGGGGAGGATGAGTTTCGTTTCCTGTGGCGCTTAATAATAATTATCACAGTGGTGATGACTAGTGTAAAAATGCCACTGTGCTAGTCAAAATAATTAAAGAAAAAAAGGCAATGTAAAATAAATTAAAACTATCCATGTTTACTTTTACAATTAAACTTTACGCCTCGATTAAACTATTCAAATACTACATATGCTGTACAGGTAAGTATATATAAGTTACTTGTATAAATGATGAAAAGCCTATTTAAAAAAACATTCTTTCTCACCTAACCTGACTCCTTGTCGAAATGAAAAACAAAGTTTTCTTCTCCTTTTGTTTTTCATTGAACGGTTAAAAGTGTTTCATGCTTCATGGAGCAATACAGTATCTGTATGTTCGCGTCTTCTCCGTCAAAACCGCAAAATCTTATAAAAATAGAAAACTCGGGTATGTTCAGCACGTGTTTCTCACGTTTTTGTCTTTTGACATGAGCTGCAACTGTCAAAGTCAAATTTAACTACACGAAATTTATTCATGGGCTAAAAATAAATCTATTAGTGATGAATTACGTCTGTTTATGAAAAATGTAAGCGTAAGTACCAAGCCCTCTTTTATTCTGATCTAAAAATATACAGGAATCGGAGCTCAACAATTAGTCACAAGCAGCTGTCTAAAATCAAGTTGCCTTTGAAAGTACTTTAAACAATCAGTAAAACTGAGGTCACCTGCACAGCCATAAAAATTGTTGGCGGATGCAATATGAAGGGGGGTCTGCCAGTTTTTATCTCGCGCATTAACATCTGCTTGGTGATCCAGTAGTATCTTCACACAGTCCTGTGCGATGGAATAAAATAAAAATAGTATCGATTAAAAACTTTATAATGCAACAAGACCAAACAGTACAATAAATTGGCTTTCAAAACCGGGATACGGAATACCATTAAACGTGGTTCAAACGGTGTTATATTGTAAATGCTATGCTTGGATCTTAACATTAAAAAGCAAATAGCGGTATTCAAGTTGAGGTCCAATATTCAAATTTGCCAAATAATTTGCGCATTTAAGTGAAATTTCATGACACGCTGAAATTTTCCTTTCATATAAATTTTCTTGCAAAGATTAAATCCTGTACAATGATGTGCTCACCATAGCACAGCGTGTCGATATTAAAGCTCTAAAAAAGCTAAATATATTAATACTTTAAAACTGCAAAACTCACTTAACAATCACAGTTATTGCATAACATCTACAAATCTGGCTTTGCCACAAAACTGTAACGCATTTAACTTTAAATCTTAAGAGTTTCAGTTCTAAATATATAGGGGTTAATTTTGATATTGTTTGTACAGTTTATTCACCAAAGTAGTAGCTCGGTATCTCGTGTAAAATTAACTTAAACACCGCAGACAGGTATAAAACTGTTATGAAAATGTTATACTGGGAAAACAACAAGTCTAACTCCATGGTTATTTGTAAAAATTTCTGAAGTTCTGTTGTTGTTGGGAGATTTTTGGACGACTTTTTCACAGGCTGTGACTTTTCAGGTGCACGACTGAAATGTTTTTAGTTGAAATATACAAAGAAAATAAACATTTATCATCCAACCACATGAACATACGATGAAGTAAACCTATCAAACCCTGATAAAGAGAAACACTGTTTCATTACATGAAACTGAAGGCGATCAATATGTACAGCTGATACAAACCCTGTAGTTAAAGCCGTAAACTCACGGTGTTTAATTCATTTGGACTGTTAAAAATATTGCTGTAAATAAGATTTTTAAATCAGGAGGGCAAGAAATATACACCACAATTGAGTATATTTTTATTTCTATTGCGAGGTTTGATGACGCTTTCAAACATAATTAGAAGCAGCAACAAATTACCATTCAATATTTGGTTTAATGTTGTTAATTCCTTAAACATAAACAGTGAAAAATTTTGGCTACCATTTCGTATCCTTACCTCGCTGCCTGATGCACAGGCTCGATGCAACGGGGTCAGCCAACGGCTATCTTTCGCATTTATTCTTCCACCTAGTACAAAGAAAACAAATTAGAGCAGACTTTTAAGAGCATTTCGAATTCTGTTTCAATTACAAAATTAAACCCTTGACACTGATAAAAACCTGATACACAATGTTTAAAACATCAAACGGTAAGTTCTTAATAGGGTATTTCCAGGTACATGTCTGCTTGGTGTAAAGTAAAGCAAGGTAGTGTCATACTAGTAGAGGATATGAAACATTATCCTGGTGAGCTGATTTTTGTGTTGCCCCTGATCACGACCTTTTATCAGGTCCACGATGCCTTTTATCAGGTCTTCCTCCTTCTTCTTATTGAACATACTCGAGACGACACTACAGTTACATTTTACGGGACCAGTTTGAAATTTTTGACGGTATCAGTTTGACAATACTCACTTGTGTATCTATTACATATTATATATTTTCCAACTTTGTCACCTTTTTCTCAGAGAAATTTTGTGTATTCTTCATACGTATGGGGCTGCTGTTGACTAACAGACTTGAAAATGGTGCTTTCGTCTACTGGAGTAAGATCATTCTCAGGTTAAAGCGTTTGCTTAAAGATCATACCATTCATGGCTTAAAAAAATAATATGAAGGCCATTTGCCTTACCACTATGTAAAAGAAACTGATCATTCGTACTCCAGCTTATTTATATTCAACTAAATACCAATACCAACTGTAGCCAATTCACCAAGTCATTTTTAACGTCGCTGTGTTTCTACTGAAGTACTCCAATTTTTGTTTGTTACGGTATATATATATATATATATATATATATATATATATATATTACATTAATTTTGCGCATAACACCAAGCACTTAACGAACTGAGACGTAAGTGTTAATGGTAACAGAAACGAAAAAACGAGTTTAGAAATGTTCAAAGAGTTTGTATTTACGCTTAAATAGTATCACTACTACGGACACTAGTAAAATGCTGTTTTTCCTTTCACCGTGGAACACGCCGATGCGGTGAAACTGATAACAACGTTTCTGTTATATGTTTATGTCTGTTTGTTTGTTGAGAAGAAACCTCTGATACATAGCCCACACTCAATCATCAGCAAACGTTTACTCAATAAAACCAACAAAAAACAACAACAAAAAACAAACCCCCAACAAAACGAACTTTATGATACTGTATTGGCTAATACCAAGGCTCATATAAAAAAAATTACTAAACGGTCATCTGATGATTAATATTACGGTAAATTTCAACACAGTTTAAACATTTTTCTACTACGATAAACGCATAGCATATTTTGATCCTTGTAAAGATGACGACACAGAATGTTTTGTTGAGTTTTTGCAATATAGGTTGGTAGATACTCTACACGAAAGTTTTAATCTTAATTTTTATAAACTGTAATTTAGGATCCCATAGCCATTTTCCAATTTAAACATCACGACTTCCTGTCCCCTAAATAGCTTGATAACTACTCATGGCGGCGGGGGTGGTGGGGGTTGGTTGTCAGGGTCTGGTTTATTTTGGGGCAAATGAAAACTCATATCCTAATACGAAAAATGATAAACAATAGTTCTTTTTAAGTACCATTTAAAATAAGTTGTTTCAAGCACTCTTCTTCTCCACAATGGGCTGCTGCATGCAGTGGTGTTCTTCTCTGTGCATCCTGAAATAAAATTGGCAAGCACAACGAAGAGTCTATCAGCAAAATGTAGTGATGTTAGTGAACGGTGCAAAAAAGACTAAAAATACCTTGAAAACAGCATTCATCACTCACCATTTAACAAGACGAACTCACAACGACATTTGACAAAGAGATTCAACGCTTTTCGATAACTTATATTTTGAATAAGTAAATGAAGAAAAATAGGTGATTATTAT
>RDPX01000251.1:1083965-1098469 GCA_003991215.1 Morbakka virulenta
TGTCCTCCTGCATAATGGTAATGAACAACCACCAATTCCAGTTGCACATGCAGTAGGTATGAAAGAAACATACCAAGCTATGGAGGAGGTTTTAAGTGCCATAAAATATGAAGAATACCGGTGGAAGATATGTGGTGATCTTAAAGTTCTTGGCTTGCTCTTAGGATTAAGAGGTGGTTACACCAAACATTCTTGTTTTTTGTGCCTATGGGACAGCAGAGCAGATGGAAAGCACAATAGACAGAAAGTATGGCCGAGGCAATCAAGCTTCATACCAGGTGAGCACAACATACAGCACCCTCCTCTGGTTGATCAACAAAATATACTTCTACCTCCACTGCACATAAAGCTCGGCCTGATGAAACAGTTTGTACGGGCAATGGATAAAAGCGGAGAAGCATTCATCTTCTTGCAGCAAAAATTCCCCCGAATTAGTGATACAAAACTCAAAGCTGGCATATTTGTTGGACCTCAAATCCGACAGCTACTTAGGGATGACAAATTCCACAATATTCTCAGGGACAAAGAACTACAGGCCTGGACTGCTTTAAAGACTGTTGTGGAGAACTTTCTTGGAAACAAGCGTGAGCACCGCTATCAAGGCCGATGGGAAGAGTCCATGCTTGGAGACTATTGCTGGTTCTTAAAACGAGACACAATTGTTGCACACAACAGAGCGACTCGAAAATTTTTCGAATTGTGAACTTTTCATTCTGGCTTCTCCTTTATATTGTTTGGACAACAATTTGAAGTACGAATTCAGTATTAAACTTTATTAAAATTGATGATTACGTTGTATTGCATTTTTTGTTTGAGTTATATTGGAAATGTGATCTTAAGTATACAATATTACCATTCAGGGTGACGAGCTTTGTGTGATTAAGACTGTACTTACCTTGACTTGAATTCCCTTCAAAGGGAATAGTATTTTTTGTAATATTTATTGGTCGCTATGCAATATCCTATTTTTAAATGTCTCACTTGTATGGAGATAGCTCAATAAAAATGGTATTAGATTGATAGGCTTTTAGTATTTGTTGAATCAACTTTTGTATTTTTGAAAAAAAGTTCACTCCAAGGGAATTTGTGGTTTTCATGGGAATTTTCTAAAAAAAAACCTTACGTGCTAGAGAAAAACGGATTTCAGATTTGGAATCAGCGTGTGAAACTTGGTTAGAAATGTACAATTTGGTTCCGGTAACAGAGAAAAAATATTATTTTGTTGTGCANCTCACTTGTATGGAGATAGCTCAATAAAAATGGTATTAGATTGATAGGCTTTTAGTATTTGTTGAATCAACTTTTGTATTTTTGAAAAAAAGTTCACTCCAAGGGAATTTGTGGTTTTCATGGGAATTTTCTAAAAAAAAACCTTACGTGCTAGAGAAAAACGGATTTCAGATTTGGAATCAGCGTGTGAAACTTGGTTAGAAATGTACAATTTGGTTCCGGTAACAGAGAAAAAATATTATTTTGTTGTGCAGTGTTATTTATTTCTCGCTATTATTCAAATAAGCACCTTCTATTCTGTTATGATAAGCTGAATCACACAACACATTAGGCTAACATTTGAAATCTTAAAAGTAATATTTTAATCGGTACTTTTCAGTCATGTATATATATAGACAAAATGTAAACCTGCGAAATTGTGGAACTGAGCTATGAATAGGGTCTTCTGAAATACTATTTCGCCCTTGAAACAAAGGTGAAAATTGGAAAGGGTACTAATTAGATTGGCTGCTTATTTTCAAAAATTAAAGAAGGAAAAAATACAAATATTTTTATAAAAATAATGCACCATAGTAAAAAATTTTCAACAACTAGTCAATTTTATAACATCCATATGCCCATCAACTTTAGAAATCCCCAAGATCCCCGGATAAAATCTCACATCCGGCAACCGTGCATGGACCTTAGACCAAAGCCGCTTGCAATGATGGTCCATTCTATTTGGAAGAAATTTCAAATCTTAGTTATTTTATTGGTTAAAAATCCTTCTCCAAATGAAGCAGCAAAAACAACCTGCCTTTTTTGATTGATGGAACAAACGAAAATTTCGATTTAACCGGCTCTTGCTCTAGCGCAAAAAATCCTGTTCTTTCCATCCAAACATGGTGACATGTTTGTATGCAACAGTGTCTGTTCTTGGGGCAAATAAAAAAGGTTCTTACTGTCAAAACAGTCTCAGTTAAGCGCAACAGTTAAGCTAGTTAAAACGTTAGGTCCTAGGAAACCTGATGATTTAATTAAGAATCACAGTAAAATGCCAGCTATAAATTTTACTGTTGAGGTTTACATTCCAAGACATGTTTAATACAGAAAAACGAAACAGTTTTCGTTTTGTATTATGCCCATCGTTGTCTAAAAATAACCATAAGTAGCTGGATACAAAAATAATTAAATGCAAATTAGAAAGAGTGATATTATTCCTGCAATATTTAATGAATAAACAGGCCATGAAAAATATTAAATGTCTTTAAATAATTCACATAACGTCGTTGATTCTGACAGCTTCCCGCATTCATTTCCAAAGTGATTTTGGAGCATTTTGATGATGTTTTGGAAAATATTGCTTATTTTTAAGTAGCTAGTTACCTAGCTGATATATATATATATATATATTTATATATATATATATATATATGTTTTAGCCTGTCTGCGCGCCCAATAAACTAAGGTATTTTTGGCCATTTTGGGTGCTACGAACTGCATATAGGTCAAAATTATTTAGGGATTTGTCCCCACCAGATCCCCACTGGGGTCTCATGACTCCCCCAAACCACCAATTGCTATTGACATGCCCTTATGGACGCGTTTAATTCTCTCTGGGCGCTTTCTTATAATTAATGCAATGAAGTAAAAGGGTTTATCCCCCCTTGCTGATGGAAGGGTCTTGGCCATCATTCAGCTCTTTGTCTCAGGTTGTAAAATCCTTGTAACACTCAGTGGAATCTGATGAGCATTCCATCAATGCAACTGATATCATTTAATAGAAAGTTAAACCCCCTTCATATATTCATGGGTAATCATCCTGATATTTGCCCTCATTATGATTGTTCCTCCTTTTGTAAGGCCCTCATCACTGAAGGTACTTGGTCTGTCCTTTTTTTCAGATCTTTCCTTGGGTTCCTATATTCATTTTATTGCAAAGACTGCTTCTAGAAAGGTTGGTTCTTTGCATCATGTTACATAGTACCTTTCTCTTAAAGCCATTTTCCATCTCTACAAATCTGCTATCCATCCTTTCATGGAGTGCTGTTGTCATATCTGGACAGAGGCCTCCTCATCTCATCTTCATGTTCTTGATCATGTTTGGCTGTGTTTGTAATGCATTACTTTTTGGTTACAAGTTGTCATCTCAAATGAATCCAAATAAATCCACACAATACTTTTAGCTAAAAGCAAATTATTACCATTCAACAACTACTTAAATGGGTGAAAAAGCAAAAATGGAGTAAACTGACTGTAAGTTAAAAGTGATTTGTTTCTTTTAGAAGCATTTGTTGTCTTAGAGTATCCTTGGTTACCATATTGTATTCCATAACTTGGGGGGTTTTTAGGTATGGACTGTCTCTTGGATTTTGTGGAATTTTTNTAAGCACCTTCTATTCTGTTATGATAAGCTGAATCACACAACACATTAGGCTAACATTTGAAATCTTAAAAGTAATATTTTAATCGGTACTTTTCAGTCATGTATATATATAGACAAAATGTAAACCTGCGAAATTGTGGAACTGAGCTATGAATAGGGTCTTCTGAAATACTATTTCGCCCTTGAAACAAAGGTGAAAATTGGAAAGGGTACTAATTAGATTGGCTGCTTATTTTCAAAAATTAAAGAAGGAAAAAATACAAATATTTTTATAAAAATAATGCACCATAGTAAAAAATTTTCAACAACTAGTCAATTTTATAACATCCATATGCCCATCAACTTTAGAAATCCCCAAGATCCCCGGATAAAATCTCACATCCGGCAACCGTGCATGGACCTTAGACCAAAGCCGCTTGCAATGATGGTCCATTCTATTTGGAAGAAATTTCAAATCTTAGTTATTTTATTGGTTAAAAATCCTTCTCCAAATGAAGCAGCAAAAACAACCTGCCTTTTTTGATTGATGGAACAAACGAAAATTTCGATTTAACCGGCTCTTGCTCTAGCGCAAAAAATCCTGTTCTTTCCATCCAAACATGGTGACATGTTTGTATGCAACAGTGTCTGTTCTTGGGGCAAATAAAAAAGGTTCTTACTGTCAAAACAGTCTCAGTTAAGCGCAACAGTTAAGCTAGTTAAAACGTTAGGTCCTAGGAAACCTGATGATTTAATTAAGAATCACAGTAAAATGCCAGCTATAAATTTTACTGTTGAGGTTTACATTCCAAGACATGTTTAATACAGAAAAACGAAACAGTTTTCGTTTTGTATTATGCCCATCGTTGTCTAAAAATAACCATAAGTAGCTGGATACAAAAATAATTAAATGCAAATTAGAAAGAGTGATATTATTCCTGCAATATTTAATGAATAAACAGGCCATGAAAAATATTAAATGTCTTTAAATAATTCACATAACGTCGTTGATTCTGACAGCTTCCCGCATTCATTTCCAAAGTGATTTTGGAGCATTTTGATGATGTTTTGGAAAATATTGCTTATTTTTAAGTAGCTAGTTACCTAGCTGATATATATATATATATATATATATATATATATATATATATATGTTTTAGCCTGTCTGCGCGCCCAATAAACTAAGGTATTTTTGGCCATTTTGGGTGCTACGAACTGCATATAGGTCAAAATTATTTAGGGATTTGTCCCCACCAGATCCCCACTGGGGTCTCATGACTCCCCCAAACCACCAATTGCTATTGACATGCCCTTATGGACGCGTTTAATTCTCTCTGGGCGCTTTCTTATAATTAATGCAATGAAGTAAAAGGGTTTATCCCCCCTTGCTGATGGAAGGGTCTTGGCCATCATTCAGCTCTTTGTCTCAGGTTGTAAAATCCTTGTAACACTCAGTGGAATCTGATGAGCATTCCATCAATGCAACTGATATCATTTAATAGAAAGTTAAACCCCCTTCATATATTCATGGGTAATCATCCTGATATTTGCCCTCATTATGATTGTTCCTCCTTTTGTAAGGCCCTCATCACTGAAGGTACTTGGTCTGTCCTTTTTTTCAGATCTTTCCTTGGGTTCCTATATTCATTTTATTGCAAAGACTGCTTCTAGAAAGGTTGGTTCTTTGCATCATGTTACATAGTACCTTTCTCTTAAAGCCATTTTCCATCTCTACAAATCTGCTATCCATCCTTTCATGGAGTGCTGTTGTCATATCTGGACAGAGGCCTCCTCATCTCATCTTCATGTTCTTGATCATGTTTGGCTGTGTTTGTAATGCATTACTTTTTGGTTACAAGTTGTCATCTCAAATGAATCCAAATAAATCCACACAATACTTTTAGCTAAAAGCAAATTATTACCATTCAACAACTACTTAAATGGGTGAAAAAGCAAAAATGGAGTAAACTGACTGTAAGTTAAAAGTGATTTGTTTCTTTTAGAAGCATTTGTTGTCTTAGAGTATCCTTGGTTACCATATTGTATTCCATAACTTGGGGGGTTTTTAGGTATGGACTGTCTCTTGGATTTTGTGGAATTTTTCTAAGTTCATGGGTTTACATTTTCATCAACACTTGGGGAATCTAACAGGATATCTCACCTGGAACCTCTGATTACTGTGAATTTGTGCTAACAATAAGCAAGGCTACTTGTGTGCCATAGCTATATGTGCCTAAAATTAGCAACAGCATCTTTTAGCAGGCATTCATTCCAAAATTTACAGTGCTGGTCAGTCTTGAAAAAGATTCTCCAGGTAAAATCAGTTTTCAAGAATACTATTATGAAAACTATTTTAAAACAGTTGGTTAAAATAAACACTTTGACCTAAAGCTAAACAACCAACACCTTAGTTACACCAAGCTGTAAAGTGCAATGTCAACTATATCATACTGTCAAAATCCTAATTATGAAACAAAGATGATTAAAAAACAATTTACTAATTAAAAACGAGATAAGTGATAAAAGTGTACTATATCCAGGTTAAGCTGCCTATTCTTACACAAGTCCTGAATAAAAACAATGCCAATCTTTTTCATTAAGAAATTGAGTCGAATTTTATAACCTTAAGATTACTCAAGACAACAAGTACTACTGATTTAATGTAGCTATTAATATTTTATCACATGCAGTAATGTTGTCTTCTAATGTAATTCAAGTCTCACTCTTACAACCTTTTAAATTTTATGTAATTTTGTTATTTATATATACCTAAAATAGTAAATCTACCCCCCAATTTCTATTGATTAGATTTTTCAAGCTACATATTTGGCATACCTTATAATATTGGCATTAGAATCATACTAATAAACTACAAAGTCATGTTATTATATTGCTGGAAAACAAATTATAGACCCAGAAAATAAAAAACAAGAAAAAAACACTACTCTGTAAATACACACTCTTGTTAAATATCCTGATAGCAATATTGTCTGACCACATGAAAATGCCATGAACCACACAAAATACCTGCAGTAAATCATTTCTTTATCACTGGTATTTTATCAAGTATCTTCACAATAAAGAACAATGCACTCCTTAATGAATAAGAAATTCAGATGAAAAAATATGAAATAAAATCTATATACCTGATAATTTACATCCTCTCCTTTTGATAATATTGCCCTTATTTCATCAACACTCCCATGGAAACAAGCTTGGACTAGCTGTGGCTGAAAAGTAGAAATTAACTGGCATTTAGCAACATTGCCATAGAATACGGTACGATGTTTCCGTACATATGTACATGAAATATCAAAACCAGTAATCCTGTACTGTCCATGTAGCATCCTGCTTTCATAACAACTTGAATCTATTACATATATTGATCAGTTTTTAAAACATGTTTCCTTTAGAATTCATAAACTTGTAATCTAAAACAATTTGACTGATCTGTTGTCATAATCAATGAGATGTCTTCAAAAAAAAAAGCTTTTCATGAAAAATCCAGTAAGCTAACCACAACAGCATTGATACAAACAGTTATATTGCTCTTAGATCTCAGACAATTCTAATTTTATTGCCTAATGAGCAGCAAGGCCCGCTAAAAACCAAACTGAAGTTAACCAAGTTCTCTTATTTAAAAACTTAAATTGCCTCTATCAAAACTATCATTCTTTGTTTTCAATGCAGTGAACTGTGAAAACAATACAGATTGATTTAGGCATGGTGAGGCAGTAAACTCTTTTGCAGACAAAACATCTGCTGTTCCACAGAATACTCCTATTGATCACAATTCCATGATGAATTTCCTTCATTCAATCAAAGAATAATTAAGGTTACCTTTGTTAAATATGGTCATTGAAATCAGTGCTCATGTAGATGTCTGGATCTCCCATAATCTGGGCTGTTTTTAACTTTAACCCTCAGCACTATTATTTCTTTTACAATTGTAAAAAATTTAATAACAGAATATTATCCAGTGATTTCATATGACCTTTCAATAACTTCTCATATGCAATCAAAATTAGGCTATTTACCAAATCCCCACCTCAACAAGCCACTCACTGTCAAACAGATTACTAAAATACATTAACAATGCAGTTGTTTTAAATAATTAAACATTTACAAATCAAGAGTGTGTTGGGTTATTGGGTATTGTAGTAAGTTTTCTGGTGTTAAAGTTTCCATTCCTTTTTTATCTTAAATAAATATAATTAAATGAATTACACATTTTTCAAATAAATAGACATGGTTATTTCATTGGACAAATGTTTTAAACCAAATGACATCAAAAATTTTCATAATTATAAATACACTATACACACATAGCAGCTCACATAACTAATATATATACATCAAATTATGGAATTTTCTAAATATTATGCAGGATAATGGTTAAATAAAAGCAACAAAATTATGAAATAAAATTGAATTGAGGTTGGGGCTCAAAAGGGAATTTACAGTAACCCAACAAGGCTCCAGGGCACTGGCTGATTTTAATATAGACATGAAGATGAAACAAAAAATATTCAACTTAAAAAAGCCATTTACCATTGATGTAATAAAACACACAGTCAAATTTTGCATGACCATGCAACCTAAGAGTAAAGGCACTTGCTATGGCCCCAGATCTCAAGACAATAACCAGGTAGTCAAAATAAAAATGACCATTGACATCAAATTACTTTAAAGTTTTTAATACTAGTGTACTGGGTGCAACTTACACACTGAAAAGCATGATATACAAAGTCACAGCTTATCTCACAGGAACACTCCATATTATACTCAAAAAGCTGGAAAACACAAAAATTGTAACACAAATAAGCCCTTGTTAACAATGTAAGAGTAAACAGGCATGATAACAATGCCAAGCCAATGGAACAATTACTTGTGTAGAACAGAGCCATTTTTTAATGATAACAGGCCTTTCTCAAACAGGAACCGTGGCTTAATGATTAGTGCAACTGCACTGTAACCAAAAATTCTGGTTTTGATTCCTCAGTGGGTGACTTTGGCACTTCACAAAAGAAAAAGCCATTGGTTGGCATCAGGAAGGCCATCTGGCCAATAAATTCCTCACTGCCAAATGCAAGTCCCAATGAAGGGCACTGTCTGAGCCCCAGTTACTGGAGAAAAACAATGTTAAAACAAAAAACAACAACAACAAAATGATTAAGTAATGAAAGTGTAGCAACACTCTACCAAATGAAATACTGATCAGACAGTAGTCTGATGAACACTACCTATTGGCCATTAAAAAAAGCCAGTCAAACATGGAAATCTCCAATGAACTGTCACAAGAACAAACCACCTGCTACATCCAACAAGTTGATCAAAATGAACACAAAATGCACCAAGCAGATACTCCTTGTAAACATATGCAGTAAGTTCACCAACATGATCCCTCCAAAATCTGCATGCATAGAGGGCATTAGAAACACCCAGCATCAAGCTTGGATTATGGTGCTTGATGGGAAGCCTTAATGCAAAAGGCATACTCAAAAGGCATACAACAGAAAACATCATGTGTGTAAGAATCATGGCTAAATTCCACATTATCAAAGCCTTCAAGATTAAATTACTTTTTATCAAGAATGATATAAACAGAATTATCAAATGTACTCCTAAAACAAAAAGGATCTCAAAAAACCCCTAAGAAACCTAAGAAACTTGCATTACCAGGTAAAAATAACAATGAACCTAAATGAATTCCTAAAGGTCACAGGCAATACTATGTAATATGGAGCAAGCAGCAGCATTCTGTGAAGTCAGTGAGTTGAGGGTTTCACTAAATGCCTATTAATAAACAGCAAAATGTAAAAATGGTTTTCAAATGTGAAAGGCAGCAAAAAATAGATATTATTCTTTGCTCTGATACCCTGGCACTTGTATCACCTTCATGTTGATTGCCTTGATTAAATTTGAATAATTTAATTCAGTATTTACAAGCATTTTCATTCTCTTCAAAATCTCTTTCTTTACTGTGACGAATACATTCTTTGTCTTCATTCTCTCTTCCAGTACTTAGAGTCCTTCACCTCTTAACATCTTTCCCTTCTTGAAGACTATCTCAGCCCATTAAATACTTCATAAAAAGTTCCAGTGTGATGGCTAGCTTGAACGATCATCTTGTTTACAATTTTAAGGGCGTTATGGCTTTCTTGGTATACCTTTAAATCATCCACAAACAAACTATGTGTTCTCTTCACTAATTGATTCCCTAGTTCTCCCATTTGGTACCCTTCGGTGTGCTGGAGTAATATACAAACTGGAATCTTGCTTATACAGAATCCTACTGGGGAATAACTATCTCCTTGTAAGAATCCAGACATAATTTTAATTCATCTGCTTATCATCTTTCTATTCCTTTCCCAGATCTCTAATGTCATCCCCATTTATTCATTAACTCTTTAAGAGTTCTGATAATATTTTTCACTATTTCAATCCATTCATACACCTCTATCATTCAGTCATGATGTAATCAGTCATAGGCTTTTTTGTAATCATGAAATGCTATTGCCAAGTTCAGATTATACCAGTTTACTTCTTCCTTAATGCATTGATCAATTATCAATTGGTCCACTGTTCCTAGCACCCCTTTCACGGTGCCAAGCTGCCCTTCATCCCTGATCTCACTGATTATTAAGTTTTCTCTCATGTACTTTGCTACTAATCATGTAAGAATATTGTATAATGTATTAAGGCATGTTATTGGCTGGTAGTTCTTTTCATCACTCAAATTTCTTGTTTTTGATATTAACACCATTCTTTCTGAGGGCCACTGCTCAGGTATCATCCTTGTGTTTCTATAAATGTCCATAAACGCTTTTCCAAGTGCTTCTTGTGCAGGTTCAAACTTCTTCCACCAAAAGGTTTCTATACCGTATACTTTTGGAGCTGTCCAACTTTTTCTCTTTGCTATTGCCTTCTTCAATTTTTCATTGGTGTTTCAAACTCAGCAACATTTACTTTTTCATTCAACTCAGCTTTCACTTCCTCCATCCACAGCATATTTGGTGTTGGCTTGTCCTGCTCCCAAATTCTACTCCAGAATTGTAAAAACTTTTCCATTTCTGGCATTTCACCTTCATGTTTATCTGCTCCATCAAGTTTCCAAAAAAAGCTTCTCTGATCTCTCTGGAACATGATATTACCCTTCTTCCTTTGTCTCTTTTCAATATACTTTGTAATTTGACTGTCTTGTAATGCACTTTATCAAGCCACTGTTCTTTTTCATTTTGCAGATTGAGAGTCATTGTCTCTTTTCCATTCATACTTGGGGCTAGTTTCTTTAAAATACCTTTTTCTCTTTTTGTTGCTTTTCTTTGTTGTCATCTCTGATGCAATACATTGGCTGTCCATGCAATATCCTGTCTCAGTTCTTTCATCTCAGNTGCTCCAAATGCTTTAGACAGAATATTCTATTATGCTATAATATTTAAGAATATGGGGAAATTATCAAGGCAATTACTTATTTAGAAGTGATCCTTAAGCGACTCCAGAGATGTGCAAAAGTGACAATCATAATAAAACCACCAATGCAAACTTTCAGAATAATCCAATTAAACTAGTTCAACAGAGACTCCATGGGCATAGATAATTAAAAGGATAATAGCCAATCAAAAGAGTTTAAGACAGGGCTTGTGGCTGAACTTTTTGTGTTTCTGGAGAGAACAACATTGTTAAAATGGCAGCACCTTTCCTAACTCTGTATCTGGCTTTGAATTCCTTATCTCCAATGCTTGAAAATATGCTCCCAAGATATGTGAAGCTTTTAACTTGTTCTAGTATTTTGTTGTCTATGTATACATCATCATTGTCATAACCAATATTCTTTATCTCTGCCTTTTACATTATTTCTTAGCTTAAGTTTTTTACATAGTAGTTACAAATCTTCTAGTGATAATTTTCATAACAGTACACAAATCAGTGAAGCCACAAAGCCAAGGTCTATTAAATCTTTATCTTGTCAAAGAATTTCAAGCACTAGGGCATCAAAAGACATTCTCAATGCATGGTCAAGTCAAACAAAAAAAATGAACAAATATTTAACCAAATATACATTTATTCATTACAGGAACTTCCTTGCTTGAAGCCTCCCTGATTACTGTACAGTCTGCCATCTAAATATAATTTCTGTATCATATGACCTTTTGTATTTGAAGTCAACACAATTATATGTGAAGTCAACACTATTGTCTGCTGTTGTTGACTGGTGTGTTTGGTTTATGTGTTCATTAAAATGCCATACCCATCTCTTAGTGTGTTTAACTTCTGTCATAAGTAGTTGTCTTTTGTTTTGATAAGACCATTTCTTAAAATAATGTTTGTACTGGTTATCTCATAATGTCTTTAAAGCTCTAATGTAATTCTTGTGTCTCTTTTTGCTTTCAGACTTTTGAAGACTAATTCTTTCTTGTCTATCTTACAACCTTTTTCACATCAGTTTACAGTCTGGAATATTGCTTGACTCCATATCAATTCAAGTCATTTTATGGGTACTTTTGTATTTGAAGTAGGTATCAGAAATTCAAATTCCATTTAAGCTCTAAAGATAGCATCTTTTACTGCTGTTACCTGCTTTCATTTGGACCCCTTTGATTAATTACTCTCTTTGATAAAAAAACAATAATTAGCCTGTGCATCATGAGCAGTCCTTGTGGCTTAACATACACCCAAAGCAGCAAAGCAGCACAGCTGATTTGGGGCACAAGCAACTGACTGGCACCATTAAACAATCCAAGACCATGCCATCAACAAGATACTCTCCAGCTGAACTACTGTTTGGCAAAAAAGTACCATAATAGACTCACACAACTACAAGAATCTACTGTCTGTGAGAATGTCAATAAAAGCATGATACCAAACTGTGCAGCAAAAAATTTTTTAAAGTTAAAATTTTTTTAAAAATCTGCTGCCTTAATTTGAGACTTGTTCCTGGGTTATTCGTTACAAGTTTTTTTCTATAACCTCAAGTTTTTTAGTTATGGACTAGTTTGTATTGATTCTGCTCAATGAAGCAAGCAGTCCAATGATCAAGTGAAGAAATACATTCACTTGGTATTCTTGGAAAAATAAATAATCTTCATTCTAAATCTGATTTTTTTGGTTCACCTTGCATGTGTTTACAGTAAAATCTTACTGGGAGCCCTGGTACTAGTGAAAGAGCTTTAGTACAACTTCCGCATTCAGAGTGTGAGGTTGTGGCATTCAGTCAGCCATGTGCATGTGCAATTTTTTAGTCTTTAAACATGTTGAATCTTTTGTCTAATATTATGTTATGTATGTATTTAAACTTTCTCTATGCATGAATATGATGTGATTGTACATAATATTTTGTTCATTGTTTTCAGATTAGTTCCATGAAATAACATTTAGTAGCATGGTCTCTTTGCCCAGGAAAGGTATCAATTTCCTTGACTTGTTTTGTTACATCTGTGGTGCATTTTACTGTACCTGATCAAAAAAATATATTAGTATATTTGTGAACCAAGCATATTTGGCTTATTTTCATATTAAATCTTTGACCAGTTTGAACTGAATGATCTAGTTAGCCTCTAGACTTAAAGAAAAGAATTTGTTCGAAAAAATACATATGTTACTTTTTATCTCAACATGGAGAAAGATTTATTTACATTCTTTACAGATGGAGAACAATATGCTTACTGTTGTGACATAGCAGGACTGTTAAAAGCAATGGGTGTAATATGATCCACGTGAGTGGTGACTTTTCATGGACAGTTCAAAGAAGAGCCTGAAATGTGTATTGCTTCATAATGGAAACTTGCATGGAGCAATTTCTATTGGTCATTATGTGCACTTGAAAGAGGAGAATAAACACATAAAAACTGTATTAAATTGATTAAAATATGATGGACATAAATGGATAATATATGTGGATTTGATAATGGTCAATTTTATACATGGGCAACAAGGAGGCTATAAAAATATGCATGTTTTTTGTATTTATGGGGCAGCTGAGCCAAGAGCAAACATTGGGAACAGAAAGTCTGACCAATTAGAGAAAGTTTAACTGTTGGAGAGAAAAATGTAATACAAAAACCACTTGTTCTGTGAGAAAAAATTGTTTCCCACCCCTTCATATCAAATTAGGACTAATAAAACAATTTGTGAAAGTTCTTAATGTAGTGGGCAGCTATTTCAAGTTTACATGTAGAACATTTTCTGGCTTAAGCTATGAGAAAATAAAGGCTGGCATTTCAATGGACCACATATCATAAGGTGGAAACAAGCCAAAGACTTCTCAAATTCTATGAGAGGTGTAGAAAAGAGGGCATGAAATTCACTCATTGCCCTTATGAAAGGGCAATAAGGGGTTTCTTGGAAATGAAAAGGCTAAAAACTACAAGGATTTGGTTGGTACAATGCTTGACAGTTTCCATCGTTTAGGCTGCAACACGAGCAAAAAGGTCCCTTTCCTTATGAGTCATCTTGACAAACTTCCTGCTAATCTTGGCTATGTCAGCAATGAACAGGGAGAGTGCTTCAGGATATAAAAATTACAGTGGAGAGATATCAAGGCCAATGGAACAAAAACATGGTGCCTGACTACTGCTGAAACATTCAATGAGAATGTGTTGAACAACAACACTCCAGATGGTCACAGAAGCAAAAATTTCTACTATGAATATAAAGGTGGGTAGTTTATCATCATCATCATCATCATCATCATCATCATCATCATCATCATCATCATCATCATCATCATCATCATCATCATATTTGGCTTAACATCCATTTTACATGCTAGCATGTGTTGGACGCTTTCTTGAAATTGACTTCCAAGTTATCCTATCCTTCACCAGGTCTCTGACACCTTTTTGTTTGATATCCATCCTTATCACTTCCTCCCATGTTTTCTTCGGTCTTCCTCTGCCAGTGGTTCCTGTCACCTTGATTGTTCTGCATC
>RDPX01000251.1:1099421-1114415 GCA_003991215.1 Morbakka virulenta
ACCTTTAGCATGTACACTGTACATTGCCTGAACAACCTTAATCAGCCATTCACTTACTCCCAGTTTCCGTAAAGCCCACCAAACAACTTCTCTTGGCACTCTGCCAAAGGCTTTTTGCAAATCCACAAAGGCAAAGTGCAGCTTCTTGTTCTTCCCAAGGTACTTCTCTTGCATTTGTCTAAGGATAAAAATGCCATCAATAGTTCCTCGTACACGCATAAAACCAAATTGCATGTCATAGATGTTTATTTCACTTCTAATTTGTTTTTCCATAACTCTTTCAACAACTTTCAGGACTTGGTCCATTAACTGTAATCCTCTGTAATTACCTCTTTCTAGAGCTTCTCCTTTTCCTTTGTAACAATTGATAATTGAACTTATTTCTATTATTATTATATATCTTATTATATATTGTACAAATGTGGATCCCTTAACAAGATACTCAAGACTTTTCGTGTGTAGTGAGTTTTCTTTGTCAATTCAGTGTAAAAGTCTTTCCCATGGATTTGTGGCAGAGAAAATGAAGAAGGCAAAGAAACAGTTTACTGCTGGCCCTGTCTAGTGATGGATGACATATCAACATATTCATAATTTTCTATCAAATGTTCACATAAGGTTAACAAAATAAACAGAAATATATCAAATAAAACTGTATTGACAGCAGTAAGTAGGTCTGAGTCTCATAAACATTTGTGGCATAGCTTTAAAGCAACATCTATGGTCATTTGACATGCACATGAGAAAAATCTCTCAGGTCAAGGTAGTCAAATCTGCCAGCAATTACCTTGCATATTTGGTGGCTTGGGGTGTTAAGCTGTGGAGGCCAGAAAAGAAGCTGTTGCAATGAAGCAGAGCCACTAGCCTAAACCATCTTTTAAAGGCAATGTCGTCCATCGTTTTAAAACAATTAACTGACGTGGCCATGAAAGATTTTCAAGAAAATAAGATTTGCTGTTTGAAATTATGTTGTTTATCTCTAATTCCTTCAAAAATTTTCAAAATGATGAGTGCGTTTTTTATAGCAAATATGACAAAACCCACATATAAAAATCAGTCTGTGTTATACAACCCTTCGAAATTTTCATAATTATGAGGTTTCAAATCAAGGTATGAGTGTAGTGTCATGGAGAATGTGGGCACTTTGATACAAAAAACTTATCTCAAATTCAATAGGCTATGATAAACATAATAACATAACTGTTTCATTTGTTCTCTGCCTACATGGTCATTAATAAGCGCAAGGAGACATAACATCAAGGTGACAATGTTCTTGCATTTTGCTCTGGAAGTCAGGCTGTCATCTCTTAGGAGCTTATATTTGCTGTATAAATATATTCCTGACTCTTGATATTTTGAAGTTTTTTTCTATTTGGAAATTTGTTGTATCATCCTCAGATTAGATATGATAATTACTTTGAAACTTTTATCAATAAAATTGCTTGAGGCCATTTATGCCATTTATTTATGCTTTCCTATTTAAAAAAGGGGTATGGCCAAAAACATTCATTGGCAAAGTGAAATTGATTACCTACATTTTTGACTCTGAGCAGTCCCTGTGCGTAGCAGATATATCAACATGTGATATCTAATATATATAGGTATTAAATGTAGCTATTTATGTTTAATGATTATAAAAGAATGTACTTTAGGATTTCATATACATATAATGCATTACAAAAGAGGGATATGCTGTAGCACAAAAACCTTATGTGTTACAAATAAATAGATGGCATATTTGAATTCAGCAGGCAAAATTGCATAAAAATCAACCACAAAACATAAGGCAGCAAAATGTGTACTGAGCAGAGTAATAAATCCCTAACAGTAGTGCCAAAACAACCCAGGCAAGCCATTTGCAAACACAACATTATAATAACTGTAATGCAACAAGGAAACAAAGAAACACATTTTTAATGTGAGCTAAAATTATATGATACACAAAGATATTGTTACCCAGTGACCCAATAAAGTTATTCCAGATTTCTTTCTTTGACATCCATTGATTTAGCTTTTGAAGTCTATTTGTGTTGCATTTTTTGCTCTCTATAAAAGGTCTGCCACATGCTTCTACATTATTCATTTCTATCATGTGCATTATCAAATCTGGGTCTAACTTGGTCTCCCTTTATTATGTGAGACCATACATTGCGGTCTACCTCTATCTCACCATCAACACGCACCTTAAATACATTTTTAACTAGATTATCATCAGCTTTAAGTTCAACATGATCTTCCCATACTGTTTTCCAATTCTTGTAATGGTTCTGGAATTTTTGTAATATTAAGATTGAAGTTATTGAATTGTCTGTCTATCTATCATATTAACTATGTTATTCTGTTTAATTTTAGATACTTTGTAGAGGCTTTATTGATATATTGTTGCTTTTGGGTTATGAAGTTGCATTGATGGATTATATTATGTTCTGGCATGGTGACTACACATGGCTAAGATCAATTTTACATTTTACATAGACATTTTGATCACGGCAGTATTAGTGCAAAAGTCAACATAGACAAAATAAGCTTCCATTTACAATCAGTCTAATTAATGGGTGCTTCAGAAAAAAGCAGAAAAAGTTGAAGCACTTGTTGTATTAGCCAAAGCTGAAATGGGGCTGATATCATTTACACATCACCAAATTTCCTTGTTAAAAAACACAAGGAGGGCACTGACTGGTAACAGTATTTAATGATCTATGCTCCTATTAACTGATCTTATCAACTGCATCAAGATCATGTAATGACATTTTATGGTGATTAAGTACTTGACCAAATCAGACCCAACTGGAAGGTTTTTTTCAAACATCCATTGCCAGTAATCCATGCAATACCTCCAAATTGTTACACCCTTTAAAGAAATATGTTATATAGGATTAGCAATGGAAAAGCTAGGATCTCCAGATTATCTTCAAGAATTATTTTCACATTTGTTTGCTGATTTCCTTTACTAGGGGCTCATATAATGATAGAAGATGATATCCATGTATGTGGTAATACTATTAATTAATTACTTCCTAACTAGATTTGTGTACTCCATCACCTCCAGAGAAACAATCTCACTTTATCTACTAGTAAAAAGCCATCTGTCTGACACAAACCACAATTCTTGGATGGCAGTGGAACAATGGTACTCATGCCATGTGAACACAAGGTATCAGCATTTACCAAAGTATCCCCACAAAACACTTGCAGTTCCAGGAAATCATTCATTGGAGACTACAAAACTTTGTCCAAATACAACCCACATTATGCTTCATTAGTTGCACTACTAGCAAAGTCTATCAAATGTCTAGACTGATAGGCTGATCATCTACATGCCCAATTTTCAAGACATCAAAATGCACTTAAATGAAATGAAACAATCACCCTGGACCAAATGATCACTTAATATTTATGGCTGGTGCTTCATGGTCTGGAAGCCACCCTCTTTGTTGTTCATGGTATTAAACATTTGGTTGGATTTTTCAGCTCCAAATTAAAATCCCATCAAACCATCTGGCTTCCATGTGAACACAAAGCACTTGCCATATCAGCAGAAAACACTTTCTTCAGAGCTTATATCAGAGAATTCAAACATCAGACACAAGTGCTGACTGACAACAAGCCTTGTGTTGAGACTTACGGAAAATTATGTAAAGGCCAATTTTCTGTGTCTTCCACAGAATCTGTTGTAAATGCTATTACAGTGAAAGATGTATTATCTGATACCACTATAATGCCCTAAACCAATTAGCTTGGCATTCCCTACAACAAAACTGTTCTAATCTCCATACAACTTTTGTATATCTTGCACAAGGCAATAGATAACCTCATACAGCCAGAAATATGAAAAAGTATCCTGATATCTATAAGTTGTCATCATTGCTGAGAATGGGTTGCTTGTTGTCTTAAAGTGAGATTGTTATGTACATCAAAATGTATTGTTGTCCCAACTAGTATATTACAAGGACCTTTGATAGGTCTCTACCTTTAGTTTAACCACCCATCCACTCTTCAATTGCAAGTTATTCATGCAGGCATTTTTATCGATTGAACAGTCCTTCAGTTATCCATGATATTGCAGATCACTGCCCAACTTGTAAATTCTTAAAGTATATTCCTACTGAAATACATGAACTCACCATCACCATCCTGCCCAGGTCAGGTGTCTTGTGATACTCTCTGTTGCACTAAGAAGATCTCTGTTACCAGGGATAAATTTTCATCATTTACAACTGCATCTATAGCAGGTGATGAAATTGTTGATAGCCTCCAGCAATAATTACTACTCCATCACTGCTTCACATTCCAAGCACAGCTGCACATGCAGATGGCACAACTGGCTTTAGTCTCTTAATGACAATGCTACTTTACAGATAAGAGGCAGTACTCTTGATTTCGGTCATTTAATGACCAAAAATAAAAACCCACTCATTGAAAAATACTTTTAAGAGTTAGAACAAGAGCTCCTACATTGTTAATCTGATAAACCACTGGCACAACTTCAGCCACATGAAACTGAACATACATTCAATTCTCATATTCACTTCTAGGGTATTTTTGCTAAGGAGATTATATTACAATGTGATTAACACTCTGGTACTTTTCTTAATATTGATGACCAAAAGCTTTCTCATTTACAAGAACATCAAAATCATAAATAGAGTTTTAAATCAAAAGCTGGTGGTGTACAACATGCTTTTTCCCCAAAAGTCAACTTTGGCCATTTAGTTTTCATTGAACAACCAGGCACCAAGACCAAAAATCAAGGACAGTACTTAATTGTTAACACTGGAAATGTTCTTCATCAAAAAATAAATGGTGGCAAATTTATGTCACAAAAATAGAGAAAACAATTGACTGCTGACCAACTATTTTTCACCTTCCATTAGAATTTTTCCCAAACAATAACCTACTTTTTTTGTGCTATGTTAATAGCTTCAGGTGTTGAGTTACACCTTACCTTACCTTACTGCCATTGACATCCTGTGGTGTGTAGTGCACCAAAGAAGTCCCTCCACGGGTCTTTGTTACAGGCCTGCCTCTGTTGTTGTGTCTTTTTCCATTCTGTCATCTCTGCCTCCACTGTCCAGTGCTTGGTCTGACTGGGTCATCCATGCTTTCTCTTTCTCTCAGGCCCCAAGCATAGAGCTAATCTAGTGTTAAAGTTATGGCCCATTCGCATCCATCTTCTTTGTATGGTTAAGGTCTTTAAGTCCTCAATGCAGCATCACTGAAAGAGGCTGTAATTGGGGATTTTAATGGGCCAAAGATTCACCAAATTTTGTGCAAGTAGTGTGAAAAGTTGAAAGTAAAACTTGAATTTGGTGAATATTCATGTCATTTATGAGCTTGGAATTCACTTAAAATGTTAAAGAACCATCTTTGCCCCCAAAAATTCAATACAGATAGGGTGTCATAATATAGGTATAATGAAGATGTTCCAAGGTGTGAGGGGCATGGAGTGGTCAATCCAGCCTATGCCTGTGACTGGGAAAGACTAACCTTTGGGTGAAAACTGAAATCAAGAAGCTTCTCTGTGACCTACTCAGTGGCTAGGTCAACATCACCTCCACATGATGTGCCCTCAGTAGTTAGTCTAGTGACTTCTGAATGGTTCTTGGACTATGGAGTAACAGCCCAAATTTCTGTTGCTGGATTATGACTCCCAACTCCCTGTTAGGTGCAATGTACAGGCCCTATCCGCATGTGGACATGTCCCAACACTCATCTAATTGCTTACAAAGGTATGGGTTAAAAATCACTCACTCTACCTTGTGAGTATTGGATTACCAAAAGCTAGGTACACCATCAAAAACTGTGGTTGGCATCACCAAGGGCATGGGGCTGTAGAAAACCCTGCCAACCTAAAATATATGCAGATCATAAATTGTCATAACACTGGACTGGTCAATACCCAGGTTACCGATGGCTGCCAGCACCACTGGTCAACAAGGCAATGCCAGAAACTGTGCTACTTCTGAATAATGAGGTAAAAGAATAAAAAGAAGTGGAGGCAAGAAAAGGAGGGAAAACTGTGAGGAGAAAACCAGGCAGATCTTGAATACTGGTAGACAATGTGGGAACAATGAAAGGAAAAGGAAACCAGATTGTAGGCTGGATAGAAAGAAGACACATTGACATATTATGCATCCGAGAAACAAGATGGAAAGGGAGCAAGTCTAGACAACTTAGGGATGGGTACAAATTAATATACCAAGGAGAGGGCAACAAAAGAAACAGTGTAGGAATCGTGTTGGGGCCATGTTATGCAAAAAGTGTGTTGGGGGGTAGAGTGAGTGCATATGGACCACAGATAGATACCCCACAGTAAGAGAAAGATAAGTTTTGTAGGAACATGGATACCACATTCATAAGGATACCTAATGCAGGGAGAAAGATGTTTGGAGTTAATTTCAATCGACATATTGGAAAAGAAAACAGAAGGGAATGAGGAAATGAAAGGAAGATACAGCTATGGAAGGAGAAATGAAGAAGGCTGAGAAACAGTGGGCTTTGCAAAACAGGTAGTGATGGCAGTGCTAAACACATACTTCATGAAGAAAGAAGCATAAAGCTGACTTGGAAGTGGCAGCATTGAGAAGGCTAAGGTGGTCACAGTGTGAAAGAATGTAGGTATAATGGTGGTGGTGCCTTTCTTAAACATAAGAATAAACTCTCAAGTGGTATTTTGATGAAAAGAATGTAAGGCAGTTGCATGCTAGCTTCCTGGCCTTACAAACTTGGTACATAATACAACTTCACAGCTACATGTATGGGAAAAGTGTTGATGGTATTTGGTGCTGACTTAAAGGTGGTCTGATGGAAGATGCTGAAAAAAAGTTGTGGCTGGACAAAAAAAGGGAGTGTAGAGGAAGGAGATACAGTGTATCTCATCAAAAAGAAGGCCAAAAAAAACCCTGTTTGGTCATGTGGAAAAAAGGATAGATGCAATTTACCAGGTGGCAAAGCAGATGCACCATGAAAATCAGGATGTGGTAGGTGAGAAGTGTGTGTTTGAAAATGATGGAAACATGGTTTTTAATGAGGATTCCAAGAGAATTGCTTGGCAGGAGGATTATAAAAGTCTGCTCAATATTGAATATCCTTGGTCAGTAACACTCTAATATGTTGAACCTGTTGCTAGCCATGCATGCTTTTTCACATACGAAATGGTATTTAAAGCTTTGAAGAAGAAGAAAGCTCATAAAGCTGCAGGTCCCTCTGGCATTGCTGCAGAGATGTTGAAGGCATCCCCTGATATATGTTGTCAAGCCATTGCCAATCTGGCCAATACGATAGTGAGGAAGGGGGGGGGCAAATTTATGACAAATGGAATGAAAGTATTATAGTCAATCTCGACAAAGGTGATGCTTTAGACCATGAGAATTTCTGTGGACTAAAGCCTACTGTGCAGGTATTGAAACTTGTGGAGTGAGTTGTGGAAGAAATCCTCAGAGATTGATGGCATATTTATCCTGAGACAGCCCCAGAGGTATGTGGCCAATAACAAACACCTCTATCTGGCATTTGTAGATTTGGAGAAGGCTTTTGATAGAGTCCCTAAATGTGTTATTCGATGGACCTTGCATGTGGTTGGTACTCCTGGGTGGATCATTCAACTTGTTCAGGTCATATGTGGTGGTTCAAGGAGTAGAGAGAGAGTTGGGATCTCACTTAGCAAGAAGTTTGAGATGAAGGTTGGTGTGGATTGGGATTGGTCTTAAGCCCATTGTTCTTGAGGGCTTGTCAAGGAAGTTTCACGTTGGATGTCCATGGGAATTGCTCTATGCTGATGGTCTGTTCATAATTGCAGACTCTCTTTAAAAGGTTATGGAGAGGTTTCATGTTTGCAAGAAAGAACTTGAGGTAAAAGGCTTGAACATGTTGAAAACTAAGGTCATAATTTCTGCAAAGGACTTGAACATGTTGCAGGAATCAGGAAAGCATCAAGGTGGGGTTTATCGCAAAGGTGTTGACCAGAATTCGATTCTTTGCAGTGGCTGTAATCTGTGGATCTACNAAAACAGAAGGGAATGAGGAAATGAAAGGAAGATACAGCTATGGAAGGAGAAATGAAGAAGGCTGAGAAACAGTGGGCTTTGCAAAACAGGTAGTGATGGCAGTGCTAAACACATACTTCATGAAGAAAGAAGCATAAAGCTGACTTGGAAGTGGCAGCATTGAGAAGGCTAAGGTGGTCACAGTGTGAAAGAATGTAGGTATAATGGTGGTGGTGCCTTTCTTAAACATAAGAATAAACTCTCAAGTGGTATTTTGATGAAAAGAATGTAAGGCAGTTGCATGCTAGCTTCCTGGCCTTACAAACTTGGTACATAATACAACTTCACAGCTACATGTATGGGAAAAGTGTTGATGGTATTTGGTGCTGACTTAAAGGTGGTCTGATGGAAGATGCTGAAAAAAAGTTGTGGCTGGACAAAAAAAGGGAGTGTAGAGGAAGGAGATACAGTGTATCTCATCAAAAAGAAGGCCAAAAAAAACCCTGTTTGGTCATGTGGAAAAAAGGATAGATGCAATTTACCAGGTGGCAAAGCAGATGCACCATGAAAATCAGGATGTGGTAGG
Source organism: Morbakka virulenta (assembly GCA_003991215.1). Lineage (NCBI taxonomy): Eukaryota > Metazoa > Cnidaria > Cubozoa > Carybdeida > Carukiidae > Morbakka > Morbakka virulenta. Next base: position 1,107,990 of record RDPX01000251.1, read on the forward strand.
TGAGAAGTGTGTGTTTGAAAATGATGGAAACATGGTTTTTAATGAGGATTCCAAGAGAATTGCTTGGCAGGAGGATTATAAAAGTCTGCTCAATATTGAATATCCTTGGTCAGTAACACTCTAATATGTTGAACCTGTTGCTAGCCATGCATGCTTTTTCACATACGAAATGGTATTTAAAGCTTTGAAGAAGAAGAAAGCTCATAAAGCTGCAGGTCCCTCTGGCATTGCTGCAGAGATGTTGAAGGCATCCCCTGATATATGTTGTCAAGCCATTGCCAATCTGGCCAATACGATAGTGAGGAAGGGGGGGGGCAAATTTATGACAAATGGAATGAAAGTATTATAGTCAATCTCGACAAAGGTGATGCTTTAGACCATGAGAAATTCTGTGGACTAAAGCCTACTGTGCAGGTATTGAAACTTGTGGAGTGAGTTGTGGAAGAAATCCTCAGAGACTGATGGCATATTTATCCTGAGACAGCCCCAGAGGTATGTGGCCAATAACAAACACCTCTATCTGGCATTTGTAGATTTGGAGAAGGCTTTTGATAGAGTCCCTAAATGTGTTATTCGATGGACCTTGCATGTGGTTGGTACTCCTGGGTGGATCATTCAACTTGTTCAGGTCATATGTGGTGGTTCAAGGAGTAGAGAGAGAGTTGGGATCTCACTTAGCAAGAAGTTTGAGATGAAGGTTGGTGTGGATTGGGATTGGTCTTAAGCCCATTGTTCTTGAGGGCTTGTCAAGGAAGTTTCACGTTGGATGTCCATGGGAATTGCTCTATGCTGATGGTCTGTTCATAATTGCAGACTCTCTTTAAAAGGTTATGGAGAGGTTTCATGTTTGCAAGAAAGAACTTGAGGTAAAAGGCTTGAACATGTTGAAAACTAAGGTCATAATTTCTGCAAAGGACTTGAACATGTTGCAGGAATCAGGAAAGCATCAAGGTGGGGTTTATCGCAAAGGTGTTGACCAGAATTCGATTCTTTGCAGTGGCTGTAATCTGTGGATCTACAAGAGGTGTTCTGGAATTAAGGGTAGACTGATGGAGAACCCTTCTTTCAAATGTACAAGATGTTGATGTTGCACAGCCAGTTGACATGAGTCTGCGTAGAGGTAGAAATAGCTGGTGATATGCTGGGGGTGGTTGACAGGTTTGTTTATCTTGGTGATGGCAACCCATCTTGAGGATATTAAACATTTCATGCATAATTAAGGTGCCATGCTTTTGTGGATATGTCACATGAAAAGCAGGAGCAGAGTCAGTTTGTCTGCTCTCTTGAAGTTGCTTCACCTGAACCCTTTAGATGATGTCCTCAGATGCAACAAGCTAAGATGGTTTAGGCATGTGATACAATCTGATTCATAGGTCTACCAGTGTTCCTCTGTGGATGTGTTTGGATTAAGGTACCAAGGCTAACCAAGGAAGTCTAGGAAAGAATTGATCAATGGCAATCTGAAGACCCTCAATGTGACAGAAGAAATGGCTGGTGATCATGTGAAGTGGTAAACTTTGCTGAAAGCTACAAGTCAAACACATGTCTGATGTGTCCATTGACTATATAACAGAGAGTAAAGTAAAGAGCAATGGATAAGATTAGCAACACTTATCATCCTTACATATTCATAAGGGTAGTACACCAGAAACTACCCTCTTGTATCACCCTGTCTTCTATTGTTAACTATTGCTAAATATGGTCTTTTACCATTGATAGAACTACATATGAGGTCACTAAACTAGGAAAACAAATTTTAGGAGCAAAATCTTATTCTCCAACAGTGTCCAAATAATCTTCAGGGCATGGAAGTTCTATCTCCTGCTACCAAAATTGTGCATCATAAGTAATTTAGTATGACTGCTTATTAAGTTCCAGTTTGACAGAAAAAACATACTTTTTCCTCTGTTTCTGTTGTTAAATACCACTCATGTTTTAAGTTAGTCATAGCATTTTGGCTTTCACTTTTGCCAGGAAAAATGAATATATAAGCTAATACACCTTTCACTTCAAGATACATGTGTATTTTCATCCTAATAACAAATAGAAAATTTGTGGTCCTTTCAATAATATCCTTTTTGCTGAGCAGTCATATTCTACTGATATGAATGTTCTGACCTCGCGGAAAGGTAAAGCAACCATTATATACAAAACATGGTATTAAAATTGGGAATTGGTGTTAAATGGCTTTAATATTTTCTTTTCTGGGGGATAACAAAACCTGAATGGTTCAAATATACAAAACTAAATTTAAGCTTTTACTTCTTGCTAGTAAACAACAATATATTTGATCATAACAGACAAATTGCCAATCAAGATCACTCTTTCACACGTCCATAAAAAAACTGGACTAATATTCCTCACATTTTTCCAATCTGAACTGTAGCCAATGTCAACTAAAACCAATGGATTACAAAGGTTAACATGGAAAACATTGGCCTGCCTTGTTAAGTCCTTTATGACTGTGGAATAAAAACCTTCATTCTGAAGAAAAAAAATTGAATTTTATCCTTGAATTTCTGATGCTTAAAAGTCATCTTATTATATGTGAGTTTCCTAAATTTCATTATGTTTTCTATTCATTTCTTGATCATAGTAAATCATAAATAAAGGATTTTCCCAGCATTAAAAACAAAGCACAGAAACGATTTCCTACAGATTCTTTTTAGAATTGATTTTATGCACATGGTAGGTAGTCTGTCTGAAGAACAAGTATCTTTAGAAATTAGGCCTGAAAAACTCTTGATACATCTGTCTACTAGTTTTGTCAACCAAATTACTTTACATCTAATACAAGTGAATTTCACATGACGTAAGGTAAAGCAAGGTACCTTAATAAACAGCAACTGTCTTAAAACTCTAATTAGTTTTATACAAATTTTTTTCGGTTAGACTGTGTTGTAATGAACCTTAAATACTATAGAGTCTGTGGAGGCACACTGCTATGGGATAGAAGCGATCGGTCTGGCAACAACTTATGATTTTGTTGTGACAAACCCCTTAGGTTTTTGGAGTATATTTGTAGAACTTTGTTTCTTAGGTTGCAGGTTTAAGGCCAAGGTTATGGTTCACATTGGTCAACTTCTAGGTCTTAAATCCAAAGAGTAGTTTCCATCTTTGTTCTGTTAAAAAATGGGGTATTTCCAAAGAAAGTCTAAAACGATTTACCTGCGTCTATTGGTTTTATCATACAAAAAGTTAAGTAACGGACTACCTTCACCCAAATATTATCATCATCAAAACAAATTTTACCTCGCTTTAAAAGTCAGGTTGTTTATCAGGTGAGGAGAGCCAGGCAACAACCCGATAACATAACTTCCAAGTCCTTGCCGAAAGCAAAAACCGTAAAACGAGCTAGCTCAAACCAAATCTCTTCTTGCCACATTAATATTCCGTAAAATGAACAATGGGAGTGTAAATCTTTTTTTCACGAAAGAGCAGTTATTACATACAAAATTTTAAGTTGATAACCTTGATTAATTGTAACTTTATTAAAATACAAATATCATTGCCTGGAATGAGCTTTTCGAGGTACACCCAACAATTGAATTCATGAAGTCATCGAACCACAGAGCATCCGTTGGATGCTAATTAAAAGCGTGTTCAGAAGAGTTTTTCACATCGTGTTATTTATATTTGTTTTTCTGACGAGGAAAACAAATTATGAAACCATTAAAAAATACACTGAAGTATTGATACATACGCCTCAGCCTGGATTGACATATTCTGTACAGCTTCCGTCTGTTTTCAGACTTTAAACAAAGAGAATTCCATAGACACAGCATTCAATTCTCTAAAAATAAATACTGGATTAATGTCACGAAAACAAGAGAAAGCATACCTCATCCACAAGATGCAAAAAAGCCATGGTCCCCGTCAGCTGCTAACACTGACATGAGTCTCCCCGAATATTCATCCAGCAATATTAGACCTTGTCCTTGCTGTTGTAAATGTAATGTAGTAAAAAGTCGACAGCTGTAAACTCTTGTAGGTTGGGTAATCGTTTTATATCCTACGAGCATGGATTTGTGCGTGATTCCGTACAAAATGAAGCCTGGAACCATTGAAACTCGACCTAAAAATGCATAATCAATACTTCACAAATTCGTCCAGCAAGGTGAACATCATTTGACCGCCATGTTTATGAACAACTGAATTCTGACGCCGCGCGCTCATTGGCTGAATAGAAGCCTCTTTCCAAGTTTCTATTGCTAATTCGCTTTTTAAAACTCCAGTTTTTGACACTAAAACCTATTACAGCAGTCAAATATTTAAATGTAGAGCTGTAACAAATGAACTGATACCAAAGCCTTGGCTATACTGAAGTGCCTTAATTAATTATTGTTGCCTGCATTTGAAATATCTTGACCTTACTGACAGTTGTCAATGCAGCAAGAGAGCAAGCACTTACATCATGCAAGTGTCGATCAGAAAACCAAATACAATTCGGTTGTTGTCTCTGTTCACTCCTGAAAAATATTTACTCTGTTTTCACGTATCAATTTCATCGCAATGAAGTAAAGACTCAGTTTTGTATTCTGTTTGACAAATACCTCTCATGTTATCACATTCTGTCCCACAAAAGCTGCATGTCCTGATACTCCTGGGTAGTAGGAAGCTGAAAGATACTTGGGGGGGGGGCAGTGAGAGTGTGGTAAGAACACAATTGAACTGGTGAACAGGGGTGTTCTATCCCTGGAAGGCGTTGCACCTCCGATTTCTTTGGAAAGTGCAGACTTAGAGAAGCATACGACTAGCGGAAATGAAGCTGAAAACAAAGGATGGTATGGCAATTTGTAAACAACTTGCCCAAGATGAGAAAAAGGGAAGCAACTAATTTGTGGNTGGTGTCTTTGTCGCATATCTTATCTCAGAGCTCCCACAAAAGCTGCATGTGCTGATACCCCTGGGTAGTAGGAAGCTGAAAGATACTTGGGGGGGGGGGCAGTGAGAGTGTGGTAAGAACACAATTGAACTGGTGAACAGGGGTGTTCTATCCCTGGAAGGCGTTGCACCTCCGATTTCTTTGGAAAGTGCAGACTTAGAGAAGCATACGACTAGCGGAAATGAAGCTGAAAACAAAGGATGGTATGGCAATTTGTAAACAACTTGCCCCAGATGAGAAAAAGGGAAGCAACTAATTTGTGGGGGAAAAAATGCTAAAACAGTGGAAAGCTTAGTTTGGGTTTTCAATGCGAAATAGCTTTATTATTGTTTTTGCTGTTATTATAATTTGCTACTTACTTTTAATTTCGGCCATGCACAATCTGACCCCCGGGAATCATATTGTGCCAACAAGGTTTGTTACTTGGATGTGAACTTCATTATGCTATTTGATGGTCATTTGACAGTTATATGCTGTTCAGTTTTCAATTATATCGAGAGTGCTTTGCGGAGAATGTGTGCTGTAATTGAAAGGACTACCCCTTATATTTGTTGCAAGTTTAGCTCTCAAAAGATTAATTTGTGATGATTTTCAATTCCTTTTCATTATGCAGGGTGTGCAAGCCAACACAGGTATGACATTTGTTTTGAGGTGCCATATGCGGTCTACTTCAATTCAACTGAAATTTGTGTGTTTTTTTGTGGATTTTTTATGCGTTAGTGAGCCACCACACATCAAGGCTAAAAGCCACTCGAGGATGAGGATTTATGTAAGTATAATTTTGCCTATAGGGAGTTAATCTTTCGTTCCTCTGCTTTCCATCCCACATCCCTTTTGTTATTTCTGCAATGTGTAGTTTCGTTCTAGATACTCATACCTGTTCTCAGCAATCATCACTTCAGTCAACAATGTCCCAAAAGTGGCAAATACTATACTGGTCCTTAATCATCAACAAGCTTTCACTTTGAATGATCTTTCTGGTACAAAAGAGTCTTTTTACAAGCCATCCAGTTTGATACAGATATTCTGATGTTAATAAAATCATCTATTTGAATCGTAAATTTATCAAGTCTTGCTGCCGGATCAGTAATGTAAAAGCCCTGAACAACGTCAGGGACCGGGACTTCCCAGTTCAGTATATTTTTGCATTGTTGTCTTGTCAAGTTTTCTGTGTTTATTATGTTTTCCTACTTTTCATGCCCTTGTTCTACTCTCAGGTCATGTAGCCATTTTATATATGTACTGTCATATTTCTCATTGGCCCCGAATATCTTTCTAGAATGTTGTACTCTGCTGGGCATCAGATTTCACTCCTTCTTTTTAATTCTCTTCATTAAGATATTGGCAAACCCTGGGTTATTATTATTATTATTATTATTATTATTATTGTTATTATTATTATCATCATCATTACTATTTTAACAATTTTATCCAGGTTATGCTCTGAGTGTTGGAATTGCCGTCATCACTGCTTTTAGGCGAGTCATTACAAATGACCAAGGGCTAACAGGAACCTCTCTCGTTCTCTCCCCCCCCCCCCC
>RDPX01000251.1:1114578-1195900 GCA_003991215.1 Morbakka virulenta
TCTCTCTCTCTCTCTCTCTCTCTCTCCCTCTCTCTCTCTCTCTCTCTCTCTCTCTCTCTCTCTCTCTCTCTCTCTCTCCCTCCCTCCTCTCTCTCTTACATCTTTATATCTTCTTCTGGTCAACATTAAACATCCTGTTCTGTCTGAAATTGAGTGATTCTCTGCGCATATCTTTTAACTTTTGCGCTCTTTGCAATCATTCTGCTTTAGTTCTCCGATTACTGTTTTAATTTCTTTTCTTTTAACTCTATACCTTGCTTACAGATCTTTCAGTTTGCTTCTCTTCTTTGTTCCAAGTTCACCTTTCTTTTCCGTTTGAGCAAGTCGATCTTCTGTTTCAAATCCTCTTCCATTCTACGTTTCCATATAGGCTTATCTTTCCTCCAAAATCTTATTTTCTTTAAGCTTAGCTGTTCTGTAAAATACACATCTGCGGGCATGATTCATTTCTCAACTTTTTCAGTTTTACATCTTAAAGTCTTTACGTCTACCATTGAACGTTTTCCTTGCAGTCGTTCTTCCTGTTGCGATTATTCCTTTCAGCCGTCCAATAACCTATCTCTGCTCTTGATCAGACACAATATCATTGATTTCAGCTTCAGTTTTATCAAGCCTTCACCAAGCCATTACATCAACATCATCTTCCTGATTATTATCATCCCCTGGTCATTTCTGTCCTCACTTTCCTCATTCGAAATTTCAACCTGATCCTCATCCCCACTACCATCTTTGTTATGTACTTCATCTTGTATTTTCCTTTGAACCATTTCCAACTCAAGTTCTGATAACCCTCCATTCTTTCTGGTGGCCCTCGTCTGGTCACAAAAACGCTGTTCCGTTGAGTCAAACATGCTCCTCACTCTCCATTCTCGAAACATCCTTTATCTGTAGTCTCTGATTGTCATCCCTCCTTTATTAGACTTCTGTAATATCATTTCATCACCACCTTGTTTATTTCTTTATTCCATCTCATTCTGGCAGTAGTAGGATAACAGCCGGGCCCCCCGCTCCTCACCCGAAGAACGCCTGACGGACGAGGAGCCTTCACATGAAGTTTCAACCCCATTCACATCGTTGTTGGATGTACTATGACTTGAGATTTAGCACTCATGTAGAGGTTTTGTGAATTTACGGTTGCACAACCAATAATGCTGTTATGGAGGCACCGTCTCTAGAAGGGCTTTCAACAAAGACTAAAAAGTTTCATGAAACCGACTAACTAAACCTCGCCAGCTTGGTGCTTCATGGGCTCGGGGTTAGCTATCTGGTACTACACCTTGCTCAAGGGTGACCTAGACGTAGTCGTAGGTCGTCGGTCGAAACTCCACAATCGTATTCATTTCAACGTTGTACCCAGGACGCATTACTATTATTATTATCATCATTATTATTATTATTATTATTATTATTATATTATTGCTAGTAGTAGTAGTGTATTATCATTCTTACCATTATTATTATTATTATTATTATTATTCATCCCATTGGGATGAATAATATGTCAACATGAAGGGATGTGCCAACAATGCCTATTTCCTTTCAAGGAAAACCTGGACAACTGCAAAAGAAGCAAACCATGCATATCCAGAGGAATTGCATTTTGGCAGCTTGCTTTTCTACATGATCGTGACAGAAAGGAGATAACTTTCAGTTTAATGTCAGCAATGGACGATTTCTTGGATTTAAGTGCAAAGATTTGTGCGGTATTTATTGATTTTGCCGATGCGTTTGACAGCATTAATCACACTTCCCTCTTTGAAACTCTTCGTAAGTTTCACTTTCCTTACTGTTACCATTATTCTTCATTTTCTATGATTTGCAGGTCTGAGGAAAGTAAAGAGTTCAATTTAATCCACAGAACTAAGACTGGAGGTCCTTCGAGTACATTATTATTCATACTGGTCATCGACCGAGTGTGTAAACCAATGGTAAAAAATTAGACAAGGAATAGAAGATGGACCAAGGATAAATGCACTACCCTTTCAACGTTTGAAGATGGTATTATTATTGTCAGTTATGATAAAACCATAGTGAAGTCGATGTTTAATGTTGGACATGATATAATAGAGTTATCAGGTCTTGTAATGAAGCCACATAAATCTGCAGTTATGTATGCAAAGAGATTCGGTAACAATTGCTTCAGATGCAAGGCTGATAAAAAACCCACTGCTTCAATTCAGGCTAATCCAACTGAGGTTTATCCCCCTTAAAAAGTCATTCAAATACCTTGGAAAGGTGCTCTTTTTGTCCGGAGAAGATGCCATTCAGGTAAATGAAGTTCTCATGGGTCATAAAGATTTACTGGAGAAAACAACAAGCTGAAAATTGCCTCTGTCTTTAAAGGCTAGTGCTTTAAATAACAAGGCACTCAGAAAGATTCCCCACAATTTCTATAATACAAGGTTTACTGAGAAGTAGTTGGAGTTCATGAATAAGTCCTCGGTGAAGACAGTTCGAAATTTCTATGACTTGTATGATTTTACGATACTACTTATAATATTTTTACCGCGTGAGCATGGTGGAATTGAAGTTAAATGAGTGTCAGATGTGTAGAGGTTAACAAGAGTTGCATTCCTCATTAAGATGTTGAATCACCTTCAGATACATTTGAAAAACATTGCTCGTCAGTCTCTTAAATTAAATCTCTTAAAATAGAATTTTCTTGGGTAGAAGCTAAGTAAAGATGGTTACCTAAACAAGCATACAAATTGTCAGTGAAACTGTACAGATCTTGTTAGATACGTTAGAAAGCTAAATATTTCTCTTGAAGTCAGGCAGAAAATAATAATTATAAACGAAGAATTTCCAGCTGAAGGTGCTCCACTCCAAAATTACTGTCCAAAGAGACAATTAATCGTGATTTGTTCAAAGAAACGCAATTATTAGTTCAGGGTCCTTTTCTCTTTATGAGTGATGTTAGTTTGAAACTCTCGCACTCAATTTTTAACAACTGGAGAGTGTGACAATTTCTTCGTGAAATTTTCAATAAGAGCGAGGTGGGGTCTAATCCCAACAAACTCCACAAAGCTTATAGGGAATTGTGATAATAATCCTTCTTGCCTCTTTTGCTAACAGCGCATGGAAAGTATTGCACACATTATGTATGGTTTTAAAGAGTTAAATAGCTTCTACTGCAGACTTCAGGATCGTATTCTGGAGACAATATTTGAGGTTATCCCAGAAAGTTTATCTGAGGACCAGTTCTATAAAAAACCCTAACCAAATCAATAATGCCAGAATTTGAAGAAGGGCCAAGAGCATTCAGGATCGTAAACCAACATCTTTGCTGCAAATCATCAGGCATGTAAATGCATTCTCGCAAAGGTTTGTTACGATGTCTATTTTGATCGAGCACTTACGTCCAAAAGAAAGCGGTATTAGCCCCTGTGCAGTTTACTGTAGACGTTAAAGTGAGACGTTGAGCTGAAGGAGCTTTGCTTTAGTTCGGTTGTTTGCATCAAAAATGATGTTTGGACCATTCTAAGGTCTTTGTCAGCGGCAAAATATTGATTGCAAAAACACATTGCAGTGGTATTCTATTTCAAATTTAAACAGGATTAATTATATCTGGAGGCACAGGGCGAAGAGCGTGTTCTTGCAAAAAAAACTTTCCTCTTTCGCATAATGCCCTATACTTCTGAACTTATATCTAAGTACAAAGTTTAACACTATTCACATTGGATCAATTCTGCATCTTGTGTGCTCACAAAATTCATACAATGTAGATAATAAAGTATGCCTAGTATATACATTTTATGTTAACTGAGCAGTCAGCTTGGGCCCTAGGGCATAGAAGAATTTATTATTTTTATAATTCATTGTTATCATTGTTATATTTCTTTCTTTTGTTCTCAGACTTAAGGATGTTATTCATCTGGTCCATAACCTACGAAACCAATTAACAACAACTTAACAAAGTTCTCAAAAGTAACCTTTCGTGAGCTTTTATATAGCTAAGACCTTCCTCAATTTCTTTAATGTGCTTAAAGTTGCAGGTTTTTGTATCATTGTAGCCTGATGTTAACTTCAATTTTGTCCATATGTTTTTCAAATCCATCAGAGATGGCTTTTAATGCACCAATCACCACATGTACTTCTGTGACGTTTTTAGTCCCTAAATCCTTTCCACTTCTTTCTTTAACAATTATCATTATTATCATTATTATTATTAATTTATTTTTTTAAAATTATTTTTATGATTAAGAACCAAGCAAGGCAATGAGTCACAAATTTAGGAAACTGTGAAGGAAGGGCAGAAAAAATTGACACGAGGGGAAATTATTCAAAAGAGTTCCATAATCTCGCTATCCGAGGAAAGAAACTACATTTAGCTGAAGACGTCTTATAATTAGGAGCAACGATAGTCTAAGGATGAAGACATTGAGAAAAATGAGTTCGTACCAGCGAGAAAAGCTTATTAGAATACTTTCCATGAAAATACCTACAAAAAAGACTAAGACAAATAAAATTCGTAATACCAAGAGTTGGACTTATGAAGGTACAAACATATATCTAAACGTGATCAAAAACATCAAGATCAGATGAGGAAGCATATATTCAGATGTGACAAATGTACTCTATACAAAGTGTTGACTGACTTATAGAACTATAAAATGGCCACAGATTAAAGATATTCTCTAGCGCAATATAAAGAACCAACTTTTCTAGAAGCAGACTAATCCATAGATTAAATACAAGAACCCCAAGAAACAACTGGAGAAAATGACAAACCAAGCTTCTCATTGACGAGCATTCTCAAGAGGAATAACAAACTCACCAGCGTTAATAGCAGAATGATTGTCCGTGAATATTGGAGGGAGATAAGGACTCAGCTTTCTATAGAAAGGCATGTTTTGCCACCTTGAAAAAAACACATTTCCTTCCTCATCCTCTGACTGTCTAAACGTCAGACTCTAAATCTTCCCGGCGTTTGATTTTTTCCCCTCCTGAGTTGCCTTGTTGGGTATGCAAGAGTACAGTGTAGTGTCATTAGAAGAGATGTTGATGAGTAGATGCACGTTACCAGGAAGATAATTGATGTTGTTGTTGTTGTTGTAAAGAAAGAAGATAGTTAGATCAAGAATATTATAACCTTGAGGAGCGGTAGCGTTAATGGAATTCTCATCGGATGTGATTTTTTCTAGTGTGACATGCATTTAAAGATCTGAGATAAAGAATGATACCAAAGACCCTTCCACAAATACCATGACCAAAAATATATTAGTATTGGCATCTCCTATGAAATAAGCCCGAAATAACAATATTCAAAAGACACTTTTCCTTCAAATTATAAGTCTCCGAAAAGTAAATTAAAAGTGAAATTTTATATTACTTTATAGATTCCAGCACAATCCCCCTACCTTTAACAGTCCTTAACAAAAACTTCAGTTTTTATCAGTTGACAATGACCAACATTTTGGTAATGTGTTCTTAGACATCCATATGTTATCAGGATTCAAACGAAAGAAAGTTTTAAATAAATTATTTCAAAACGTTGATGGGTACACATTCTAATAACATCTTTTCATCCAAAGGAACTTGCCAAGTTTGTATATGTAAAAATAAATCATTGGAAGACAAGAAAATTGCAATCAACTGATGACATCATCAGTATAATACTGCAAGAGTTGAAGTTGATTAGGCAGCTTGTTCTTGTTGAAATCGTTACCATAAGCAAAACCCGTATTTCATTCATAATAAGTATTCAATGTAACTCCTTGGCTGTTGAGGGGTGGTAATCTGCAAAGGCGGTTTAGACGCAATACGGGCGTTTTCTTTTCCTTGGCAATTAAGGACCTTTGATATCAAGTCAAAGTGTTCTTTGTCGATATGGATTAGTACCTCAAAGAGAAACAGGGTTTTAATGTCAGAAATATAGAGTTTGAGTATTTTTGCTCCGGAATTTTGCAGTAACAAGTTAGAGGAAACTCTTTTTGCATCTCAGTACCATGTGAATAATAAATCAAGGTTTTAGGATAAGCATTAACCCTACCAAATTCAAAGACAGTGGCAGAACTATGGGTCTTCAGGACCCTGACAATGCCATCTGATACATCCGAGTAAGAGTCAGAGGAAGGAGACTTGTTCAAGAAAAAAAAGTAGAAGGTTGCATGTAGTAGAAAGGCAGAGAATTGTATATACGTTTCGTCCACAGATTCAAGTCAGTACATTTTAAAACAAGACGAGAGATATCGTTTCTCTCAACGATAAAGAATACTGATATTCCAGCAATAAAAATTTGGTCACCACCAACAAACCTACTGATAGAAAAATTATCTCACTCAACTCAATATTGATTTGACAAGCTGTTACGTGCCTCCTAAAAGTAGAAAGTTCAAACAACGAAATCGGGAAGTTACAAAGAGTGTCAACAGGTACCTAGAGATGGAATGGAGCTTTTTATAGCCAAACAGGCAAGCAGGATATGTGCAGTGACTTTTCAAACAATGAAGTGCTGGAAGCTATTAAAACAATAATGGTTGGAAAAGCAATTGACCCTAAGAACTTGCTATTTGGCTTCTTCAGGCATCACGACGAGAATGAAATAAAAGAACTAGGGTCCATTTTTAATTATCACATCTACTCAGAGAAGCTGTCAAAAGTTTGCAAACTGACTAAGGTCTCCTCTCCTAATTCCCTAAGGGCCTTAGTAGTTACATAACCATAAGCCCATATGTTTAATTTATAAACTATAAGAACTTCTGACCTACAATCGCATTCAACCCACCATCGAGTCATTGAATGATAAAGAGCAAGCCGATTTTAGACTTTACTGTTTTACCCTTAGTCTGGATGCCTTAGTCACGAAGGACACATGGTAATTCTTTGAAAAATATTGCAACAGGTAGAGTTTCACTTGACCTATCAGCTGCCTGCGACACCATCTTGGCCTCAGCCTGACCCTCTATCTGCTGACAACTATTCAAAGCATGGAGATTCGCCAAGTCATCATGAGCACGTTACATTAGCGGCAGTTACATGTACACGTCGGTTAAGACTAGTCCCGCTACCGAACTCTGCTTAACGGTGTACCACAAGGTTCTGTTATCACACCTGCACTTTAAATCTGAACACCTGCGACATTTCAGTCACACTTAGTAAAACGTACACCTGCGCAGATGAAATTTTCCTGAGGGTAAGTGAGAGACAATGTTCAGCTATCGAGAGAACGCTATTACACGATCTTGACAAACTAAGAAAATACTGTGACAGTTAACGTCTATAACTGAAAATCAGAAAAACTGTTTGCAGAGTCTTTCATGTAACCAGTCACATGGGTGACTATGGAATGATTGATAGAATGTCGGTTGATATGATATCCTTCGACAAAACTCCAAGTATCTCGTCGTTATCCTTGATTGCACACTCTCATACAAACATTGTCCATATAACAGTGCTACAAAAACAAGCATATGCAGTAATCTGCTGAGCAGGCCTCCTACCTACAACTGGAAAGCTGACTTTATGACACAATGAAATTTTTGCATTTGCATTATGTTTTTCGGCTGCTGAATATTGCTCTCCTGTGTAGAACCAAAGCCATCACTGAAATGGACACTCGATGCATCTCTCGTTGAATGCCCAGGGATAGGTAGTGCTTGCACCAGGTCTATTTCTACCTATTTGCTTTAGATTTTATGTGGTATTGAGCTTGATTATATGGAAGGGATAAAAATATAACTTAAATAATCGTACTTTGGTGAATACTCACATTTTGCACCGAGCTATTTCTTCTTGTTTGCACAATGTACATTATGATTTTCAATTTGACAACAAAGATTTTACTTATGGAGGTAAATGAAGAAGTGTTAATTTTCTCAATTTTGTATGAGAAGACGTGTAAAAGTAGCCTGGTTGACAAAATTGACTCACAAGCTCCCGACTGAATAGTTACGTGCTTTGATTGAACTTTACTTTTCTGTATGAGGGGAATGGTAAAAGATAAACACAAATAGGGCAAAATGAGAAATAAAATTATAGTCAGATTTTATTCAAATAAACAGAGATGACTCAAAAGAGGTTGAAAGTAAAGCTGGAAATGTCTGCAAAATTCATCAAACTCCAATTTGAAAAAAACACCATATATTGGGTGTCCTGTCCATATCGACAGCATTTGAAGTTATCGAAAGTAAAATAAAGAAAACCAACGAATGTTTTAAAAAGTGAGAACATTTAATTATGGCCAAGATAATAACAGAACAAATGCCCGTGGATTCAACCATTTAAACCGTGATCTTGCATTCATATCATTTAATCCAAATTTTGATAAATGTTTGTGTGTCATAAATAGGGTTAATTTTGTACTTTCGACCAAGACTAGAAAAGTTATAAATAAATTTTTATTCGTTAAAAGAATGCATCAGGAACATTATGTCACTGTATACATTTGCAGAACTCAGTAAAAAATTAAGCATGGTGTGAAAGTCTTACGCCAACAATAGACGATCTCAAAAAATCAGTTTGACAATATAAATGCTTACGTACAGTGCTTCAAAGATGAGATAACTTTGCTATTGACATCTATCTGGCGGCTGCCATCTCTCATCTCCTGTAGCTTGTAGCTTCAAGCCCTAAATTGAATCCATTTTGCTTTACCTTCCTGGAACTTAAACATATGTTTTCAACATATATGAAAGATCATTTAGAGACAAAAATGCGACAATGAGCAAACCAATAAAAGCGGTTTTATGAATAAGCTCCACTTCCTTCGAATAACATCCACTTAAAGTATTACGTAATATTTCATCGTGGTTTTCTTATGACAAAGTTAATGACAAAAGGAAGGATATAGCTTTTCAGAAAAGGACGGGAAGTTGGTATCATCACCTATATTTATCTTTAAAACTCCGAAGGCTTTAAAGAGGCTCCTCACAATGTCTTTCACACGCACGCACACATACACACACACAGACAGACAACTTTCAAGCCACAACGCCTTAAGAAATAATCTACAAGTACTGATTATTCAGATGTATCCACTTATAATACATTTTTCGTCTGCGTCTTCTCTTATGTAAATTACCTACAAATTTGATAAGGCTCATTATCTATACTGTATTAAAAAAAGTGTCAGCTCTCTCAGTCACTCCTTTGACATGGTGCTTATCAGATAAACTTTTATCAGTCCCAAGCAAAAAATGGTCATTCCGTTTTCAATTGGCATTGTGTGGCCAATCAGCAAAAAGGTTTAAATGTTCGAGAAAACGTCACGGGTAATGTGTTCAAGGCAATTTACAGGAGAGAGTGACAGAAGATGTAGTGATAAGCACTTGTTTTTCCAAAAACGCTGACCTTTCTTTATTTCGGTCTGTAGCGAAAAAATATTTACAAGATCCACTTCCCAGAAAAACAGTTTCCTGAGCACCGACTCAATATCTTCAATGGTCAAAGATGAGTTGAACAGTAGCGTTAGGATTTGCACTACCTTGCCAGTCTCTGAATCGAATATCCACCCTCAATCACACGACACGTGATTGCCAAAGGGGATGGGCAGATTTTTCAAATCATCCTATTGTAGAGTTGCGCAAGGTGTTTTGACTTTGCAGTTTTTTCTTTTCACTGTGATTACGCAAGTAACGTAATGAATGAGCCGATTTAGTCAGCCAAACGGACTGTACCTTTTTTCCCACACTCCTTGTTGCCCACTTCTTGCCATAAGATCATGTTGGAGTCCCTCTTTTGGTCAATCATACTATACACCTGGCAAATATCAAGGTCCCATTTTAATAGCTTTAAGACCAGTGACCGAATATATCAAAGGTGTTTTTCGTGATGATGATAGTCATGATTAATCTCATCCATCTCACCTTTTACTCCAGGTATCATCACAGATATCATTAAACCCATCCGGCGCATTAATTATACCTCCAAAATTTTATAGATGTAAACATCCTTTTCCAATAAAGTGCAAAAACAACCGTTGTGCATAAATTTCACTCCCTCTCCCTCACACTGTTTTTCACAAACCCGTTAATTTTTTCCCCTCAGTTGTTGAGCCTACCTTCGCAAAATTCTCTTCAGAAAGTGCTGACCTCTTGTAGAAAGATAAAAAATATAAAATCAGCATTGAATGTGGTAATTAAACTACAGATTGCTGTCAGTTTACATATGCTAAAGATATTCAGCTTTAAAGCATACCTGCTGGAATAGAAAGTGCCATTAATGAATCCTATTTTATCATGACTTGCAGCCCAAGCTTCTCTGGCGACATGCACAAGCCACCATCATCACTTTGGCCTCCAATCTTGCTGGTATCAATATTGTGCCTCTAACTTGATAATAGCTTGAGCTATAATTTTCCTCCTTGCTCCCTCCAGCTAAAAGAAACTAAAGAAAAATGTTTTGATCTCCCTGCCAACAACCAAAACCCTGAGGTATATTTTCATAATTCTTCAATTGGAATTGGTAACTGCCACTTCATAGGTTGTCAATGCAAAAAAATGCCTTTTCAAAGTGTGCAAGTATTCTCCCTCCGAATCAATTCGGCAATGATAGTTATATTTTCACTTTAATGTCTTTACATGGGTACTGGATATTATTTCACGTACTCAGAAGTTGTTTTTTTTGACAATGGAATCACGCTTTGTTATCATTTGGAGTGTCACCTGAAAGTTTTCCTTATTGGGGGTCCTGCTGGTGTTGTCATCTCGATTCTTTTGTTCTTTTCTCCCCCTTGATAAATAACAGTTTGTGTCACAAATGAATCAAATATGTAGGTAGTTACTCTCAGTGCTTTCGCTCAGGTTTTCACATGCCACAGTTCCCTTGAAAATTTCCTTAACACCATATGGTACCTTTTATTATTTGTTTTGGTTTCAAGTACCTAAAAAGTGAAAATTAAGCATGCTATAATTTCAGTAAATTAAGGTATAACATGTCTAGGGCACCTGTGCAGAAGAAAGGTAGCCAGGACGAGACTTGCAAATAATTTTGAATTTTTCCCCAAAAGTCTCTCAGCTTTTGACGTTTATTTTCTTCATTTCGGTAAATATTGCAGAGATCAGTGTAAATGTATATACCTGGAATAAAGATTGCGGTGACTAAACGAACTCAAAAACTGATTTCGGGGACCTAAAATAGAGCTTTTAGCTCAAAAATTTGTGTATAACCAGAAAAATACTGGCTAAGTATTTCTTGCTTTCATAATAATTGTACGTTTATGAAATAAACCTGCAAACTTAAGAAAATCATAGACTTCAAAGTAATGCACCAAATACATAATTCACTGTACTAGAGAAAAAATGTGACAGTTAATAACTCGCTAAATATACAAAATAAGCTCCGTATCTCTCTGTCCTTTGTACTTTAAACAATTTTGTTCTATTTCTGAGACTAAGCTATTCTTCTTTTCACACTGGCAATGTAACCTTATCTTTGCCAACCAGGGGGTCTCTTTCCTTCAAACTTTCCTGTTCTGACCAAGTATTCCAGCCTTTTTTGTCTTCATACATGACATTTGATGCTTTGTAATCCTTTTGGTCAGACTTCTGTGTGTTTCCTCCCTTTCTAATATTATTTCGTTGCTTAACTTATTTATCCACGACACTCTTTACATTCGTCTGTTTAGCCATAGTTCTGAAGATACTGGTTTCTTGTCCATCTTCTTGCTAACATTTCATGTTTCACAACCACACAAAAGAACTGATCATACTTTAGACTTCAACATTATTTACCTTGTTTTAAAAATTGATCATTCTGTTTGCCAAAATATTCAAGAGATCCTTAAAAGAAATATAGAAACCATTAAAGCATTTTTAGTGTACCACGTCAACCACATCAAACTTAATTAGGGTTTGAATGGGATCAGATTGTTTTTGTGGGTGTTTCTATCCTTCTAAAATTGGGATGGCTTATTGTTCAGAGTTAGGGGGCTTCACAGAGTGGGGTTGAGTCAGTGGCGTTGTTGTAAGGCATTCCTTCAGATCACGTATTTAACGATATAAGTAAAGAATAAACGTAGCTTTTAAATATTTCACTTAAGACGATTGTTCAACGACTCATTACCGTATCAGTGAAGCAATTTTCAAAACAGAATATTTTCCTTCATTCTCCAAAGCCCAGTAGACTAACTTTAAGTCAAATATTTTATTTGACACTTGAAAAATAAAAATTGGTCAACCATCTCATGGTGGACTTTCATATTGACAAAATGACTCAATTTTAGATTTCCTTCAAATTTGGCATCTGTTCAAATACATCATAATTTTATGTATGTTAGCAGTAAAATATTTCTTTTCTTTCATTTTGGGAGTATTCTCTAGAAAAGCCTGTTCTGCTTCCCGGCCCAACTCCCTTATGGAAGTTGGCCTAACATTGTTTCATGGTCTTCACTAATTTAACTTGTACCATTTTCCAGGTGAGTAATAAAACATTTAGCTTATGAGCACTGCCAAATATAATATTTGGCCTGTGAACCGACCTGAGGCCCCAAGGTTCGGACATCGAGGCATCACATTTTTATTACGCTGTTTTTTCTGCTAAAAAACCTGGAAATTTGGCATGGCTTTACTATGAAGGTTTGCCACCAGAAATAATTCCTTGGCACAAAATATCTGGTCATTCTTCTTTCCATCCAACCAATTTCTTTAGATTGGTTGTAAGAAAAACAATTCTTCGTCATAAACGGCTGTCTCTGGACCCTCTTTGGACCCGTCAATGTACAACAGTTTTAATAGATTTTTAATGCACAGCTACTCCAATGCAGTGTCTAGTTTTGTGACTTTATATGAATTAACAACGACTTATAGTTCCAATTCTGCCAGAATGAAGTTTTTAGTTTCTTCACTAATCTACATAACCTAACTCCATAAATAGAAAAAATAGGTCTCCGTATCAACAATGTACTCTTTATCATCTATACATTGAAGAACATTTTCGAAGAGATTACAGCTAATGGGTTTTTATTAAAATACCACTTACAACCATATACCTTTAAAATTTGATAGGCATTCTACTTCTGTGGCTAAGCCAACTAATGCAATTTGTTTTGTCTGGCCTGTCTGGTCCTAACAACTTTTCCAAATTGGAATGAACAAGAGCTTTGTAAAAACAGTTGGATTCAACAGGGTATTACAGAATCCTTTTCAGTTGGGATGACCTTATGAAACAACCGAGTGTGGTTTTTTTTAATGTTGATGTTTTCTAATGTTAATGACTTCTAATCAGAAGGAACAAAAATGTATTGTGTTTAAAATCATTGTCTTCTTTTATCTTTGAAATTTTCAAATTTTCATCAGGTTCCTTTTGTACAAGTATTTAAAAGTAATTCTCCAAGAGAGGGCGATGATATTGCATAAATTTGAAGAAGAGATGTTAAGAATTGTTCGTGGGGAAGGTCCAAGTATTCTTAGAGTAAAAACATTTTAGTGATGATTTTAGATGTAAATGTAGGATCATTATATTTTTATTCGCGCTAAAATTAAATAATGTACGAAAACTGAATTGAGCTGTATGCAAGTGAAATGAATATGCCTGTGTGTTCAAACTGTATGAAAGAGATGAGATACAAGGATTGTTCGAAAAAGCATTGTATATTTCTGAAATTTCCCATTTTCCTGATTTGTCTTGCATCCTGCTGAACCTTTAATAATTTTTTTGTAGATTTAAACAAAGGTGATTCTTTCAGTATTTATACTTTAACCGATGACAGTATTAGTAAACCATTATGTCTCATGCGTGAAAAATAAATCAACATGATCACCTAAATTTTATAGATTATACTAAGGATATAATTGTTATCAACTAATTATGTGAGGCACTGAGAGAATACCAATAGAAAATTTCTTTTCCAAAGAGAAGCCTACAACAGGTGTGATGACTCACGAAAAATCAGTCACGTTTTAACCAGAGCTTGGAAAAAACACTTTTAGATTAATTTGGGTTCCTGTTTTCAAAAGAAATTACAGCATGTAGTATATTGTTTTTTTAATAGATATATCGTGTGATATTTTAGGAATTTATAAAGTGACATGATGATTGCATACCTGTTATCCTCTCAAGCATAACTAAGGATCCAGAAACAAATACATTGTATATTATATTTTTGATTAGTTTAAGAATTGAACCAAGCTTAGTTTATTATATCCTAGAAATATAATTTTAGGTTGATGCTTTATTGTATCACTTGATTCTTGATTTGTTGTTGACCTCTTGACTCCTTTTTAGAGACTCGGATAAAATATAACTACATTAGACTACACAATAACAGCTTACAAAAAGAAAGACAAGTTTTAAAAGGAGCCTTGAAAAAAAACACTTTTGGATTAACTTCATGAAAAATAACAGAATCTGGTATACTATCATTCTATCAAAAGTATAGAAAATGAAAAAAGATAAAAGCTTTGCACTTTGAAGACCTATTAGGGTGTATATATATATAGTGCTTCATATTGTAATCCCCCAATCTTTTTATATCAAACTTTCATGCATTTTCTCATAATAAACCAGACCTAGTGCTTTAGTACTCACACTGGAAAAACAGTACCATCGATTTTTGAAATTGTGGTTATTCTAAGCGTTCTTTTGCAAACAGTAAGGGCGTAGCATAGTATATGATTCCTGTTGTAATTCCTTGATCTTTTTACATCAAAATTACATATAGAATAAATTAGACCAAGTGCTTTAATACCTATACTGAAAAAACTAATGGCATCGATTAAAAAAAATATAGTTATTCTTAGTGTCATTTATGCAAAGCTATCTACCTTTCAGAGATTGAAAAAAGTTTGGAAAACAAAATCCATATCACTTCAAGTCAAGTTAGAGCTTTACATGTCGATAGTAGTGACAATCGCTATCTTTGCCTGAGAGACATGGCAGAACACCGAAAGAATAGAGAAGAGGCTAGAAGTGTTTCATCAACGCAACCTGCGAAGAATATTGGGCTTAAGTTGAAGAGACCACAGAACAAACAAGGAAGTGCTGGCAACGTCAGCCCAAAAACCACTACACCGAATAGTGGCTGAGAGACTTGGCAATTTAATGAGACGCGTACTCTGCCTACCGCACACCATGCCATATACTGGAGACCAGCAAGATGCCAGCGAAAACAAGAAAGACCCAAAAAACCTGGAGGTCAACATAAGCAGAAGACCTAAAGCCTAGAAACATCAACACAGTAGATGAAAAAGGTGTGGCTGAAGTCCGTATTCTGTTGGGCTGCCTTGTTGCCAAGTGTCTAGTGAAGGACAGGATATAAGTGTGAAAGTGTTTTTTTCCAAACGTTAACGTCCTAAGTGAGGCGTTGGTGTATCTTGGGTTGAGTCTTTAGTTCTTTATACTTGCCTTATTTCATTCTGCATGGAGTTTCAAGAACAGGATAACAGCAATGTAAACCGGTGATCCTCTTAATCACTCTGTTAAGTTCCTAAAATATAATAAGCTCAAAAATTCAATAGTTCGGGAAAACGCTATCCGCTATTAAGTCCCTTCATTTTTTTTGTTATTCATTTTTCATTCAGTTAAAAAGGCTATGGAGGATATTCTCGCTTAGTTTTGATAAAGGAGAAAAAGCGGATCAAATTCAAAGAATGAATCAACTTAATTACGACAAATATTTATTGTAAGCTTAATATTATGTCGAAGGTAAACAACTGGTTATAAAACTTAATACCTTAAACATAATACATAATACCTTAAACATAATGCAGTGTTATCTAAACTCTGGAATGGAACAGAAAAGAGCTGCTGCCCAGTTGATATTCTTATAAAACAAAAGTGCAAGAAGACACTACAAATCGGGGAAAAAACTTTATTGATTTAAAAATTGTATGCAACCGAAGTGTTCTGTTAAAACAAAACCGCTAACCACTATACCTCAAGTATTGATATTTTGAAGTCATGGAATAACGTCCAAAACATGCCTGAATGTGAATTAAAATAAGGTTATTAAAGATTGCTAGCTACAGCTAAAGCACAGGGAAAATACATTTTACGGATAACTATAAAATCTATTAAAAGTATCTTTCCTTTCAGACACTTTATATAAAATGTTGTTTTCAAGCATTGTGCCTAAAATGCTCTGATTAACGCTGGAAACGTTTATTAACCTTCCAACGACCCGACTGGCAAGTTATAGAAAAGGAGCTTTTGAAANTGTATGCAACCGAAGTGTTCTGTTAAAACAAAACCGCTAACCACTATACCTCAAGTATTGATATTTTGAAGTCATGGAATAACGTCCAAAACATGCCTGAATGTGAATTAAAATAAGGTTATTAAAGATTGCTAGCTACAGCTAAAGCACAGGGAAAATACATTTTACGGATAACTATAAAATCTATTAAAAGTATCTTTCCTTTCAGACACTTTATATAAAATGTTGTTTTCAAGCATTGTGCCTAAAATGCTCTGATTAACGCTGGAAACGTTTATTAACCTTCCAACGACTCGACTGGCAAGTTATAGAAAAGGAGCTTTTGAAAGTTAACTTAACCTTCTTCTAGAGATAACAGGGTGGCTGTTTTCAGAAAAAATGCAGATACTGTGCTGAATGACCTCTTGATACAACATTTTATGAAGCGCTTTCTATTTTTTTCTGTGGCATCCATAACAGTCCCAAGCCAATTAATTTCTTTAAGAAAATGCTTTTAACACAATATCTACCCACGGGTGAATTGGAGATTTATTCATCCAGTCATTTTTAATGTAATTGCAGATAGACTTTTTCATTTCATCAGATAAACGCCTTACTTTAAGGTTGGCTCATTTGAAGGCTACCATTGAGTTCACTTTGACACCGTTCTATTCTGGCGTAAAACAATTCTGTTAAACCTAGATTTTCTCTGGCCTGTAGTATTTACTTAATTTCCTTGCATAACCCGAGTACTAACAGTAGTGTCTGAAGCTTCATCAGACCAGACACCGGTTCCGTTCATAGAAATTTAATTTGACGCAGAATAAGTAAATAATGTAGTAAGATATCTTACTTAGATGATGTGAAGTAACAATGTATTTATGTCACTGTAGATTTTTCAGACAAATTAAATTTGTCTGAAAAATCTTATCATGCACTTTGATTACCAGCTTCCACTTGTATTTTGTAGTATTCGTCATTTGATACTATTTTTTGATAAATATAATTGAGGTCCTTAATTGTTTTTTATTGATCCACATTATGAACCTTTCTACCAGTAATTTTAAAGAGTTCCTATTGATTTCCTTTTTTGGGTTACTTTTAGTAAAGTGATTTCTAGTCTATTTTCCCTCCTTTTTCAGTTACCTTTATCAGCAGCTCCAAACGTATTTCTGATATTGTGGGTATCGATCCACATTATGAACCTTTCTACCAGTAATTTTAAAGAGTTCCTATTGATTTCCTTTTTTTTGGTTACTTTTAGTAAAGTGATTTCTAGTCTATTTTTCCTCCTTTTTCAGTTACCTTTATCAGCAGCCCCAAACGTATTTCTGATATTGTGGGTATCGCGAGCTTGGCATACTCAATAGCAACTAATTTAAACTTTACTGTGTGCGGTGTCTTTTTCTTTGCTTTGTTTAAAACAGCTCAATATTATTAGTCTAGGTTAAGCTTTCTGAAGAGATAGTTTGTATTTTTATTGTGCTTTGATTTAAACAAGTAAGAATTATAATATGGAGTCTGCTTGCATGCTACGAAGATAATCACGGGGAAGGATAAGTGTATATATATATATATATAAATATATATATATATATATATATATATATATTGTTGGTAGGTATAAAAGGAACCTTAGAAGGTTTTACTTTTCATCAATCAGTCTAAATCCGATCATCTGACATAACTTTTCAAAATCCATTGAGGCTTAAAGTCGTTTTAAAGTTGTTGGTTCAAGGAAAAATGAAGTTTGTCTGTTCGTACCCAGAATATACAGCCCTCTGAAGAAAGATCCGAAAGGTACCAACAATCCCAAATAATGATTTACAGGAACACATAACTGTGAAGGAACAAACTTTATAATAAAATATAATAAACATTTATTCGACAGAAAACGAATCTCCTGTGATATATCTACATATTCTAACAGCTACTAGATCTTGAGGATTCTTATTAGAAAGAGGTACTCATATATCTTTCAACGTTTTACTGGCTAGTTATTGGTCAGAAGTGTGTCTTCCAGAGTGGATGTTGATTAGCGCAAGGGTCGTAAATAGTAATTATAGCACTTGTTCCAAAATGCATATTTACTAATTAATTTGGGGTGTTTGAAATTTCTTCAGAATGTGAATGGAAGTGGAATGGATGAAAAATGAATGTCGTTTTTATTCTCAAATAGTCCTTAATTTGTTCAAAATGGACAAACTGTTCCAACTTATTCCTACCTATAACAGTAACTGCCTCCTAAATATTGTNCCCAGAATATACAGCCCTCTGAAGAAAGATCCGAAAGGTACCAACAATCCCAAATAATGATTTACAGGAACACATAACTGTGAAGGAACAAACTTTATAATAAAATATAATAAACATTTATTCGACAGAAAACGAATCTCCTGTGATATATCTACATATTCTAACAGCTACTAGATCTTGAGGATTCTTATTAGAAAGAGGTACTCATATATCTACATATTCTAACAGCTACTAGATCTTGAGGATTCTTATTAGAAAGAGGTACTCATATATCTTTCAACGTTTTACTGGCTAGTTATTGGTCAGAAGTGTGTCTTCCAGAGTGGATGTTGATTAGCGCAAGGGTCGTAAATAGTAATTATAGCACTTGTTCCAAAATGCATATTTACTAATTAATTTGGGGTGTTTGAAATTTCTTCAGAATGTGAATGGAAGTGGAATGGATGAAAAATGAATGTCGTTTTTATTCTCAAATAGTCCTTAATTTGTTCAAAATGGACAAACTGTTCCAACTTATTCCTACCTATAACAGTAACTGCCTCCTAAATATTGTTAAACACACGAGTGTGTATTTCACGTTACACCTACATTTAGTCTCATCTTTTTACATATGTAACATGTGAATAATGTTTGCGAGTTGGAAGTATACACCAGTTTCATACCAGGTGGTATCTAAGAATATCCGCATTCTTTGTCTACGTTATTTTATTGAGAGATTTATTCCTCGCCTCATTCCACGACATCCATACGACAGCACTCACTTCTCAATCTTCCATCTCTGGGAGACCTTTGGCCTTCGGTGTTTTCCGTGTCATACTATAGCCATTACCAAATCTTTGTATATTTCCTTCCTCAGAGTGTGGCTATTAAGCCCTAAAATCATTTTTATTATGCCATGCGTAGCTCTCCTTTTATCAGAAAAAGTGT
The DNA here is from genome assembly GCA_003991215.1 of Morbakka virulenta. Taxonomy (NCBI): domain Eukaryota; kingdom Metazoa; phylum Cnidaria; class Cubozoa; order Carybdeida; family Carukiidae; genus Morbakka; species Morbakka virulenta. The sequence goes on from RDPX01000251.1 coordinate 1,133,834, forward strand.
CTTATTTTCTGTCTTCAATCAGTTTATCCCCATGATCCCACATTTATCGTTGTCTACATGACCCTACTGTGCTCACCATTCTGAAATAGCTTCCTAGTCGTCTGCTTGACCATTGATGAAACACATAAAATGTTATCACATAATTGAGATCCTTTACTTTTCTTTACGAAAATGATACCAAATCTGTAAGATGTCCTTGTTTTGGTTTATTAAGAAAACCGCCGGGGTATAATTCTAAAACCTTATTTACTTAACACATTGTTATTAGTAGATAGCATTGTTATTTTAGTCTAGCTTTATTTCCATGTAGCCATTTCTTGATTTATAATATTTTCCTTTATTTTTTTAGCTCTCTGGTGAAGTTCAGTCAGAATGTTCATTAGTTTCTGATTTGGTGTTTTAGCCATTTAAGTGGTCTGCCTTTACCTCTTACTTTTACCAGCTGTGCAATTTAACAAACATTTGAGAGGCTCTGAGTTCAGAGGGTATTTGCTGAACTAGCATCATTATCTTGATAAAGAGCATCTAATATTAATCTTTCTTAATGCATGAATCATAATATGGGCTTTGAAAATATTCAGAATATTTTCTTTTACAAATCCGTATACATACGTTGCGTGGAAATAAAGTCATAAAAAATTGATTAAAAGTTGGCAGGATGTCTAGGTTTTTCCTGATTGGTAGATATATAATTTGCATAAAACCTAAAGCAAAATCGATTCAACTTCTTTGTCATCACATGCTGTATGCCGTATTTTCTCTTACAAGGACCCCTGTGTTTATTTAATTTTGAAGATCTTAAGTGCAGCGTTAATTTCAACAGTTTGAAAAAGAGCTCGAGACAAAATCAAACTTAACATAAAAGATGTATCTTCTCAGAATAATCTGTGTCAAGGTCTTTAAAATGTAAAGTTTTTTCGATCAGTCATCATGTGACAATTAACCTTTCCTACTAGCTTTTATAACTCCGCCGAAGCCCCTCCCAAGCCAGGTTGGAAAAGGAGGAGGGTGGGGCGTAGGGCCAGTAACCCCACCCTGTAAAAGAAGAAAAACTACAGAAACAGCAAGAAGAAGTAGCCATTCCGGTTAATATTACTGGCGAAGAGAGAAATCTGGAACAGCAGGAAATTTATCGCAGATGACGTCACCTGCGAATTCTTCTGATGTATCAATGACGGGTGTAGATGAAAGCCGAGAGGAAGTTTATACCCCGAACACCCGGATCCTCTCCGCCAAGCATATAACGAAGTTTGGAACCTGGAACGTAAAGACCATGTATAAGACAGGAAAACCAGCACAAGTTATTAATGAGATGAAAAGATACCAACTGAAAGTACTAGGTGTTACGTAGGGTTGGGCAAATGCCAAATTTTTTTTGGACATGTGAATTCTATGGCCATTTTGGCTGCTGAATACAAATCCGACAACCCCTTTGACCCACAAAGAAGTTTGATATTGGTTCCTGCCATTATTTTGAAAAATTACCAGAAAAATTGCTTTTTGGACACATTTTTCCAATAAAATGACCAATAATGGTGTGTAATATGTCCTTCTATAGGATTTTGGGGTTGCTGAGTTCAAATAAAAACATATTTAGGGCATTTGAGGTCTTAGTAGGGTGATATGTAAAATAAATTGATACGTTGAACAGAAAATATGCAACTAGAAAGGTGCTGCGAGAGCGCAGACCTCCGCCAGGCACCTCATTTGTCCCAACTTTTCCACTTATAACTTCAGCTCAATGCATTATTCTGTCGTCGGTTTGTTGCATGTTTGTATGCAGAAATGAAAATTTGATGGTTGTTCTATTTTGTCCTGTTTTTGATAACAAAATATTTGACACTCCACCATATGTTGTACACAAGCTGATAAGTAGTCTCTTTACCAGGAGAGTAATGAAGACACAGATAAGCTGCATAGAATTCACTCTTTGAAGTACCACCACATAATACGTAATACGTATAATAGTTATAGTAACTGATTGTTGTGTTTTCTTCCCTTTCTTTAGGAGAGAATGAGTCATGTAACCTGACTCTCTATGAATATTGGAACAGCGCTCAATAACTTATGTACGTTCAGATTAAATCACCATCATAACTGAGAAACGGCAATCTGGCAATACCACGAGAAAGGAACTATTTGGTGAAAGTTACAGAGAAATCACAGACTTTAAATCAACTGGGAAATTGCCATCTGGGACCCAAGTCATTGGTAGAATGCTAGCACTGTGTAAAAGACGAGCCAGAGGACAGAAAGCAATGCCTCGTGAAGCTGCCAGTAAAATAGTTGCTGATGAACTAAGGCAGGACTGGATTACAAAGAATGTGTATCCTATGCATGAAAGATCGGTGGCAAGAAAAATTAAAGATGACTATGAGCGTTTCAACAATCTAAGAAAAATAGAGCAATGCAAGAAGAAGACGAAAAGTGATGATTGGTATAAAAGTGCCGACGACTTTAATGACAGCCTAACAAAATATGCCTGTGACATCCGAACAAATGATACAGGATATCAAAAGCAACTTGAAGAAGAATTCAATATATAAAGAAGATGAAGATTTTTATATAGATAATTGCTTTGGATCATACAAAGCTGTATGCGCTCCAACAGTTCCAAGACAGTGGACAAAACAGCAGAAAAGGAAGCATGTATGAGAACAATCTGCAGAGAAGAAAAAAGCTGAAACAGAGAGCAAACTGGCAGAACAGAAACGATTAGATGATTCTGAAATGAGTGAACTTCTTATAAATACTCCAAAAGATCATGATGAAAGTGATCCAAGTTATACAGAACCACAGACATCAAAGAAGTCTCTCTTCACAGATCAAAAACTCCGTTCCTCTGAACAGTTGCCCGATCTCACAGAAACCAGTGAAAAACAAGGCTCTGCATTTCCACCAGTTAAAGTACAAACAGGAAAAAAAGAGCCTACATGAGAGTTTAATGCGATGTGTTGTGCAGTGTCTTGCAGAAACCAGGATGTCACCTGATGAAGTTGCCAAAGTTGTCGTAAAAGTAGCTAATATGGTCTTTGGACAGAATTGGAAGCAACAAGATGAAGATGATGATGATGATGATGATGATGATGATGACAACGATGAAGAAAATGAGCTAACAGAAGCGTCAAAAGTGATTCCAGGAGTCCATTGTCTGTCTCCTGATCTGACATATGTACTTCCAAGTCGCAGATCAATCGCGGTACTTACAAGATGCATCTTACTTGGGTCTGGAGCATGTTGCTAATCAAATCCTCAACAAAGGTGAAAATGTTGTAACCATCGGTCTTGATGAAACCACAAAGGCAGCTGGTCATCGTCGTTATGATGTCAAAGCAGACCACATTACCATAGCTGGACCTTCAGGTGAAAGGAAGTCACTGACTACAGGCTATATGGAAAATGTGAGCCATAGTCGAGAAGATGGTGCTAAGGCGTATGAGTTTAAGCTCAAGTATTTGGCTATTCTTGTCAATTCGACAGTCGATGAGCTGAAATCAGAAATAGATTTCTGGATGACGGATCGTGCTGCTGACTGCGAACTGCTGCTCTAGACCCTTGGAGTAGATCCAAGCAAAGTACTCAAGTGCTGTGCCCAAATAATTCTGGGTATAGATCATGCCATAGATGAGGTGTTCAAGAACACAGAACAAAAGATCGGTGTACACCAGCTACTGGAAGTGTCAGCAGGAGAGAAAATCTTTCTATCTCCTGGATCATCTATCCATACACTGGGTTTAATTTCTATCTCTAAGTTACTGTCACCAAGCCATGCTCAGCATTCAGTGTCCCTCTTCAGCGATTTCAAGTCTTGGATGGCAGATAACAACCTTCAGTGTGAAGGTTTCAAAGGGTTTGTGGCAAACAGATTTGGTAGAATTGCAGAACTAGCAAAGGAGTACTTGACATGGCGTGAGTCAATCCAATCCTTCTTCAACGCAGTTGTGGACACCAGCAGCAACAAGCTTGTTCTTGCAGTGGCAACATTCATTCAGAATGAATGGTTTACTTGCTGCTCTGAGATTTATTCAATGATGGGTGATCTGATAATCTTTCCAATGATGGAACTACTAGGAATCGACAAGATGAGTGATCAAGGCAGTGTAAACAGATCTTGGGCAGGTGTGAAGAGCTTTCTTGCGGACAAACTAGTTGACGTAGAGACGATCATGTCAGACAAGAGAGAACAAGAAGACTGTGGAAGAGACAGACTTATTGCTGCTGTGATTGAGGAGGTTGTTGATGCAGTAAAGAGCAAAATGTTCAAGACTGATTACTTCAAAAGATCGGATGGCGGTGATGACATGAAGTATGCCCCATTGACCAACTTAGGGTGCGAATCTGAATTTTCAAAGTTAGACCACAGGATCAAAGTTACCGGTGGAAGTACTTCTATCCAAACGCTTTCTAGGAAAAATCTTCTTGCAAGTAGTGCTCTTCTAGTAGATTCTGAATTTGAAGCAAAAACATCAGATGAAAGAAAGACAAAGTGGAAGTGGGCTCGCTGTTTGGAGGAGATTAAAGCAGTGCAGAAGCTAGAAGAAAATTTCATTGCAACTGTTGAATCTGCAAAGCAACTAGCTCTGCATAAGAAGGGAAAGGTTAAGAAGAAGAAAGCTGTTGAGACTGTTATGGAAAGATGCAAAGAGCATAATGCTCCACTAACTCCAAGCAGCCTGGACATCTTATCACATCTCACAGAAAAGCAGCTCCTAGATGAAATATCTTATCTACGGCTCACAGTTGCACCAGACATTCGACAGATGAGGCGCATGAAAGGAGTAGATGGAAAGTTCAAAATGGAAAGATTCTCCATAGAAGCACTGAAAGCATCAATTAGAAATGTATTGAAACCAGAAGATGATGTGTTTGAAAAAAATAACGACCTACTTCTGAATGTACTATAAATATGATTACGGTAATTAAGTTCTAGTATTCTGCTTCATATTCATGTTTGTTACATTTCATTTAGTTTTTAAGAAGATTTTAAACGTTTTAGGCCAAGGACCTTACTAATTTCCCCAATTTTGACCAAAAATTGTGCATTTACCCAAATTTAACAACATAGATGATGTAACGCTTGACTGAATTAGGTGATAAAAGGTAAATACTATCATGTAAACATGAATATCTTGAAGCTAAGGCATATGTCACAGTATTGATAAAGAAAATGATTTTGTGTAGTTTTGACCAAATATGCCTTGAAATACCAATTTTTAGCATTGTTTTGACAAGTTAAATAATACAACTGTCATGTTTGAGCTATTTTGAGCTCAAATAGCGTGAGAGCATAATGTAATCACACAGTTGCCACAATACATAAATGATCTATATACACAAACAGTGATTCTGGTGTAATTTTGACCGACAAATGACTAAAAATGGTGTATTTTACCCTAAATATCCTGTGTACATATTCCTATTGGTCTGAGTTATCTATTTTCTGTTTTAGTGATCATGAAAACATATGGTTAGACATATTACAAGCATAGTTGAACAAATATTTGACATCTTTCGTGCGAAAAGTGCGATTTTTTTTGGAATTTTGACAGCCATTTTGAAAATTCGCACGCAACCAATATCAGATGTCATCTGATGTCAAAAAACTAATTAGATTTGGGTTTAGCAGCAAAAATTGCCATAGAATTCACTCCTCCAAAATTACTTTTCCCAAAAAAGGTTATATTTGCCCACCCCTAGTGTTAGTGAGACAAGATGGATCGCTCAAGCAAGTTTAACAAGTGAAGGAATTACCGTGTTATATTCCGGTGGTGAAGCATACCACATTAGGGTAGTTACAATACTACTGGACAAGGAAGCCACCAAAGCACTAATCAGTTGGGAACCAGTATCAGACAGGTAATCACCGCAAGATTGGATGGAAATTTACTGAAAATGTCTGTCGTACAAGTCTATGCACCAACAGAGAGTGCAGAACAAGAGGCAAAAGATTAGTTTTATAACCAGTTGCAGGACACTATTGACAGCCTACCTAGTCATGACCTGAAGATTGTTGTGGGGGATTTGAATGCAAAATAGGATCCAACCGCTCAGACTTTAGTAGTATAAGAGGCCCACATGGTTTTGTAAATAACACCAACGGCAATGGAGAGCGAATGATAGAATTCTGCAATGAGAATGATCTCCGCATTGGCAACACCTTTTTCAGGCACAAAAATATTCACAAATGGACCTGAAGATCTCCGGACGAAAATACACAGAATGAGATAGACTATATATGCGTAAATAGGAGGTGGGGATCGTCATTAATAGACGTCAGGACATTCAGAGGAGCGGACGTTTTCTCGGACCATCACATGCTTGGAAGAAGAAAGCGTGGCAGACCTACGAGAACATGGCGGTCAACCTTCAAAGACGATTTACATATTCGAGGACTGTCTGTCAGAACTGCCCAAGCCGTGGCTGAGGATCGAGTCCGATGGAGACATCTTGCTGCCCTATGTCCTGTATAGGACAGGAAGAACTAAGGTAAGGTAAGGTACTAGCTTTTACACTAGCTTCTTTTGTTGTGGCGCTTATAGAGGTAATTTCGTAATAATCTACTTTAAATCTATTCAGAAGAATAATACTTGTTTAAAGTATTGTTCGAAACAGATAGTAAGTATTTGATCCCTCAGAAGGGGAGTAAAATGGAAATGGAAGAAGAAGAAGAAGAAGAAGAAGAAGGGGAGTAAAATCAGAGAATCAATATTTGTTTTGACTTTGTAATACATATTGAGAACCATGGATATTCCAAGCCAGAATTTGTAATTTACACCTTCATTTATATTTGAAAAATTTTGTATATATTGCTACACAACCTCCTTGATAAGTTTTTTTTATTTCAATTGTATATTCAAGCATTGTGCGGCAGTAGGACTATCACTAACGTGTTCATCCACAGTGTGATCGATAAGTCAACTGTTGAGAAATATGGGTTCTGACGCTTCTCCCTGTCCTAGGTTATTAGAGAAGTTTAGGACATTCTAACGGTCAGAACTTTAATCCCCCTTACTTAAAGAACTGCGATAGTCTTTTCTATTCTGGAGAAGCTTTTGGGATCACCACAGAGTAGTAGTGAAAGTAAACAAACTCGGATATTTTTTACTTGTATCAACATAAAAAATGACTTCTTGTTTCTTTTGCAGGTATGAGGAATATTAGTGTAATGCTAAGTATATCTGTTTTTACAAATCAAGTTTTAAGTAGACAGGTACAACATACTAAAAAAAGTGAATAAGCATAGAGCAGAGTGAAAGTCTACAGTATTTGCTGCAATTATACACACTGCCTTTGCAATAAAACTTCTTGCATGAGTCACGAATTCATTACTGGAGGTTATTCTCTGGCCTGTGAACTCCACTTTATGTAGTGACTACTTTTGAATATGTACTATACGCTAGATTATCTTCTTCAAGTCCGTTACAGGCATAGTCAATCATGGTCTTCCAAGCCTCTCTATCATCAAATACATCATGAAATCCACGGCGTTTTTGAAGTTATTTGTAGAAAACAGGTTAAAAATCTGAAGATATATTGCCCTTTGCCTCTGTTTTGCTCTTCATTCTTCAATTTTATTAAAAGATAAAGGAAAATGATTCTGGACTGGCATGGCAATTGACATGACCAACTAAAAGCAGTTGTCTTTTTCTAATTATCTTAATCAGGAAAGTTATGCTGTTAGTTGATTCAAAAACTTGCTCGTTTCTCTTTCTTTAAAGGTTATCTCGTCATTTTCCCCAAATGCCACCTTTCTACGGCTTCAACCTTGATTGTATTTGTTTGGTGAAATTCCAACATTTCCAAACACATGATAGTCTTGACCAATTACATCCTTTCCCTACTGTTCTTTTACATCCAAGTTAATATTTTTGTTCTTCAGAATAGGATTCACTTCGTTGAATTTTTCTTTTGACTGAATAGTTTCCCTATTATATCTCCCTGTTACCTTACCTTTCTGACGTAGCCGTGAATTCAGATATTTGAACTTGATAACTAGCTTAGTAGTTTCACTATTGCTTACTAATCTACATGGACAAGTAATTTTCTTTTTGAAAATCGTCATACATTCTGGATTTCCAATAATTTACTTAATCCAAATTCATAACTTCTTAAAGCAACTTCATTTAGTATTATTGGTAGTGAGTTTTTTGAGTCAGCAATTGGTAATTTGTCATAAGGATATCGCATATTTGTAAGATTTCGGCTAACAGCTTTTGCTCATTTTACATCTTCCTTGTATTGTAATATCAGTTCACTATAAAAATTAAAGATATCTGCAGATAACATCCATCCCTTTCTCACCCCGATGTCCGAGAGTTTATAATCACTTTGTTTTTCTTTCTGTTTTATTGCATCTTCTTATCCGCAATGTAAATTTCGCACGATTCTTAGGTTTTTTTATGTATTTTAAAGGAAACAAGAATTTAAAATAGATCTAAATTTAGAATATTTGCCAATGCTTTTGAGTAATCGATAAAACAAAAGACGAATTCCTATCAAACTGTAATCTAAATCCTTATTTATTTCTGTGTCTATTTCAATTATTGATATTTAAGTAAAGATTGCTTGTTTTACCTGTTTGTTACAAAATCAAACTGTGATAGTGATATTTCTAATCTTACTTTTAAGCGCATTCTTACATCAATATTCAAAACAAAATTTTGGTCAAATGACCCATGGGGCTAATACTTTTGTAGAAAGCACATCTGTTACATCTATTTTTCTAGTTAGGCAAATGTAAACAAAACTACAGAAAACTTAGACAATACCTATCATTGTATCATTTGGCGAACATCATTGTCAGCGTTTATAATGTAATTCAATTCTAACGACAGTCGAAAACTAATAGAAAGGTTTTTCTCAAGTTTCTGTAATAAAATAAACATAGAATAGTCATTTCTATGTAACAATCATTAGAGGTAAAAAGATGAAGGGTGCAGTGAACAAGAGAATTCTCTGTCGGGATTTTCTTTGTTTCTGCTGGCTATATTTTCAGAAAAAGCACGACAACAGCGATTATTGATTCTTTGAGTTCTGCTACTTGCAATGTGCACGCTGTTATAATAATAGTTACCCATTATGAAATATACAATTCAACACTTTGGTACACACAGCTAAAGCTCAGTTTACCACAGGAGTAATTCCTGGTATACACCAAGACAAAAAATTATATACATTATTGCTCTCTTACAATAAAATAGCATTCAAGTAGTATCCTTCGGCTGACATAAAAACATGTAACAGCAAATTTTTCTCCAGCAATTGCCAACTTAGTTCCCACTGTCAAAATAAATGGTGCCATTAGTAGATGATTTAATTGTGGATAGTGTGGAGTTCATTTTCCTCTGTCTTCTGTACTTGAATTTACACCCACGGTCACTATGGTATCCGCACCTTTACTTCACATTGACTGAACATATGGATTAAGTTGACCATATGTCAAAGCAAGTACAAATTTTACCGTAGCAGCTCCAGGAATTGCAGTGACCTTTATATAGAAGCAGTTCAATTCTTGAGCCCAAAGTTCTTCCACAAATGTTGGTCACAACAGAGTAAAATGATGACATCATTACCATTTTTACATATTCTACCTTGGAAAACGTTCTGTTGAGCAATAAAAATACAGCCGATTTTCCAGGTAATAGTTACTTTAATACATTTTCTCTTTGTTATCATTACACCTTTTCATCTGGACAGGTCCAGATTTTTTTCTGTACTGGTCGTCAAGTTAGCAATCTTCCTTACACAATCTTGTAGAAACCAACATCATGCAAATAACTATTAACCATAAGTAACAGTATAGGCACCTAGTACAGTCATTACTGAAGGTCTTTTCTTTACTATCAATTAAGTGCTGCCCTGTGCATCTTATTAGATTATTGTTCTGTCGACCACTAACGTAACACCAAAAGACCTTACATCAGATTCAGTTCTTACCATATTATGACATGAGCTTCCACCTTCAATTTATGACAATGATATGTATTATCCAAAGCCGACCCCATTTGTGCTTATATTCAGGCACATGTTATATCAGGTAAAGTCCATCAAAGCTATGATCAAAAGACCCATCGGACTAAAATAATTTCCTAAATTGTCCTTCGTACTCCTAAACTCTGCACAAACTTAGAGAGACAAACACAAGCTAAAACTAAACAAAGTAAAATCTATATAGTAGATTTTCCTTTGTGTCCGTCCAACTTGACATTTTTTTGATTGGGAACTTTTCAGAAATATAGCATCGGTTCAAACAATCGTTCGAAGATGAGGTGTAATTTTTCAATTTTACCTGACCTTATCGACCCTGGTGGAATTTTTCTAATTCTGTATTCAGTTTGGACAATGAATAATAATTTTCCTTTCAATTCCATTTGAAGTCGTCCTTACCTTTTGGGAATAGTGAATTGGTACCAGGATTTTTTTTTCTTATTGTTTACATTTTCTCTGTCATGTTACTATCTTTTCAAAGGAAACAGTCAAAACTCTGATCAGGCTTTAATATATTTAGAATCTTGCAAAAACACATTGTCATTAATCAAATCTTAACTTGTATTTCCACCTTTTCTCTTTCATCCTAAATCAACGTACTTTTGTTTATTATTGTTTACTCTTCTTATGTGCCAGTGGGTGATGTTACCTAACAGTGCTTAAATCAATACTGGCATTGGCATTTTTTATGAAGACTTGCAGCCCGTTATAATTCATTATGGGTCCTTTGGTAAAAATAAATTAGTTGTTAACCTAGCAATTTTGGATTCTACTAATTAAGACAAATCAAAATGAAAAATTAAAATTTATCTTGTCAGCAATATCATCCTATTCATCTCGACCCAAAACCCTGGTATCAAATTATTTTTATTCCTGTAGTCATTTCTTTGTTTCTTGTGATCCTATTCACCCTGCTCTTTAGTTGTCATAGAAAGATCAATCCTGAAATTTTTTTATAAAGAAACATGTTGTACAAAGTTGAAATATAGCTGACTCATCTCATCTTAATTTTGCATATGCCACACCTCCTGCTCCTTTGTTTTCTATTTCCGAAACTAGATGTTCAGACAAAAAGAATTTTATACATGTAACTCCCTTAGTGAAACCCAGCTCTTGTTTTGACATTTACTTACCTAATATTTACTGGTTCAATAAAATATTTCAAAACAACATTTTTGGTGTTTCTATTAATAGCTAAATATTTTCCAATTTTGTTACTTTAAGCAAGTTACTAATATGATAATTTTTATTTGCTTTTATTCACTTTCCTCTCCAACACCAGGTATAGGGTGTACTAGAATAATAAAATAATCAGTAGGTGATCCCTAGTAATCTCTCCGTAATTTGAAATTATGTTGCATTAATATTATCTCCACCCAGAAACATCATGTGTTACACAAACCCATAAAAAATTAGTCATGAAATTATGGATAAAATGTGGAAGTTACCAACAAACGTAAAGCAACACTACGAGAAAAGGATTGGGTTTGCATTTAACCAAGAGGTACAAGACACTTAAAAAAGGTTGGCAAGTTTACAAATATTAGTTACAACGTCTTAATAGTTATCTTACAACAATCATTTTATACCACACTCGTAATAATACTATCACTCAACATCAAGTTATTTATTTTTACAATGATCCTTAAGAACTGAGTAATAATACTCCAAAATACCATGTATTTCATGGCATGATAATCTGAATGCAAGACACAAACTAATCAATACGAGCGTTACTTTTGGAAAAAATGACAAGGAAATTCAGAACCTTTACTTATCCAAGAAAGCCGATCAACAGAAAATAGAGAAAAAAGAACACTACATTGTGAAGCTTACAGGAAATTTATGCCAGCAAATTGTGGCGACTCCACCGTTACAACTGAAATACACCTAATTTTGAAAAGGACTTGACGGAGAACACTTTGTTCGGACAGAAAAATACCCAAATCGTATGAAAATGTTAAAACATCGTAGAAAATTTACCCAGACTTGCAGATCAACAAGTCTCAACAAAACAATATAAAAATTGCTATCATAATTTGTAACATAAAAAACAATGTATAACGGAATAGCTGCATTATATAGCCAAAGGCTGAAAGCAAAAAAGAGCATCATATTTCTTGGGATGGATATTATTTGTAAGTATAATAGACTCGAAGCAGAAAATGGTTCTTGTCTAGAAAAGAATACTAGAATACGGAATATACAGTATAGAAATCCAGAACAAGATCTTGAAATAAAATTTCATAAACAAGGTAAACAATTTTATGGATAAAACCTAAAAGGTCAGTAAGCTCTTTCACACGAACTAAAGTAAATGCCACTTCAGGGAGGAAGGAATCTGCAAGATGAAGATTGAAAGGGAAAACGTAAAATCACGTCTTCAAATGGAAAGAACATTCTTATTTTGCAATACAACGACAACAAATGTAATAGATAAACAAAACCAAAGCATAGTTTAAAAAATATCTTTTTGTTATGACAGTTGACTTCCCCAAAGATGAACTTAACCATTTCGTCAACATTTTATGGACGTGACGAAACACCAGGAATGGACATTATTTCTGTAAAATTGGATGGCAAAGATTTTCTAAGAAAGCCTCTGTTCTCCTAAAAATCTTAAAATCATTATCAGGCTCTAGAGCGTTACAAAACATCTTATGCAGAAAAGTCTGATGTTTGAATATAACTTGGCCTTTTTCCTCTACGCAAAAAATTGAGCTTGGATATACTAAATAATTTCTTGAATTGATCTTCTCTCAGTAATTGCCTTAACCCCTCACTAGACATGTTTACAAATTAGGTCTAGTATAGATCCATTATTTCAAAAGAGCAATAAATTCCCACTTGCAAGATTAGCGTTGTTACTATTACTGACTATAAAGAGACTCAATGGAGGCATCAAACGTAAGAACCTGCCTGCCGTGATAAATTTTTATGACTTCAGTGAAGTCTTCGACTGCATGATTAGAGACAAAGGGATTGAGGTCACAAGTACCCACCATTTCAAAGTCAAAGTTTTTTGCACTCTATGTGATGAGACAAAATAGGCAAAGTTCCACCAATGGATGGAAGTACACCATTATTTACAAATAGAGCAAGTGTCTTCCAAGATGGTTAGCTGACACCTTCATATTTATTTTTTTACTAGACTATGCTTTGGAATTAGCAACAAAACATACGGAACAAAAAGGGTTCACATAACCTCCTCAGTGACATAAATGACATCAACCAATTATCTTAACTGACACGGATTATGCTGATGACATTGTTCATTCACTGTTAATACTCTTTATCAACCATTATTGTTACTACTAAAATTTGAAAAAGTGTAGAACAAATTGGTCTCCAAGCTATTATCACTATAGCAGAATGCATGGAGTTTAATCACAGGAAAGTACAACTGAAAATATTTCATTTGAATTTATGAATCGAAACTAAAAAATAAAGATATTGACATGAGAATTGGTAGGGCTTGGTCGATTATGAACAAAATGTCAAGGATAAAATTTTCCTGGCAAACTAAAGTTAAATGAATTTCTTGAAGCGATAAAAAATATTTCTTTTTATTGTGCCGTGACTTGTACTAAATCCCGTAGAAAGTAGGTTGAATGTTTACTTCTCTATAGGGCTAAGTTCAGAAAAAAGGACCACTGAACAATTGTCTCTCTGACAAGGATCTGTACAAAGGCTTTCCACAATTAATTAACACCATTAAATTAAGATTATTTCCTCTTTTTATTGTCAGAGGACGAAAGATGAAGGTGTCCAGCGGTTTTTGTTTTGGAAAATTAGCAGTGGTAAAAGAAGGAAAGTTTGGATAATAAAAACAAGTTAAACAATTATAGATACAAAAATACAAATGTCGAAGAACAGAAGAAACTGATGGAAGATAGATAATTGTTAAAGAGGATAATCATAGAAGTTGGACTCAAGCTACGTAAATTACTGCTTCTGTCCTTTTTAAAAGTTATAAGAGAGCCAAAGGAGTTCTCTAATCAGTTGCAGTCACATTGAAAGAGTATATCTGAATAATTTGCAGGTAAGGAAAAATAGAGGATGGAGGATTATGTGAAAGAAGGATGGACAGTGTCTTCTTTCGTTAAAGTATCCAAAAACACAAAGACTTGACTTTCTTTATTTTGTTGGGCATTCACATCGGTAAAAAAAGATGATGGAAATAATTAATTTCACAATTATTTTTTATTTTAGTGTTTTGATTTACAAAGAAAAGAAGTGAAATTTAGAGATTAATTAAAGTAGAAAGGTTATGAATCTTAGGGAAGGATAAAAAGATGGATCTTTAGGTTTTTATAGACGAGAGGAGCACATAGGTATGCTGCAAGGTTGTCAAGGAACAAAAAATGGCTTGTCTACGCCATTCAAGGAAGGGGTAAGTAATTGCTACCGTTTGTGAGGTTTTATGTTTAACTAATGGAATGACAATCATGAAATACCCCTAAGATCAGTACCAAAAAAAGTCTTTACCACAAAAAGCTAAGAATTTCAGGAAAAATCATCTGCAACATTTTCAAACTGTGACAAGTACAATCCAATTTATTTCAAAACAGTAACGCTGTCTCTTTTTGCCACTACAGCTTTGGCAGTTGATACTGCAAACGTAAGTACTTAGAATATGCATGGTCTACAACTGGGAGCTTTTTGAGCTACTTGAGTCCTTTTGCAAGGTCCAAACGAAAACGACCAGAACAAACGGTTCTCTCCTAGCAACAGCGTTTGTTTCGATACATTTAAATGTGCCATAATCTAATTCAATATTATCAAAAACAGATGGCGTTACCTGCCGCGAAAGGTTGATAATGCTATTGGAGATACATATTAACATTTTGTGGGGGTTATGGTGTCTCAAGGGGGGACACCTCTGGTTTTGGGGCTTGGAGAGTCACTAACGGGTACACAACTCTGTTGATGGTACCCAGAAGGCTGATTTTGATACTGTTGACTCTAAAGCACAAAGAGATATGCATGGCTGGCAGTACTTTTATTATTTCTCTTCAACAGTTTTCAATTACAACATTGCGACAAAAGTCTAAGCATAATAAAGGTATGGACACGTATAACAAACATAAAAAATAAGTCAAAACATTTACTTTGCATGAATTCTCTATTATTCTTTTATGCTAAAGGAAAATATCCACCACTAAAACAATTTCAACAGCTAGTAAAAAAAATTAAACTGCAGAGTTCAGGCGTTTTAAAAAAAGATATGACAATAAAAAACCGTGTCAAGAGCAAATTTCCTCATATAAAAACAGTACTGTTGCGGTGGAATAGAATTGACTTAACACTTCTTGATATTTCCTTTTGATCTATATTTCTCTTATACTTTTTGACCCTTTTAATTCTGTCTTACAAGCAAATTTTGTCCCTACTTATACTAGTTCAAGTTCTAGAAATTTTCTAAAATATTGCTCAGCTAATCATAATATATCATCATGAATAAATAAAAATAGCAATGGCTATTGTACAGAATAACAAAGGAAATGTCAAGTCTCGAATGTCCCGGAGAGATTCGTGCGTGATGCGAGTCACGTAACTGCTTATATCGTGAATGTTTTGTTAGGAGAACATTCGCGACAAGTACTGACCATTCCAGCATCTCAACAAAATCCAATAATAACAATAATTAAAACGTTTGACGGAAATATATCATTTTCCAGCAAATCATATGTCTCCCAAAATGCACCAAGAACGATTTTTATTGCCATATTTATTCAAAATCCATGTCTGTTTTAAACAAAATCCCATGACAATAAAACTTAAATATTTAGCAGAAATGTATATTTGATTCGGGAAGGCTCTGGCAACAAAAAAGAGTCTTTTTATATAGGTTTTCATATAATGATTTTTTTTCATTTAGAAGCTGCAACTTCTCCTTTGAGAATCTTTTTTTGCCACTGATGAAAAAAACGTTGGGCTTACAAGATCAACAAACGCAAATCCTTTAGTACTGTCAAATCTGTTTATTACTCATAGTGCAAGTGCTATCAATTACTTCGTAATAAAGTTGCTGGTAACTGTACTTTTGTCAGACTGAAGACTCCTCGAAAACAGCTACAACTGCTAGCTAGTAAGAGTAAAAATTTTCAATAACATAACCTTTGAAGTTATTCACTTTTTAAATACCATCAGAAAAATCAGTGTCTGTGTCTTAGAGTAATGTCTTAGACTCATAAAGAATGGATAATTGATACAATACATCATTGAAAATAGAAACCAGAAAGCAAAACACAACACTATTTAATTGCTTTAAAAATCCACAATGGTCTGAGTTAGAGTGGGGTCATCCCAGGCTTGAAGGTTGTCAACAATTTCATCAAGAGTTTTCATTTCAATGCTGAAATTGACATTGTTATAGGTGACTTTGATGGCGAAGAAACGATAGTACCTCTGAGTCTCCCCAGATCTTGAAATCTCTTTGTTTTATTTGCTGCAAAGATCTTTTCTTTTTGAACTCATACTTGTAAAAAAACTATATTGATTCGTATTAGAAACGAAAACTTTGACTGCAGAAATTGTAGATGCAGACTGGCATAATAGGAAGTTTAGGAAGGCTTCCAATTGACTCGCTATGTCCTCCGAAAGGAAGATCTTACTCGACCAGGAAGAGGAAAGTGCCAGAAATGATCTTCAACATGTCTCTATTCTGTCTTATATGCTTATGTCCATTTATTTCTTTTCTCCTTGCTCTAGAGAACATAACGTCTACTCTTTATGTCGTGTCAAAGGTTTCCACATCGTATACGCCTCGATATGAGATTTTGCTTTCTGTTGCCGCTTGCAATCAGATAAGAAATGGTGCATGTTGCAATAAACAGTTTCTGTCCATGATTGTGAAAGACCAGGGCGAAAAAGCAAACCAGGCCGCGAAAAGACACTTCTTGCCTTCACTACCGCCAATTTGTTCTACCAAACCAATCATCTTCGAATACCCTGTCCTTGGTCTTGATTTCTAACGACTTAGATAAATACCTTCTTGGACAAATACTTTCCTTTCATATAAATGTTGTGAACCAATAGGTTTAACTTATAAACAAGAGACAGTGTCTCCCTCAGTTGCAATTCGTTTGTTCATGATGAATCAGTTTTTCGTAGCTCGATAATCGAAGGAATAAGTGTTTGTTAAAAGCTCTTAGTCTAAGTTCTTAATAGGATGACTATTGGCCAAGCCGTGTTATTTTGAATAAACATGACCTAGGTCGGAAATAATTACACATTGAGTTACACTAGCAATCAATTTGCTTCAAATCTAGCAAAGAACTACCTATCTTTTCAGCCGGAAAATAACCTTGTGCTCAGTTTCTTAAGCACAGCTTGCCACAGGGTTTCTAGTGAACTAAGTTATAAACCAGGGATTTAACCATGCGTCTGCTACCTGCATGAGTACAGTGTTACGACTGACAATTGTTCTGAAACCCCAAGTAAAGTCGTTCCTTCAGATTTGAGTACAGCCATGCACAAAGAGACAAGAGGCGTTTTTTCCCTAGTAGTTTCGTTTCATGAAAATGCCTTTACAAAGCAAGCAGCATGGAAAATCGAAATTTTTAATTTCTTATCTGGAAATTTTTGGTCATGCTCAGCTATGCCGCTGTCGAGACCTTAAAACTCAAAGTATTCTGACCAATCTACAACATTCAGATGTTCAAAATTGACCATTGGTTAAAACTGTAGGTAAGTTATTAATTGTTGAAGTGAAACATGCAAAGACTATAAAAAACATATAAGCCTTTGTTGTGGCTTCCTGGAGCAGATTTTCTTTCTTTCTTGTTTTTGTAGAAAAGTACTTATCATTTCACCTGCAAAACTTACCAAAAAACTATTCTTTTCCATTCATTGCTATAAAATCACACCACCACCTGCTACATCTCTGGTTTGCTCTTATTAAAAAACGACTTAGTTTTGTTGCTTAATAACTAGCAAGGATTACTGAAGAATGATGTCTTATCAATAAGTGGAAAAACAAAGTTCTTTTACCAGGAAAGGCTGTACCAAAAATAGGAGAATATAAGGACCAATTTAAAAGTTTGGTTCTAACATGCTGTTTTGCTCGGAAAAGTAAGCACTCTCTTTTACAACAGGCTATTAAAAACATCCAATGACCCCAGTAGTTTTTGAAAATGCTTTTCTCCCTTTGATCCAGTATTTGAATTAAAGAGTATAATTTAAACGGTGAAAGTTCAAGAGAAGGATGTAAAAAGTTTTTAAGAAAAAGTGACCCTACCTTTTTGCATAGCTTGGTACGGACATGGATGAATGTATAGTACTGAAAAAACTTGCTGTACTACAAGGAGACTTGTGTAACTTGTGTAGCCTACAATATCTTAATACATAATTTAGCATGATGACCATATTAGTTAAGAAGGTCTACATTAATTGCAAGTGTGTATGACCTCATTGGTACTCCCGATCCCCTTCATCGTCAGATTATTTTTGCTATAGTCCTATGTGTTTTTCTGATCATTTCAATAGTATGAGTGTATAAAGCTAGCTAAAAACAACAGCGTCCAAGATATTTTTGAAACTTTAAATCAGTCCACTCGTCCCTTACCGGTTTTGTTAAACAAATGCCTCAGGATGTAAATGTAAATGAGAAAATAAATAATGATAATAGAAGAGGACAAATGCAGACAACACAATCTTTATCGCCAGTTCAAGATCTCTCCTGTACCTTTTACTCTGCCTTTTTACTAGTGACATCATTAGTTCTAACATACACGGGCACTTGCTCTAACTTTGAAAAACTCACCATAGAGCACATGATTAAGGACATACAAACTCGTCACTTCCGATTATCAACATCTATGGCCCACTAATTATGCTCTTTGGTAAAGAAAAGGTTATCATTAAATGATTTACTATTCCCTTTACATCAAATCGGAGAAAAGTGAAAATTTTGTGCACACCCAACTGGATACGAACCAGTGCCAATCACTACAATATCTACACCCTACATCATCTAAGGCATCGTCACTCGTTCTCAACTAGATTATTTCTGTAACCACATTTCATAAGAACAATTTGCGCAGACAAGTGGATTCGAACCAGTATCTATCACTATCATATCTACACGTTCCACCACCTAAGCCATCGACACTCGTTCTTAGCTAGATTATTTTTGTAATCACATATTTCATGAGAAGTATTTTCATACCCAACTGGATGCAAACCATTGCCTATGACTACCATATCTACACCCTATATCATCTTAAGCGTCGGTACTCATTCTTATTCAGATTATTTCTTTAACCACATATTTCATGAGAACTATGTGCGCGGCGAACTGGATTCGAAGCAGTGCCTATCACTACGCTCGTTCTTAACTAGATTATTGGTGTAACCACATATTTTATGAGAACTATTTTCGCAGACAACTGGATTCGAACTAGTGCCTATCACTATCACATCTACACGCTCTACCACCTAAGGCATCGACACCCGTTCTTAACTAGCTTATTTTTGTAACCACATATTTCATGAGAACTATGTGCACACCAAACTGGGTGTGAAGCATTGCCTATCACTACCAAATTTTGAAAGTCTACCACCTAAGCCATCGGCACTCGTTCTTAGCTAGATTATGTTTATAACCATATATTTCAAAAGAAATGTTTTCGCAGTCAACTGGATTCGAACTAGTGCCTATCATTATCATATCAATGTGCCCTTGGAACTGGACTCGAACCAGTGCCTTTCACTACCATATCTACATTCTTTATCATGTAACCCATTTGGACTCGTTCTTAAGTAGAGTATTTTTGTAACCACATATTTAATGAGAACTATTTGCGCAGGCAACTGGATTCGAACCAGTACCTGTCACTATCATATCTAAACCCTCTTCCACCTAAGGCATCGGGACTCATTCTTAACTAGATTATTTCTGTAACAATATCGTTTATTTTAGGGTCAAATTCTTTTCCAGTTCCCTGTCGTTTTGCGGTTGCTAATGCCTCTTTCAAAACAAAACGAAAGAAAGAGACTTTGTAGTTGGCAGGTAGTTCTCTTTTATTATTATTTTATAGATAGGCAATGAGGAAATGTTCGACTTGAAAGAAAATTTGCTGCAAAGGACTTAGTTAGATACTGCATCAGTATCATTAAACAGTTGTTTGCAACCGGTCTGCTGTAATTTTCCATTTGAGTTGAACCATCTTTCTTCGTCTTGAAACTATTCTAACACCCAAATGCCAGTTTTTCCTGTGATGTCTTTGGTGTTGTCAAATAATTTTACTTTCTTCCTACCTCTACGTCTTCTCCTGTACGACATCACAAACATTTTACTTTCGAATCCAATAAGCCTTCCCACATGCCCTGTATAGCCTCATTTCTTTTGTGGATTTTACAAAGGAATTTTTTTCCCAATGTACTGTACGGTGCACTCACTTGTATTTCATTCTTCGAATGTAATTCCTAAAATCTGGTGGCAGCACAATAATCCTGAGGTTTGACTTTCTTTTCCTTTGTCCCCTTCAAAATTTCTACCAATCGAAAATAATACTGCATGCAATAAGCACTTCCTATCCAGTGAAACTGACCTGTCTTTATGTATGACATCAAATAAAATGACTGGCGGTTACAATTCTTCTTTATATCCTTTTGGTATCATCATATGTTTTGAAACTGTTGTATCAAAGTGGCTGAACTCCTCCACTATTTCAATAAGTCATTATTGATTATTAGATTTCTGTAATGACCGACTAGCTGAAATTGTTCAATTTTTACCAGTTTTGTTGTTTGGTATTCAAATACTGACCTTATTTATTTTTTTTTTTTAACTTTTTCCTCAACATTTTAAAGTTTACTTATGGATTCAGTCAGGAAGACTAAATTAACAGCATAGCAAAACTTTTATACTATCCTCTTTCAAAATTTTCAGTCATTATGTGCATTATTTTTTCCGGATTTTTATTGAATACTCATGCCGAAAAGATATAACCTTGCCTAACTTTTCCCCACATTAGAACAAAGCTTTTAGACATAAACTTTCATTACCCCTACTTCTTGTTTGCCATACGGCTTTCGAATGGGATCTACTGTATGGTTAGAAAAATCCATTCCAGTCATCCTTTTCCAGAAGACGTTAAGCCAGATAGCATCAAAAAAATTTTGTTACCAATGTAATGAAGCACAGATATCTTATATTCTCGGTTCGATAACTGAAACAAATTTCGTGAATTTCAAAAAGATCCGATCAATCTTCTTAGGCCTGTTCACGACAACAAAACTTTCAAATTGAGGCTGCAGACTAGGGGATGACGTAATCGATAAAATGAACTAAAACATTAAATTGTCGCATTATTCATACAATTTGACATACTTCTCACCAAAGAAAACATTGCCACAACATTACATTGATGAAATCATGGCACCAACCTTATTAAAATCTATTTAAAGCACTTACATATTTCTGAAACTTAATTGGTTCGAGTCAATTTAAAGCAACATGCAACATGAAACCGTGAAAGTGTTAATGGTATTGGTGGCTTTCTTTTCAAACTTTTAGTTAATTTAATTGTCGTAAATAAGTCTTATCTCAACATTATAGTGGTAGTTATAGAGTATTTTCTCGAACATTAGAGGTCAAGTGCAGTGATGTAAAACGAATACATTTGGCAGATAAAAAATAAAAGTTCCGGAGTTGTTAAGTAAGTAATGTCTTTTGGTTACCGAATGCAACTCTTGGGCTAAAAGGAAAGTGATGGCATGGAAGAACATATCTTGAGATGAATGAAAGCATTTGAGATCTTCCTTGCCTGTTAAATGTTTCCACTTATCAGCGAATCTGCAGGATTTGATTGATATGATGTTTTGGTGGTCATTTTTGTGCTACATTAATTGTTTAGGTGGTAACCAAGTTTCCTTAGATCTTGAAAATGGCCCAGTGTGTAGACCAAATAGACAAATAAACAAAATGAATTTTGCGACTAACATTAATAAAATACTGTACTATAAGACACATTATATTAGAAAATTAATAGTAGACTAAATTTGATTAAGAAGAAGCCTTATTCATTCCGTTTTGGCAATGAAAGGAAACTTGGGACGCTTTTGTGCCTTTTGAGAAACTGCAGCATTGTGGAAAATGAAGGATAGGGTAGAATTAATAAGAATTTCAAAAAAGGTCATAAGGTTAACTTTAGTTACATCTGAGTACAAACGTTAATGATTTTTCTTCCTTTCCAGGTAAAAAAAAGAAGAAAAACCACAAGACGAAATTAATTGCTCTTGAGCAGTTTCAGATAAAACGTTAATGGTAATTAAAAACGCATGCCTTACCCTGTTGGCAATATCTGCATTTCTCTCAAAGATAACCTTTAAAAATCCAAATATTTTAATTTGTTTTGCAACCTTCTTCTTACAGGTATCTAAATAAATCTCAAATTTGCTGCTACCACTATAGAAGTGAAATATTCTTAATTGACTTATTATAGTTCAGAAGACTAGTGTCCTATGGAGGTCACTATTCAGTTGTGACTCTAATAAATGGGGAAAAATTGGAGAAAATTTGACAAAACTCTCGTTTATGACACCTAAATCCGTAATGGCTGTCTTACTATGTGTTCTTTAGAACAAAAACGTCAGTTAATGAGCAGCTGTAATTTTTAGGTAAAGAAATAAAGAGCAAAATGAATTTTTCCGTCCAAAAATTCTTGAAATACACGACACAAAGGAAAATAAAAAATGACTGAAGAATGTAACAATTGCGAAGGCCGAAGAAGACTTTTAAACATGGTAAAATATTTTCATATCGTAGCAGTTGGCATTTTAAAATATTATTTTTTATGGTACTATTGAAAAATTGCTCTTTTTCAAATTCCCAAATACATAAAGGAATGTAAGTATTTCTTCAGTTTCCTTTTGCCTATTACTTAATTAATGAAAAAAATGAAGAGAACCCACATCACTTTTGCTTCTGAAAGACTCAACAAAGTTAAAAGTGTCTCTGCGTTCTTGCATTTGACATAATTTTCCTGTAAGTAGCAAGGAAATATGACCAACGATTGCATGTTCCTTGCAGATGAACAGATTTCCAGAGGAAAATACTCTGTCAACAAGGAGATTGGAAGGATAACAATCATCTTAATGATTTCATAAGCAATTTGGCAGTCCAAAGCTGCTGAGAATCATAGAGATTGTAAGAGACGATGTCAAGGGGGAAAGGCTTTAGTGGTTTGGTTTAAGGCAGAAGACTCCATGAAAATACATCTCACAAATAGACAAGCAAGGTTACAAGAACCAACAATGCAAAGAAAGACCACTAAAGGACTGAAAGGATCAAAGCTAAGTAAAAAATAGTAACTTCGCCCCCACCATTGAATCCACTAAGTTTGAATTGTTGTGGTGAAATAGAAACAGTATAGAGCCTCCCAGAGGCTGCAGATTCGTAGGAATTTGGGTAGAAAGTTAATTGTTAAAGCATAACTAAAGCAATCAGAAAATAACTTTAAAAACATATACAGTTTCATGTATTCATTCACAGATTAATTGGAATAATAACAAGTCGTTAAATGGTTACAGAACAAAACTTTTCTGTCAAGGCTGGTGTTGTAGTAAGTAAAATTAAACACTGAAGTATTTCAAAACATGATAAGTAAAGAGGCAGTACTAATCTGACCTAACTTTACAAAATTGATTTCATCAACTATTCCAAAGTCAATATGATTATTGGTGAGGCATCCATTCGACTTCTTATTTCGTATCTTTAGATATTTTTATATTTTATACTTTAGCTATTACATTCCCAATAATTGCTAAATCCTGCAAATTACCACTGTCACATATACAGCGAATGTGTTATATATGGTATAGTTACAAAAAGAAATAAACTTTTCGTCTAAAATGTCAATGTTACAACAAATGTGCTACATCTACCATAATGTTCTGTAAAACAATTTAGAGGTCATAAAAAATAACATTTCAAAAACTATCTGAAAAAGACAGAATATTATAATTTTGGTTAAAACTGTAAACTGAAAGGTTTTATCCTGAAATCATTAAATATTGAAGTAATGCTTCAGAATCAAATTAGAGCCTCTTTGATTATATTAGCTTGGATAATTTTTTTTTCCTGGATACTAAAATAAGTTTAAATAATCCAAACTTAAAATTAAAACAATTTGCTTAAGTTTTCAGAGAGCGTCTGGAGAAATTTGTAGAAAGGTGTGGTTGACCATCAGCTTACCATAGGGGGGATTTCAGGCTCCAGCCTTGGGCAATTTCATAGAATTACTGTGTCAAAATTGTTTTATAAATAGCAGTGGGAATAATTTAAAAGAAAAAATTGATAATTATTATAAGAAAAGTATGAAAAAACAATTCCAATAACCTTTACCACTCAGTGCTAAAGTGGGTTCTAGCCATTGATAGGGATGAGCCTGACAACAACAACAACAAACAAACAAAACACAAATCGTAACAGGCTGACCAAATACAAGTTCCCTTATGCTCAGGTCTACTACTAATGAATAAAGAGTATAGGAATATATTAATATTCTTTTTTTGCCAAAAGGTGTCACAAAATATTTAATATTTGAAAAGAGTTCTAAAAAATAATTCTGTTTTCATTTTTCTAGTGAAAAACCAAGTGCTTTAATTGTTTGTACAATGTGGAAACTTTGGATTACAGTTTGTTTAATATCCCGATGAGATAAAAAAGGACAAGGTAGAAAAAGGTAGCGCATATATACTACTCTACCAGCCCTATTAGTCTTTGCTGAGTCATAAATTCACTTTCTTATTTGCTTGTGTTAAAACTAAAAATTTAAAATAATGCGACTAAGGTCTAAAGACAAGAACTCAAAAATGTAATAATTTTCTACCTTGCCTTCCAAATCTGCTTCACTGTCAATATAGATAATAATTGTTGAATTGCTGCTTAAGATTTGGTCCTCCTTTATTATTAGAACAGTCATAATGCAAATGAAATACAAAATATTGCCGAGTTCGGTAACAGCTGTTTGCTTTTCTGAAATCGTCCTAACGATTTCTAGAAAGGGGATTTCTTTAACAGGTTTTGCAAGCTGATTTTTTGGCCAAATCTAATTTTCATTTGGGAACACAGTTTTCGAAACTGTATGAAAATTTACCTCTGTAATCTGAAGAATTAAGCAAATCCAAAATGACATAATGTATTTAGTCTTCACAGAAAATTAATATAAATGCCCTGTAACATAGCTAAACAAGTAGGGAGTTTTCTTTATTAATATTGACATGGTTCCCTTTACAAGCTATTTTGAAGCAGTTGACAATGCAGTAAAATTTTTTTCTATCAAAGTTTTATCTAAAAATTTTCACTTTTAACACCCTCCTCCTCCCCAAATGTATATAGTTTATGTGGCACGAGTTCATAATAAAATTGATCTAGTTTTATTATATTTTCTTGATTAAACTAAACTTAGGAAATAGCCAGATAACCAAAACAAACTTGGTTCATTGCCTGTGGATTGTTTTGATGTAAGTGAGTTTAACTATTTAAAAACTAGCATGAAAGAACAGATTATCAAGCACGAGTAGCTTAATTTATACACGTTCTTAATTTAATAGATGGACTTAAAAATCTATCATCGTGTTATATCTGATTAAATATGACAAATTTACATTTGAAGAACAGATAGACATCAGCTTTAAAAGAAAAAGCACTAAATCCAGTAGGTGTAGCATAAGTTGCATAAATCTAAGCAAAATAAGTATATCCTGCCAACCTTAATTGTGAACAAGAGCAAAAATCGTTTATTACAGGAAGAAAGATTAAAAATACCAGAAAACATCTGCTTCATTTGAATCCTTTTACCTAACTCTGGAGCCTCCTATCTTTTGAAATTGGTTTTAATAACGAATATTTTGTGATACCTATCTATCTTATCTATCTTATCTTACTTATCTATCCTAGATAAGAATCCAAGGACTGAAACTGATAGCGAAAATGATTTGATAGTGAAAAAAGTCATTTTACACGTGCAGCTTGAAATGTTCTGAATGACTTGGTTATAGCCCTTGTGACTTTGAAATTCAAAATGCCTTCTATCCTTACTTTAGCAGACTCTATTTGTGAATCGCACATTCACATGCCAACCAAATTGACTAGGACTATCATTTTCAAATTTCGATTTTTCCTCTCCTACTACACACTGCGTATAAGCCTACTTAACAATTTTTTTGAATATAATATGAAGTTTAACTCAAGGTTATTTCTAAGACATAAGGCGCAAAATATTTATTTCAGATATTGAGACATAGTAAGAGCATCGAAAAAATTGGACATTGAGGAATTGAAATATAGCCGTCGACTGCAAAACCTGAATTAATAAATTAATATCTGCTATAATATATTTGTTAAAACTGAAAATTACTTTGTTTTACTTTGCTGGCAAAAAATGGAACCCAAAATAACAAAAAGCCAAAATTCTGGAATAATTGCTATCAGTTTTACAAAAGTAAGGAATAACAATACAAGCACTGTTTGGAATTCAAAATAAAAGTATACATACTGAGCTATAAAATTCATCAAAAAAAACAAGAAGAGGAGAGCATTTTGAGAATAGAGCCCACATGAGACGAAAAATATTATTCCTAAACAAGAATCATAATAAACATTTTGTTGCACAAGAAATTCTTCACAAAATAAAGAAAAGATAGAAGCGTAATAGGTCATTAGTAGAAGACAAGTAAACACCTTCTAGATGACACTGACAAAAGAAATTGTTTTCTAAAAATATTCCATTTTTTCATTGAACTACTAGGCACCATGCCAAACCTCACAGTAACTAGCAGTTTATTTTGGTTGGTTTCATTAATACAATAAATAACTTGATTAAGTTGTAATCATAGTATGGTTAAACTAATAACGTGAGATAATTATTACTCAGTTAATTAAACATATTAAATTTGCACCATTGATTCAGTAATTGAAATCCAAACTGAAAATTTTCCCTAATAATCTTGAAAATTCTGAACTTTATGGACTCAGAGGAAGCCATAGATGTAATAGCTTTATCATGTCATATGTCGTAAACATTTTCGGAGCAATGTTACGAGAGATTCTTCTCGCATCGTCAGGCTACTGAAATGACTAGATACATCTATTTTATACTTTGGTAATGTGGACGTGCGTGTAGACAGGGCTCGATTTGTTTCTGGAAGTGGCGTCACACCTATGTTTTGTTTGTTGTGTTTCTTTTTTTAATGCTGGAAGCCTTATTGCTGGAAGGGTGTAGGATATACTGTTGATCACATCAACAGTATATCCTACACCCTACACCTGTATATCCTAACATGATAAAGCTCTTACATCTTAAACTGAAAATGTTTCAGTGAGAATATTCAAAGAAAGCTGGTTTATATCTTGATTATGATTTTCTTTGGTAAATAGGTTATACCTGATTTTTCACTCTTTCTGGGATAATTGGAAAACGGTTACTTAATTAGTTTAGTAAATTTGATTTTACCCTGCGGTTAATATGTTTGAAATATACAGATAATAATAAATCAATAAACAAGTCCAATAAGAATATATAGACCAATAAGAAAGAGGATCAGGGTTTCTCATAATTTAACATTATTGAAAAATAACTTTTTATTTAAACATTCGCTTCTTCATTTGGTAATACTCATAACATCAATACATGTTTTCTCAAAGGCAATTCCCGGATACGAAACCCATGACGAATCAGAAAAGCTTTCTATTCGTTCCTGTCTGTACATAAAACCCGGCTCTAGTGACGTAAATATTCTAAAGTAAAAATGTCCCCTTTTTCAGAGTGGTTTAAACAACAACAACAACAACAACAACAATAACAATAACAACAACAATAATAATAATAATAATAATAATAATAATAATAATGAGTTTTTTAATGTTCCATTTGATTTAATTATCAAATAACATAAACTACAAGTAAAAATGTAAAAAGAAAAATACTTTATTCAATAATATAATTCGGATTTTAAACGTTCTCCACGTTTAAAAGGCCTTCTGTTTTAGCTAAAATATTCATTGCTCACAGTATGATAACAATTCCGGGTGTNCTTGCCTATTTAACAAAATCAAAATTAAATATTTTACTAACAAAATCAATAAAGCGACAATAGTTCATGGTTGGTTCATGGTTTATTTCTACGACAGAATATGTAGTATGTGGTGCGAATGATTATGTTAGAAAGTTTGGTTGAAAGAAAGCGCTCGTGTTTGTTGTCGATGTTAATAATAATAATAATAATAATAATAATGAGTTTTTTAATGTTCCATTTGATTTAATTATCAAATAACATAAACTACAAGTAAAAATGTAAAAAGAAAAATACTTTATTCAATAATATAATTCGGATTTTAAACGTTCTCCACGTTTAAAAGGCCTTCTGTTTTAGCTAAAATATTCATTGCTCACAGTATGATAACAATTCCGGGTGTATCCTTCTGTGCAACCTAATTTTTTATTCATGAATAATTTTAATAGCTTAGTTTTGCTTTTTCAAAAAATTTTCAAAATTAATTATGCTTTTCGTAACAAAGCCTAGGCTGGTTGTTTCCAGGAGAGTAAGGACGAATTATCACGATAAAGTGATAGTAACAATAATAATGAAAATAATAATGAAAAAAAAAGCACTAATAATAGAATAATAATAGAGAGACTGAAATTCAAAAGGTTCAATGGTTTGAAGTTTGAGATCAGTAGGATCTTGAAATGCAGTAAGTTTAAATTTATCCCGACAGTAATTAGAACACTTGGAAGAATAACTAAGAGTATCATGGACTATCTTAGCACCATCAGTCGGAATATTCACTTTGGTACTTTACAAAAAGCGTTCTTTTAGGGAACAGTGAGGATTCTTCGTCATGTACTAAACATCTGAAGTTATAGGTGGTAACTTGATATCTAGTCAATTTTGCCGACCACTAGCCTGGGATGGGAATCCACGTAGGAAAAGGAAAACTCCGATTTCAGACCGAATATTTCTTCAGTGGTTCTTAGTTGGGGGAAAAGAACTCTTCGGGCCCGGAAGACAATCTTTCCAGAGAAAGTGTTTTAAATAAAGCTTGATTCCAGTATATCATAAAACGCAACCTCAAACATCAGTGAAATGGCTGCTAGAAATGATTCCGATAGCCGCATTAATGAGGATGGAGCCAGCGGTGAAGCTTTCTCGTCCGGCAGGTGTCTTGTTGATTATCAGGGTAGGTCTGATGGTCATAAAACGACTGCCAAAGAAGTGGGATAAAGATCTGAATATGGCTGCTACGAAATGCTACTTTTAAAGCAACCCAATCTATTTTGATGAAAAGGCAATATGCATAGGATATGGAAGAAGGGAGGAACAATTAATTGTCGGAACAGAGTTTAAGTGAGCAGGCTAGAGCAAATAACAAAAACCGATGGCTGAGTTTAAATTCATTAGAAAAAGAGTGGTAGCGATAAATGAGATGAAGGAACATCGACAAGAAGATATCAACAAGAATAATAAAGCAACAAAAACTGACTTTATTCAAATAGCTAATAACCATCTCGGTCACGCAGGGGAAGTGGTAGCTTTTGTAGAAAGTAATCAAACTACGGAGTTTTATGATTGACAAGATAAAATCAATGTTTAGGCGTGGCGAGTACGATAACTTTCCAGATTTTTTAAAAGTAGATCAAAGGAAATTTAATTATTGCATTAAATCTGATCGGAGAAGTCAATAAGATTATTAATGAGATAAAGAATGATAGAATCACTGAAACAAACAAGTTAATCAATACAACATCGATGTTCGTTGGTAGAAAGCTGCAACTGGGGTGAGGGGATGCTAGCAGCAAACAGGCACAAGAAAAAGACTGATGGTGAAAAGAAGACTAAAACAATAGATAAATTAATTGAAAAAACACGTGAAACTCTTGGAAAAAAAGGCAAGAGGAGATTATGTTAAAGATAAGAAAATATCTGAGCATAAGCAAAGATATAAAGTATACATAATAGGGATCAATTTCATAATCAAAGAACTAAAGCCTAGACTAGGTGCAAAAAATGACAAGTTGAAAAGATATAAGCAAAGGTTCGAGCAATTTAGACTAAACACATTAGTTGACCAGGATCAAAGGAAGGATTACCAGTAACTAAAGGGCGAAGAAAGAACAGTATATGGGATGAATGAGGCTGAAGTTAGCAGGAATGTTTGTTCTAGTATATGGTTAGTGGAAAAAACATGAAACTGATGAGGAACTGATCGGGAAGGAGCGAACTGTCAAAGTGATCTGAAAGTTACTGAGCATCTTTTCACAGAACAGTGCAGGAAATTGCAAAATTAGAAAACTTTTGTAAAGTTCCGAAGTCTTTTCACCCGCTTGGGGAGTCGAACCCGGTGCGTCCTTGGTTATTGTGCAGCTGCACTAACCATTAAGCCACGGCTCCTACAGGATGAATGAATGAAATGTACCTCATCAAGAAATGGCTGAACAGAATGGAAGTAATTGATAGCATCTATTACATCATTCATTGCTAATTTATTTCAATGATTAAGGCACTTGTAGGGAATTCAGTTTTAAATCTTTTACCAACACCAGTTTTAAACTAAAGCATCAATGATCTCCCATCATCCATCACATCACATCCGTCATATTATTCTGCGCGGAGAAATTCAGTGACATAATCTCTATTTCTGATCCAGGTCCTTGACATGGAATACTTTCTTAGACTGTTGTCACATTGTCAATACCTGTAACAGAGATTTGAAAACTTCAAGTTATGAGAGCAAAACCTCAGTACGCGTTACAATGTCGTAAGCAATTTCATCGAATTTCTGGAGCCAAGTTTAAAGAAATTTTGGCATGCTGCTAGTTTGTTGACCAGGTGAGAACGTGTGAATACTGTTCTGTCAATGTTTAGTGTTCGACGCCGGTTACTAAAATATATGCTTCAGCTCTCCATTACACTTGTGAATATCTTTTCAGTAGTGTTAAAATTATCACTTATTGCTAAATGCCATACATCATCGTTATAGATATACTTTTTACTTTTTAGGGTAGGGTAGATAATCTGGTTTCATATTAAATAGAACTAGTGCAGTTACTGATCCTCGGGGAAGACTTTTCTCCAGGAAAACTGTCTTCCTTTGATTTGTGCCAACGGATAATGGTAAATCTACAACTTGTTGCCATAAAAAATAAATTCAATCATTT
Organism: Morbakka virulenta; assembly: GCA_003991215.1. NCBI lineage: Eukaryota > Metazoa > Cnidaria > Cubozoa > Carybdeida > Carukiidae > Morbakka > Morbakka virulenta. The sequence continues at coordinate 1,164,991 of RDPX01000251.1, forward strand.
GTTTATCAAAAATAACTCTGAGCATATAGGCCTCTGTGCCAGACTATATCATAAACTAATGAGAGTTTTACTAAAGCAGTTTCACTCTTTGCTTTCGGCTAAGTTTTCTCCAATATCTTCAATCAGAATAAAATTTAATCTGTTGTGCAACGGCCTTTTCGAAAAGCTGCTTGCTAATTTGAAAGATGAATTTAGCAATCAACTTAATTCTATTTTCTATGACCTTGTAGGTTATGCAGAGTAAGCGGAATGATCGATAACTTTTAGAATCACTAACAGTGCTTTAGAGTTTAAAGCCATTAGATGGCTACTTGTTTTTGTTCTCTTTGAGTCGCTGTTTGAGTTTTTGCCTGAAATTATTGTTTTTGTTGGTAAGTTTGCAATTATTAATACATGATTTTAGTACGGATAAATCATTCATTTGATTAGGGTATTGTATCAATAGTGTATCAGCAAATCGACAGTTCCTGAATGAGCTTGCTTCTTTGACCAGCTCTGGCCAATAGTTTTGTTGGTTTTTGTGAAGAAAATTTATTTCAACCTATAGAAAATAAACGTGATTTTACTGAAAGTTATGTCAATTTTACATTTGCGATATATGAAAATCAGCATGACAACAGTAACTTTACTATTGGTATTTACAAACTTTATTCAGTGTAGGTTTTTTCCACTGCAACAATATAGCATGATTATTTTATTTCTTTGGGTGTTTTAAAGAAAAGTTCAATTTTTCACAAATTCAGTGTGTAGTTTACTTAGTTCTACTCACTTTTTAATTATCCGGAAGCAAATTGAACATTCCAAAAATACCTCTTGTCTACCTCAAATTTTGTTATGGTCGTGTACAAATTCTGGTGCTGATGCAGTCCACGTAAACAAATCGTACGTCGCTAAGGTTGATCGACAGAATAAAACAACATATGCTTAGTATATACAGACAAAAATTTTGTGCTAATTCACCTACAACTGCAGTGTAAGATACTTCTTCATCCATTGCTGGGCTGCAAGTCATATGACCCATGTTATTGCTGGTGTTTATGCCTTTCAACAGAACTTAGAAACTAAATAAATTAAACACATTTTTCCTAATTACAGAAAACAGTTTGTTTTACAGATAAATCCTATACTCAATACAAAATCTTTAAATATCTGATTAACTACAAGAATGATTTTGAAAATAAAGCAGGTTGTTACTTCTTTGTCAAATCTCATGAGAAAAAGTGTCATCGTGTCTCTTGATGAGAACATTAAAGGGTTGACAGCAGAACAAGTCTACAGATAGCAATTTCTGACCAGAATTTAACAAAGCAATTATTTTTTGTTATTTTTTTTGTTTTTTATTTTATTTAGTTTTTGTTATTTGTTTTTCACATCAATCAAATCTTCCAACTTTTGTGACATTTAAAAGAACAAAGAAAAATCATGAATTTATTCCTTGTGGTTCTATTATTCCATTACACCATATTTCTGAAAATCCTGCTTTACGATTGTTGTTGAAGAGTAACAGTATCACAAGGTCAGTCTTGTATTACAACTGGATCTTACTATGCTTGTAAATACATAAACGATTTGTACTTTGTGTTGAAAACTAAGCACTGGTTTTACAATCTATTGTCAATGTTAAATCATAGTCCGTAGATTTCTATTGGCTATGGTTACAATCCTTCCTAAAATCCCATCGTCTCTTTTATTGACAAATAGGGGCGACATCTGTTACATTACCATAGAGAACAGTATAGAAAATGTGATTTGCCTTCTTCCGTAAGCACAGCTCAATTTTTTTCAATTGCCCATGGTCGACATAGTAGACATAAAAAATAGAGTATAAGATTTTATATTGGCATTAAACATTTGTTTAAATCCTGTAGATTCTTTCCCCCTTTATTTTATGTTATTAGAACACAATTTAATTTTTTTTCAAATTCTTATATTTTACGGATAGTATACTTCCTGAAATCACAAATAAATTTTAAAAAGTCCTGAAAAATATATGAATATATTGTTGTACCTACAGTGTTATCTAGTTTGCGTTGAGAAATTCTTTTGTGTGGCTGTTGTGTTGCTAATCATTCCTTAAGTCTGGCTTCTTTTATTTTCTTGGGCTTTCAAAAGCAGATTCACTGTGAAAAAGCTAAACGTTTCCTCTTGTATGATTATTCGCTCAACCTTCAGTATTGTGATTTTACAATTCTAACCCTTTAACTCCTTCACTTATTGTAGAAGAGTGAACCCATGTTTTCAAATAAAATCAGTGCTGTTAAATAACCAAGAGGGTGGTTTTTCAAGAATTCTAGCCATAAAATAAACAAATAACTTTGCGCAAAATGTTTTTTTTGAGGGGGTCTGAAATACTCCCTGGAGTAGACTTTTTTATTTATAGCCATTTTGAATAATTTTCAGATGGTAATTTATAAAAATTTTCATTCTGCAGTTCTAAAGTCCTCTCTCTGTTTACCTTTAGATTACATACAAACATACTTACATACATACACACAAACACCACACACACATATATATATATTTATCTACCTATCTATCTATATATATATACATATATAGATATATAGATGAGGAGCCGTGCCTTAATGTTTAGTGCAACTGCACTGTAAGCAAGACTTCCGGGTAGGAAGGGTATCCGGCCATGAAATTCCTCACTTCCAAATTCAGGTCCTTGTGAAGAGAACCGTTTGAGCCCCAGTAACTGGGTAAAAATGATGTTAAATATATTAATATATATTTTTTTATATTAATATATATATATATATTATATTAATATATATATATTATATATATTATATTATATTATTCTTATATTATATATATTATATATATTATGAGGATAGATCATTTTAGAATTGCATCTATTTGTCAGACTATTGGAGACAAATGAAGTCCACTGTAAACCATTTCAAGCAACGGGGTTACATAAAATAACTTTACTGAAAACAGTCAAATCACTGATCTCTAGGGATCAGTGTGTCAAACAAATTAAACCATTTCTTTCTGAACCAAAGAAAAGGACAAATACTGCTCAAAGTCGTATACCGTTTATATTAAAGTGGCACAGGCAATTAGTTGGCAGCAGGGATATTATTTCATCCAATAATAAAAAAATGGTATCAGACCAGACTGATGTAAAGGAAATTTCTCCTGAAGCTCCTTTCTTGCCCTTTAGAAAGAAGAAATACATTAAAGATATACTTGTGAAGTCTTCCTTGTTTGCCAAATTTACTCCCCAACGTTCCACAGCCAATCAATTAAGAAATCACAGTTCCGCCATTTGTCATTCAACCATGCCAAGAAAATTATTAACCAGATTTCACAAAATTCATCCAATATCTCAAGGTGTACCTGTATTTTGTCTTATGTTGTGTGTGCCTCTGAATGCCGTCAGCATCATTTTTTGTATGTAGGCTATGCCGCATCCCGAAACGTAATTACATCCGATCATGCTTATTCAAATTACAGTTCATGCCATCAGGAGCAACAGTCGGAAGACGGAAAATTCACTTATGTTCGTGACACCGACACACAGCAATATCCCATGGCTAATTTTCATGTAAGATATAAATTTTTAATTATCTTAAAAGTCACAAGGATGCTCAAAAAAGGACAGATCAATTCACATATTATGATGCGACTTCGTACTTCGGAAAGATGACTGTTAAAGTGTTGGTGGAGTTGGCGGGTTATCTTGCCTATATAAAGTTGTTTATACATGTGCATTCAGCAGCAAAAATCACTTCAGAAGAAGAACAGGTCCAGTTCGTTGCGTAATAACGTCAACTTTTCTAAAAGCAATGACATGTCTCACAAGAGGCATGCATAGACGGAATAGACCTCCCCTGCTTCATAACTATAGCAAAATCAGACTAAACAAGTATATCTTTAAAATTGCGAGAGAGAAAAAATTACAATAAAATCAAAATACTCGAATTTTTATTAAGAAAAGGGTCACTACTTTGAACCAGAAAGTCTAAGAACCTGTCTTTTATAGCATAAAATGCTAAATTTCATATTTTTACTTCAGATCTTTTTATGGTGTCCCAAAAGCAGATCTACAAATAATAATAATAATAATAATAATAATAATAATAATAATGTAGATCGTTCAAGGAAAAATGCCGTTCTGGAGTGACAGGGATAAATAATACATAAATATTCTGAAATTTTAAGGTCTGATGTGCTCCAAGGTCATTCCCCTCTGTAAGGTTTTTATTGTAAAGACGCTCTCCATTAAACTGGACCATAAACTTGTTCACCATGTACGGAAGGCTCATATTTGCGCCACTTTTGGCTTCCTTCGTCGTGGGTCTCCCCTTGACCCGGTCCTGCATCACTCTGTATGCTTGTACTATGAAGAGTCCAGATTCATCCTTGATGTTGTTCATGTACCTTGTTCTCAGCCTTCCTCTTTTCCTAGCTCCAGCAACCATGCCCATGATCAGTTCTCTTTCCAGAGTATCGATACTTAGTATGTGTTCTAAGCAAGAGAGTCTTCGGTTCACTACGGTCTGCAGTAGTCGCTTGTGACACTGAATTCTCCGCATGAAATCCTGGTTCATTACTCTCTTCGTCCACCTTATTCTAAGAACTCTCCTGTAACACCACAGCTCGAAGCTGCTGGGACGTCTCCTGTCACTCTTTTTGAGATCCATGTCTCACAATCATAGGTTGCAATCGGAAAGACTAGTGCGTTTTGCAGCCTCAATTTCATTTTCCCTGTTATTGATCTGAAACTTGTTATAAGCCTAAAAAGTAAAAAGGTTCTCCTCCCAAGTGTTCGAAAGAGCCATTGTACTATAAAATGTAAACGTTAGACTCCAGTACTGTTAAGCCTATTACTTTTGATCAGGACTGTTATTTTGGAATTGCTTTTACTGAAGTTTAACTTCTCAAATATCCAATTTTTAAAACCTTGGATGATTAGCAATATTCCGTCTAGTTTTGTAAAATCTTGGAGTTATTTTAAGGCAAAATAGTGCTACCCGATACCATGCCCGTAGCCAGCAAAAATGTATGAGGAGCTAACTGTTTAATTGACGCGGATTACACGCCATTTCACTCGACAACATTAAGCTTAACTGCTGGGTGATTCGACAACACCTTTTTTATGAAAAAAGGCAACAAAGAGATTTATCTTAATTTGTTAAATCAACTTAAGATACATTACTGACTATCTGCAGGCAGTTAAATATTTGTTTATAGAATTAGAATGACAGTTGTGGGGTTCAAAAGACAAAATAGCAAAAATACCAATGGAACGAACAACAAAAATTATATATTACTATAACTGATTAGCGCTGTAACATTAAAATCTACCTTTTGACAATGCAAATTTCTAAAAACTGTTTTGAGTTTACTTCTAGTTGTTAAGCCTTTACACCATGCTTGTTGATAAGACTTGTACGACAGCTGCTAANAGATGAGTAGAAATATTCCGTCTAGTTTTGTAAAATCTTGGGGTTATTTTAAGGCAAAATAGTGCTACCCGATACCATGCCCGTAGCCAGCAAAAATGTATGAGGAGCTAACTGTTTAATTGACGCGGATTACACGCCATTTCACTCGACAACATTAAGCTTAACTGCTGGGTGATTCGACAACACCTTTTTTATGAAAAAAGGCAACAAAGAGATTTATCTTAATTTGTTAAATCAACTTAAGATACATTACTGACTATTTGCAGGCAGTTAAATATTTGTTTATAGAATTAGAATGACAGTTGTGGGGTTCAAAAGACAAAATAGCAAAAATACCAATGGAACGAACAACAAAAATTATATATTACTATAACTGATTAGCGCTGTAACATTAAAACCTACCTTTTGACAATGCAAATTTCTAAAAACTGTTTTGAGTTTACTTCTAGTTGTTAAGCCTTTACACCATGCTTGTTGATAAGACTTGTACGACAGCTGCTAATTAAAACTGACAACTTCCCACTTCATTTCAATTTCCTTTCTTCCTCGAATGCAAAGAAAACTAAGTCACACTTTCATGGATTTCCCGCATGGTGTAAACGGAATAGAACTTGGCTTAACATGTTGCTGAAGATGCATCAATTGTTTCAATTAAACATTCTCCATGTGTCTAAGAAGCTTAAAAGCTAACGTCTAATTCCTAAAATCGACAGTTGTCTAAACGTTTTTCGGTAAGGAACAAAGGGGATGGAAAACAGAAATGTGCGCCTTTTTTAAAATTCTAACCAAGGACCTTTCGAGTACAATTTGATTTCAAATAATCGGGTTTGTGTGCGAGAAAAGGTCTTTGAGGAATTGCTTACTTGTGGCCAGGAAGGTATTTGGTGTCTAAGGTTTGATGGAGCATTCGCTTTATTGTAAAACCATGACAAAAGGAAATTTTTTGATGACGACACTGAAAACGAGGGATCTTTAACAGTTGTTCCTGTTGTTGATGATGATGATGAATATAATAATAATGGAAAATTTTTATTTTTTCATCTGAACACATACAGTTACAAACCTCACTAATCAAGGTAGTTTGCATTGCCTTGCCTATTTAACAAAATAAAAATTAAATATTTTACTAACAAAATCAATAAAACGACAATAATTCAGGGTTGATCTATGGTTTATTTCTACGACAGAATATGTAGTATGTGGTGCGAATGATTATGTTGGAAAGTTTGGTTGAAAGAAAGCGCTCGTGTTTGTTGTCGATGTTCAAAGCGTTGCACATTTTACTGAAGTAATACAAGATTTACCGAATATACCTAAGGAGCTCATGGAGAGATTTACGAAACTAACTTTCAAAAAGCTGGATTGTAAATCACGAATTAAAGAACGATATTTTTCGTATTTGCGAGAAGCATTTTTATCCAGGTTTGTTTCATACCCCACCGTCAATGTAAAACTGTTGTTGTGGAGTAACTAAAATCAGGCCTCAAGATATCTCCAGTTATAATGCATGGCGATAAGAATCCACAGATATCAGCATATATTGTACAGCCTTCAAGGGATTTGAGAGAACCTGCTAAAAACTGTAATGCTGAGTTGTGTCGCCAAATATATCGACCTTCCTGTAGGTACGTTTTGCAGCCGGCGACAACATNACAGCTGCTAATTAAAACTGACAACTTCCCACTTCATTTCAATTTCCTTTCTTCCTCGAATGCAAAGAAAACTAAGTCACACTTTCATGGATTTCCCGCATGGTGTAAACGGAATAGAACTTGGCTTAACATGTTGCTGAAGATGCATCAATTGTTTCAATTAAACATTCTCCATGTGTCTAAGAAGCTTAAAAGCTAACGTCTAATTCCTAAAATCGACAGTTGTCTAAACGTTTTTCGGTAAGGAACAAAGGGGATGGAAAACAGAAATGTGCGCCTTTTTTAAAATTCTAACCAAGGACCTTTCGAGTACAATTTGATTTCAAATAATCGGGTTTGTGTGCGAGAAAAGGTCTTTGAGGAATTGCTTACTTGTGGCCAGGAAGGTATTTGGTGTCTAAGGTTTGATGGAGCATTCGCTTTATTGTAAAACCATGACAAAAGGAAATTTTTTGATGACGACACTGAAAACGAGGGATCTTTAACAGTTGTTCCTGTTGTTGATGATGATGATGAATATAATAATAATGGAAAATTTTTATTTTTTCATCTGAACACATACAGTTACAAACCTCACTAATCAAGGTAGTTTGCATTGCCTTGCCTATTTAACAAAATAAAAATTAAATATTTTACTAACAAAATCAATAAAACGACAATAATTCAGGGTTGATCTATGGTTTATTTCTACGACAGAATATGTAGTATGTGGTGCGAATGATTATGTTGGAAAGTTTGGTTGAAAGAAAGCACTCGTGTTTGTTGTCGATGTTCAAAGCGTTGCACATTTTACTGAAGTAATACAAGATTTACCGAATATACCTAAGGAGCTCATGGAGAGATTTACGAAACTAACTTTCAAAAAGCTGGATTGTAAATCACGAATTAAAGAACGATATTTTTCGTATTTGCGAGAAGCATTTTTATCCAGGTTTGTTTCATACCCCACCGTCAATGTAAAACTGTTGTTGTGGAGTAACTAAAATCAGGCCTCAAGATATCTCCAGTTATAATGCATGGCGATAAGAATCCACAGATATCAGCATATATTGTACAGCCTTCAAGGGATTTGAGAGAACCTGCTAAAAACTGTAATGCTGAGTTGTGTCGCCAAATATATCGACCTTCCTGTAGGTACGTTTTGCAGCCGGCGACAACATGATAATAATAATAATAATAATAATAATAATAATAATAATAATACTGGCTTATTAAAAATTTTGACTTTCTCACAATAAATGCATTCATTTTGAAATGAAAATTTTTCACCCCAGTCAAATACAGCTTAGATGAACTAAGCAACTGAACTAATCAAAACAGGTGACTGAAAAAGAAAGCTTACGTGGATCATGTCACATGGCTAACAAAAGGAAACTAGCTATTCCAGTTGTCATTAACTTTGCCCTCACTCCACACCAGTATTCTGCTGTATCGAATCAGACACCTACGTAAATCTAAACAGCTATTTGTCCCCATTTTCAATGCAACTCTAATGAGAGTTTTTGAGAAATAAAAAACTACTAACATTCTGCAGTCTAAGCAACAAAGTGTTTACTAGAACACATAAATGTTGTATCTCTTTACCTTAAAAATATCTGAATATGTTTCTGAGGTAAAGAGATATTAAATTTATGATAAAAATTTTCTAATATGTTAAGATCAAGAAATGCTATGGCAATTATGTTTCAGCCTACCGTAGCAAAGATTTATTTGAAATTACTTCCAGTGTCTAAATATACTATTAGTGGAACAAATTCCGAATATCGAAATTTAAATGAAGTTCTTTTTGGTCAAAAGCTCTTTCTGTAACACTCGACTTGACCAAGACTTTTTATTTTCTTTAGCCTATCAGAAAAAGTTGTTGGCTTTCCGGGTCCTCTCCTTGTTGTCCGTAATGATAAAAACCTTATTCTGGTTTTTCTTGATCCAGACAAAAAAAGGTTTTGACCGAAATGAACCTGATTTTAATCCTCACATTTTAATCATTTCTTTGACGATGACATCAAAATAACAATCGAATTAAAACTCTTAAAAATTATATTTTTTGTGTTTACGTTTCAAACCCGTGGCTAAAATCTCATTTTAGGAGACAAAGATTGCGCCAACCTGTGGTTGAAAAACTATTGACATCACTTCACCTGGAAACGCTTTATGCATTATATCTTTATGCAAACTAGGACAGGAATGTTTTTGAAGTTTTTAGACACCATGGACAAGAGCTTGACCCATGCTATTCGTAATTTAATAGTAATTATAAAAATACCGGTTGAACTAAAAGTGTATAAAATGATTGTTATATACAAACAGGTACTTTTTTGCATACTGTCAACTTTTTAAAGACGTAAGTGTTTAAACGAATGTGGTCGACTCCAGTATAGCTTTTGCTAAAACCGAATGTCTTTCTTTTTCTGGATAAAAGGTAGAAATAGTCAAAAAGCTGTTTGATATTTGAATCACTCAAAAGCAGTTTCTTTCATGCGGCTGGTGCATTTGTTAGGTAAGGTAAAGAAAATTAATGCTTAGCCTTAGTGATTAGTTTTTAATAGCCTTGCTGTCATTGGGAGTTGAATAATTCTTTTTTCGCAGGTAGACAGGTAAACCAAATTAACGAATTGAAATTGTTATTCAATTTACGTCTCTTTTTATTGACCACAAAGACCACAAATACTCAATGCTATGTCTTCTTGCAAAACATTACCTTACAATTTTGCTCAGCGTTTGATAGAAACGAACCCATTGGATGTATCTCTAATGTGAATATATCCACTTTTTCCTTCAAAAATCGTCAAATTTCTAGGGCATGGTTGATAAATAGTGTCAACCAATTCGAACAAAAGATTTGTTAACAAGCAGTAACAATTTGAATAGTTTGACCAAATTTCACAACATAGAGGACTTGCTGGAAAACTAATATTCTTGTTCTCTCCTACAAATAATTATCAAACTCACCAGCTTAGAAACTCACTACAAGCAAACATTAACTGATAAACACGAGCGGATTGGTAGGTATTGCTAAAGATATTTTTAGTGTCGATGTTTTTATTGATTTTTTAGTTTAGCAACAGTAGCAAGAAATAATTAACTTGTAGTAACTAAAATATTTATATTTTGTTAATGTTTTCGAGTTATTATTTTGTCGTTTCTAACTGAAACTCAAACACGTTATTAGAACAATCTGAGAGTCAAAATTAAATTTGGATGCTTTTTTAATTGTTCTTTTATGTGCATTGGAAGTTCAGTAAGAACTACATTGGATTTTCAATTCCTTCCTTGTTGTATTAAAATTGATCGCAAAACATGTGTCATCTGAAAACACGTACCTGTTGATGAAATGTCTTTTTTTGTTCAACATTGATTCTGAATAGCAAAAGTACACGTTTAGAAAGTTTGTTTATGGTTTTGTTGTGAAGCACAATTTTAGATAAGACCTTCACTGCTCAAATGTTTGCTAGTTTTTCATAAAAACCTAACGGCTTAAAAATCCTTACTAGATTATCACTCTGTCGTACACTAATTTTTAGCTTCGTGTATGGAATTATTTAACTATCGGTATTCTGTATGCTAAAAAAATGTAAGGGTTAATAGAATTTAACGAGTTCAACCGTAAAAGAAAATTCTTTGTTGGTTATCAAACTTAACCTTAAGTGATGTTAAATTATGTAAGGTGAATAAGAGACAGAATGAGTTAAACTGAAGATATTTTTTTAAAATCTTAATGGAAACAATGTGGTATTATCCACTTTTTTGGTAATTGTAGCTATAAGTATGTCCTGCTTTTGGAATAACAGTCTATGTGCATCTGTGCCATAAGATAGTGGAGTAAAATATGAAAAAACATAAAATACATTACAAAAAAAAAATATTTCAAGCTTTTAAGGCAGCTTTCACTATTCAAATATCATCATTTAAAACTAGGAGCATAAAAATTACCATACAATAAAAATATAATGCATGTAAGCAACACAGTATCAACTGTAAATATTGAAGATAAGACTACAGAGAAAAATGTAATTAAATAGCTTATTTTAAAATTTATTGACTTTGTGGACTCAATGGAAAGCATTGATGTAGGATATTTACACATGTCGTGTGTCGTGAGCTTTGGCTGAGCGACGTTTCGAGAGATACTTCTCCAATCGTCAGGCTGGAAGAGGTTTCTGACGGTGGAAGAGATATTCCTCGAAATGTAGCTTAAAAAAAACCTTACGACTTAAGACAGGAAAAATATCCCACATCACCAAACATCCTTTCTGTAATTGAGAAAAGAATGTATCTGAAAGGCTTGGGGAGAACTGAAATATCTGCTTACATAGGAATTTCGTGTTGTTGACAGGGCAATGTTATCTATTTAATAAGGTTAAAATGTCTTTTGTGTGAGAATGTGGTATAAAGGATGAATGACAGAAAACATAAAGCGACAAAGAACGTAGACGTTAATCCGGCAAAAAATGTTAATACGAAAAAGCTCTTTGATGAAAAAGGTGATGTGTGTCTCTTAATGTGATGTGCTTCTATTAATTTCTACTGGAAATTCTGAAGTGAAGAATCCAGTATTATGAAACGGGTAAAGGGTAAAGACTATGACAGGTTTATCTGAGTTTCTTGATGAACACAGTCCTTGTTAGGGAAAAATTGGGAGCGTCTCAGGTGTACATTACTTCTTGGCTGACCCATCTGTCACACCAAAGATGTAGGACGCAATATTTCTCAACTGAACTTTTTGTTGTTGGCTTTAACGTCATTTTCCCCAGTAACTGGGGCTCAGATGATGCCCTTCATAGTGACTTGGATTTGGCAGTGAGGAATTTCTTGGCCAGATGCCCTTCCTGACGCGAACCAATGGCTTTTCCTTTAGTGAAGTTATAGAGTTGCACGCTCAGGAAAATCGAACCCGGAGCCTCTTGGTTACGGTGCAGTTGCACTTACCATTAAGCCACTGCTCCTCATTTAAAATAAAAATAACAAAAACCGAACCTTAACACTCATATTAGGATAGATCACTCGCCATCACCGAAAAAATGTCTCTGCAAAAAAATTTCCAGATTTAAGCAACTACAACAAGGTCATTAAGTGAGAATATTCTAAGTTCGTGACAACAGAAGGTATCTATCACTCATATCTAATACTTTCTACTATGCAAAACGTCAGTGAATTTTAGTGATACATCTGAGAAGACTAGACATTGTCAAAATGAAAATAAAAGAGGAGAAACACTTCCTTGGCTAACTGTAAGCCCTGACTTAACTGACATAATATTGAAGTTAAGATCACAACCATACTTACTTACTTACTTCAGCCTGGAGGTTGTAAGTCAAACCTCCCGACCACATCTCTTCTCCATCCTCTTCTATCCAGGGCTCTTCTTCTGAGTTCTTCAGGCGTCAGCATGGTGATATTTTGTATGTGCTTGATAAAGTTTAGCCTAGGTCTTCCTCGTCGGTTTCTTTCTTGGAAATGCTCGAACAAAGCGAATCTGCTTATGATATCATCCTTCCTTACCCAATGCCCTAGCGATCTCAGCTGACGTTGGAACATTTTATCGCTCAAATTACCTCTCTTTACACGTCTGAGTATTTCATCGTTTCTTACTCTGTCTATTCTTCTAATCCCAAGGATGAACCGGTAACAACTTGTTCCAAAGGAGTCGATTTCTTTCTTCATTGCTTTGGTTGTAACCCATGTTTCAGAGTTGTAGAAAATAATGGAGACTATAAGTGAATCGAAGAGGTGTAACTTCACTGCCAGGGAGATGTCTTTTGATTTCCAGATTGTTGCTAGTTTCCAGAACTGACTCCAGGCCAATCCTTTTCGTCTTTTTAAGTCCGTATGGCAGTCAGCTAAGTGGGCACCAAGGTATTTAAAGTCATCGACGACTTCCAGACTTTTGTTCTCTGAGATTTCTACTAAGACTTTGCCTTCATTTACCACAGTTCTTGGTTCAACAACATCTCTAATCATAACTTTAGTCTTTCCATAGTTAATATTCAAACCAACTCTTTTTGCTGAAGTTTCTACTGTCAGAAAATGCTCTATTGCCTCTGTTTCATCTTTGTCTAGCAGTACAATATCATCTGCAAAGTCGAGATCGGGAAGCAGATCATTCGGGTGTGTTTCAAGTCCTGTTGTCTCTTCAGTACTTTGCAGTACATAATCGAGTACGATGATGAACAGGAAAGGAGCTAATGTGTCTCCCTGTAGGACCCCCGTAGTTATTGGAAATTCTTTGCTCAGAATTCCATCTATGCGAACTGCTGACGTGCCATTGTCGTACAAACATCTGATGATGTTGACGATTTTCTCTGGAATTCCGAAGTTTCGAAGTATCTTCCACATCGTCTCTCTGTTTATGGAATCGAAGGCCTTTTTGAAATCAATGAATGTCATCACAGTTGGTAAATTTTTCTGGTGGAACTGTTCGAGTACTCTTCTGATGATATGAATTTGTTCAATGCAGCTTTTACCTTTCCGAAATCCTGCTTGGAATAGGCGTAGGCGTGATGAGACTTCGTAATATATTCTGTTAAGAATAACACGGTTGAACACTTTTGCAGCAACAGACATCAGAGAGATTCCTCTAAAATCAGTCATGCTTTTCGATGGTTTTTTGGGAACTGGGATTATGATACCCATTTTCCATTGTTTTGGTGCTTCTTGATGGTCGAAGACCTTGTTGAACATTTGGCATAGGTAATCTGTGAGTTGATTTCCTCCGTATTTTAGGGCTTCCGCAGTGACGTTAGAATCATTTCCTGGTGATTTACCAATTTTCAATCGTTTCACTGCTTTCGAGACTTCGTCAAAGGTAAAAGCATCTGTGCTGATAGCTAGATCGTGTTCCGCTGGAAGTATTACACCAGGATTGTCGTTTGAGTTGATATTGAGAAGTTCTTCAAAGTATTCTGCCCATTCGTCTAGCAGCTCGGTAATTGAGGTCGCCGGTTCACCATTCCGTTTATTCACATTCTTTGGGGATGTACTTGAACTCTTGCCAGTTAGTTTTTTGACAATATTGAATAGTCCCCTAGTATCATTTCTCTTACTAGCTGCATCTGCTTCGATACACATTTGCTCGATTTTACTGATTTTGTCATTCGCAAGCGATGCATCTGCTTGTTCAGCAGATTCTCTCCAGACACGATAGTTATCTGGATTGCGGTGATTTTGATATCTTTTACGTGCTATTCGGCGTTGTTCAATCAACTCTGTACTTTGATTAGATACCCATCGTTTATTTATCTGCTTTTCTTTCTTTGGGAGAGATTTCGACACTGTCTCATCGAGGATTGCTACAAATTTATCATAGGTGGATTGAACAGAGTCTTCTACGTCTATAGGTAGTGACTCAAATCGGTTGGAAAGCTCCAGTTGGAATTTTTCTCTGATAACTTTGTTGGATGCAATAGCATTATGGTTGTACCTGGGTACTTTTGCAGTTTGCTTTACCATGCGGAAGCTAAATTTGACAATTGCAGTTGTAATACGATGATCCGAATCAATTTCGACTGTGTTGTAACAGCGACAGTTACGTAGAGAATTGATCCATTTCCCTCTTAGTGCTATATGGTCTAATTGTGCCTTATTACCATTTGGATGCTGCCAACTCCACTTGTAGCTGTCAGGATGTGGTTTTCTTGTAGTAGCAAGACATAGGTTGTTTGCTTCACAGATGTCTACTAGTCTATTGCCGTTGTCATTCGTTTCATTGTGAAAAGTATATCTTCCAACAGTCTTGATGTGAGTATTTGAAAAACCTACTCTGGCATTCAAATCGCCCATGAGGACAAGAAAGTTGTGAAGAGGAACATCACGTATACAGTCATTTAGGTTTTCATAAAAAGTATCTTTGTCAGTAGGGAAAGCTTCTTCTGTGGGAGCATATGCACATACAATGGTTATTTTGGGATTACAATTGATGGTGATAAGTAGAATTCGATTACTTATGCTTTTAATGTTGGAAATGTTTTTAGCAATTTTGTTGGAGACAAGAATTCCAACTCCGCCTTGAGACCTTTTATTTGCTGTGTTGAATATCAGGTGATATCCATTTGACTTTAAGGTAGTCGTTTCTACGTTAGTTTTCCATCGGTGTTCTTGGATGGCAATAACGTCTATGTCAAAAGTCTTACAACCAGTTATAAGCTGGTGAAGTCTTCCTGGTCTTGATAAAGTGCGGACATTGTAGGTTGCAAATTTTAGGGATTGACGAGATTTCAGCTTAGGTACTCTATCAGTTGAACAGGTCCTTTCGGTTTGCCTGTTGAACGTCATTTGACTTCGATCAGTGAGAGCAGCTCCTATCTCGTTTAGATTTGAATTTTGATTTAATGTGGTTGTCGTAATCTTTGTCATCCACCATGGGGTGATTAGCCCTCATAGTTTTACCAGAGCTCCGTTAGCCGTCCTTGATGTTGCCCATCCCTCACTGCGTGGAAGTGGAGTTGGATTTTGAGGGACTCACAACCATAACAGTGAAATAAGTAACTGACCCCTTCAGACACAATATATCACATAGGCCATAAAAGAAAATTGCAGCTGGCCTCTTCATATTGAAGAATAACAACGTACTAACTGTAGTTTACTCTTGAACTTTCTTTCAAATGAGCCATGTCCCAGGCAAAGACTTGTCAACCGTGGTAAAATATGAAAAGCATATTCTCAAAGTTTGGGGCTTCATATAATGTTCATTTTTAAACCAATGTTTACGAACAATTTGGTAAAGAATAGGCTTTATTTCACAATACATCAAGTTTCGCACTTAGAGAGCAAAGATTACCTTGAACGAATTTCCAATGGGTAGGAGATCCAAACCTTGTCATGTTGTATCAGTCACAGCATCAGGTGAAAATGTCAGTCCTTTGCAAACCAAAATATTGATGGGAAAACAATCTCATCCAATAACAGCGTCAGCCAATGAAAGAACTTTCTGAAATATCTCCAAAACTAGCTGCAAGGAAATTAACAGGTGTTATTTATCAGAATTATAAGTCTGTGATCGTGTTCGATTACAAGATAGACATCTTGTTCACGACTGAACCGAGTAAAGAAAAACGAACTGTATTGGGACACATTATCGACCATAACGAAATGAAACTTTTGCAATTATATATATATATATATATACTAATAAATATATGTAGAAGTATGTATATTGTAAAAGTAAAATTCAGAGGATCAATCACTTCCTTCAAACAATAAAAAGTATGAACAAAAACCCCTAGTGGATAGAACAGGGGACCGGGGGCAAAAAGTTGATCGTAGCTTGATCCAAACAAGCAGCCTCATACCACGTAATAGATTTTGATGGGTAAAAGCAGAACATTTTTTTAAACATTGATTAATTAAAATAAATACGCACACAAAAGGAGTGGAACTCTAATTATGTTGTCAAAAGTATAGGTTAAATTTAGCATTTGAGCCTGAATAGTTCTGTCTACCTTCTTGATTTCATTTAATTTTTTTCGTGACATTCACAATTCGTGGTACAAATGCGAGAGTATCGCAATTGAAATAAATTTTTTTTTGTCGAAACTATTTCATTGCTACCTCTGTGGACCAAGATTTTAGAATAAAATACAAGTCGAACAGTATTTTTTCAAAGAGAAAAACAGAGTGGATCAAAGACAGGCCGTAACATTTTTATATTGGTTGTCTGAAACAACCAAATAAGAATTTCTTTTATGTGCATAGTAGAGGTAACAAAAACTAAATATGAATAGGCTATTGATTGGAAGGTAGAGCTCTTACCCATTACTTATAACTGTTGGATTTCAAAATTTTTACATGGCATTCGCAGCTCAGCAGCAAATGCAGCGCGATAGCCGAAAAACAATTATCACCTGTGGTTTTGGCTGAACTCGATTAGCAATCGATTTTTTAAGAAAATACTAAGTACTTGTTTTTCCACTCTGTTGGTCAACCTCAAGAATTCAAAGTTTGTGTGTCTGCATTACATTAGCACTTAAAATCTTGCACAACCATACCACAATTGAGAAACAGGTAAGACATTTTTTAGGATAAAGGAATAATTTTAGGCGATTTACAAAATATTTCGAGTGTAGCAGCAGTGTTGCCTTCAACACATGCTCTGGTAATTTGACTTTCAAATTTATTATAAACCAGATCTATCCAGAATAGGTAAAGTTATACCGTGTGCTTTAAGTTTACCTCTTTGATAGGATTTAGGAATACATTGAAGCATAGCACTCATTTGTGAGAGCCTTGTTTCAATTTTAGCTTGTGCCTAAAACAAAGCACATGATTTTCTCTTAGACACATGTGATAGGTATTAAATACTTTGTGCCATTATTACCTAAAAACGAACATCTGAAAAAATTGTTGATGTTGATTAACAAGTGAAACACGTTTCATAAAATATCAGGTTGATTAAGCCCAAACATAAATCACGCATCACTTAAACACTAAAATCGACAATCAGGACAATGGCCCTTGTGACCATTGAAAAAAACATTGAGAAAACAGTATGGAGCATCTGAGCTATGTTGAAAAAAAAATTATACTAGAAACAATGTCATATTTAAAAGTTTCCAAAACTGAAGCAAGAAAAATCTGGAATAATTCTTAACTTTTTAGGTTTTTTAAATATGTTTCTTTAATCTAATAGGTTACTGATTTATAAAAAATGAGCAAAATAACAAAATAGTTAATTCATGTTTTTTACTAAAAGTACATTTAAACCATTGCGTATGCGATAATAATGTTAACTATTAATCTGAATTGACCTGTTCCCATATTTTATGGATTGCTGAATAACCTTTGTTAAATTCATTTTTAGATTGCAGAATATTAACAACTTCGCCACATGACCCCACCCCCTTTATTACCCCTCGCTGTCGCTTTGACGGTGTTATTTAAAAATAACACTGCCTCTATTCAGCACAGGGTGATAAGGTACCAGAACACCAATTTTGAGCTTTCTACTGCCTGCTTAAACTCATTTCATGTTTGTTTTTCTCTATTTTGAAAGGGATTCCCACATGGCCCCTTTAACGATGGAAGCGAAAAACAACACGATAAATGTTTATCGCAGTGCTGCAAAGTACCTGAATGGCTAACATTACCACTTGTCACCTTTTTGGACTGAGGGGCATAACAGCTGTCAAAATACCCTGTCCTTAACTATTACCAGATTTCCTGTCTAAGATCATTTTTTGATTGCTGGTGTATATGTTGAAAAATGGGTGTTCATGATACCTTATTTTATGCGTTGCCGGGAGCCCCAGCAGTCTTATGACAAAATTGCATAGCCTATTTTCACGGTATGATTTTAAAGTTCCTTCATGCCAAATCTATGTATATATACGCTTTCAATATTTAGTACTGGTCGGCCCGTCCACCCCCTTTCTTCCTCTCTAATATGGAATTTCATTTTAATGTCAATTTATTGTGCCAAGCTTTAAAAAGTAATAATGAAAACAAATTCTCTATAATACAAAGAGTTCTTTAGTTATTGTTTGTTTCATTAAGCTACATAAGAACCTCAATTGCAGATCAAAGGTTCGTAAAGAACAATTGTTAAGAGTATTTTTCGTTGTTAAGATTTTGGATGTTTAACTGTGTGAAAATTGATTGAATAGTTACTTATATGTAAAAGATGGTGAATTAGTTGAGTTCATTAAACATAAATTTGCTAACTCATGCTGGTATTGTTCATAGCAAAGAGTCCCAATGTCTTGTATTGCAACAACGCGGGATTTTCCATAATCCGAGTATTTGTGCAAATGCCCACGCAATGACCACAGAACTATGAAACAAGGATGACATATGTAGAGGCAGCTTTGATGACTACAGAGCGGAGATTTCATTAAGATAAGACACATGGTTGGGGGCCTCGTAACTAGTCTACAGGGATAATTTTATTTACTTATTGTTGGCCGAAAGAGTATACAAAAAAAATAACATTTTAAAGAAAGAACGTGTAATAGAAAAAGACGCTATAATTGATATTAATAATAATTTGCGAGAAGTATGTAATGCAGACCTTCTTGCCAATCCCATATTAATTGGTGGACCAAATTCGACCATGGAGGTAAATGAATCGCTCTTTACAAGGCGAAATAGCAATCGAGGTGTTCTCACAGGGGCGTGTTTGATGGATGGTGTCCTGAAACAAAGGGACGTCTCATGTACACTGTGCCGGATCGCACTGCTGCTACTTTGATTCCAATCAATAGAAATTAAATACGTCAAGGAACTATGATAACCTCGGATTTGTTGAGGGCGTATGGTGGCATAACAGCCACGTGGAGCATGGGGTTTAAACACCTTATGGTGAACCACAGCCTTCATTTTGCAGACCCTAAACGGATGCACACTCTCAAAATGCAGAAAGGTAGTGGAAATCTGCAAAGGAATGAAACGACACAGCGCAATACTCCGTCACAAGTTGGACCCATATTTGTGTGAATGGACGTTGAGGCAAAGGCACCGCCATGTGGAGTTATTTGAGAGATATTTGCTAACATTGTGACATATTAACGACCTCAGTAGTTATAAAACGACTTGTTTATTTTCATGTATAATATTTTAAAGCTTTGGCACAATAAATTGACTTTTAAAAAAGATTTCATATTGGGGGCTAGAAGAGAATCGACAAGTACCCGATATGATTGTATGTGTTTGTTTCCTTGGATACACTTGTAGTCTAAAACCTGAAGTAAGAAATTATTTTAAACCCTCTTTCACCATGAAATTAGATGCCAAAGGAGAAAGCATAAGCAGATGAGCAGAAGGCGACTAGAAGATGGAAATGCTGGGTAAATCTTTTTTTAATCAAGGCATCAAAGTTATTGGATACCCTGATTCAAGTAAAATAAGGTACTCTTTCCTTAGGGTACCAAACTGTAAGAAAATGTTAAAGCTCAGCTAAACCCTCACGTCAACATATTTTTAATTTACAGAGCTTTATGACTATCTGTTCAGAGAACAACATCAGGGGTAGTCTGTAGTTTGTGAAAACAAAAGTGTGTTAATAAACTATACAATATTCAAATTCGTTGATGTCTAAAATTTCTTAAGCCATACTTTAACCTATTTTTAAAAGGTTGTAGGTTTCGACTGTACAAAATATTCTTAAATTTTCTTTGACAGGTGATATGAGATATTGCCGCTTTTTTGAGTGTCACAGTTTTGACATCTGTGGATGATCGCTTGGTTTGTAATGTGCCCAACATAACAATGGCGTATTGTAGCAATGGAAAAAGTTTATTCGAAGCATTTCAATTGATCTCTGGAAATCAACGTTTTGGGGATGTAAAGCTGGTAGTAGGACAAAGCAGAGACATAATATTTGGAATTAAGTTCATATTATCAGGTAGAAGTAGGTGAGTAGCTAATTTATACAACTTGTGACGTTGATAGATTCAAATTACCCTGATATTGTTGAATCTAATTTTCTCTTTTAGCATGGCGTTCCTTTGACGCGACGTTATTTTTTCAATCTATTTACAAAATTTTCTTTTCGTTCCATCTTACTTCTCTATACTTTTCTACTTTTGTAAGCTTTTATTTCTTTTTCATCCGATTAAGCTATTGGTATATTATTCTTAAACAGAGCATTTCTGTAACAAAATCGTCTACAATATTATTTTCGTATTATGGTGATTAAATATCATCTGACGTACAAATGTTGGTAAGAGTTGTGAAAGGAAGTATTCTTCTCCACATAAAAACAAAAGCATTTACACCTCGATACTTCCTTTAAAAAAACACAGAAAAGCAAATATTATTTACGTTGCAGATGGTCTGATTGGAAAAGGAGAGCACAATATTCTAAATAAATCCTAAATTTACCAATGTAGATCTATCATAAAAAATCTAAGACTAATCTGTTGATAGAATGCTTTTAAGAGCGTTTTGTGCACCTTAATTTAGAATAATAATTGAAAAAGATACGTCTTCACTAAAAACTGGTTAATTAATATAGATATACATTTAAAAAAATAGACTAGTTGCAGTCAGCTTACCAAGCAAATCATTAAAGAATAAGAGGATTTTTACATTAACTACTATCAGTGTCTGTGCTTACTTTTACGTATAATAGAAATACAGTAGACTTAAACCGGAAAAAAACCTGAGGCAGATGAATAATTAATTAAGGATCATATAAATGCATGTAGTCCTCAATGGAGAAAAATAAGCGACCTGCCAAAGTAAGCCATAAGCTGGGAAAACCTGAAGGAATAAAAACTAAGAAAGATCTTGCTCCACATTGGGAAAAATAAAAATAATTGAATTTTTAAGAAAAATCTATTTAAGCACCTGCTCCACTCATTCCAAGCCTGATGGAAGAGAGAACCTATTTTTAAAAAAGGCATTTATTAAAGTTTGTGGTGATGACAAGAAAAGTTAATTTTTACTATGTTTTCATTGTTCGTAAAAGCTAAATACGTTTAACAGATTCTTCACCCTCATTATCATGGCAATGTGGTTGGTAACGTAGAAGGATGACATTACGTTTCACAAATGAGATTCCTTAGCAGTATATCAAATAGCTTCATCCTTTTTGTAGCAGTGGTGCTGTGTTAACAACTGCTGTAGCTGCTCAGTGCATTGTAGACCCTTACCGAAACAATTTTTTTATCTTCTCGCCAATCGATAGGCAAAATTAATGCGCAACTTGAAGGGAATGGAAGATAATATTGCTATCCAAAGCATTTCAGAAGTTTAAAATTTCTTTCACTTTCTTTTTGCTGGATGTTGTTTTAATTTTTCCCATTCTATATTTGAGACCATGGAGAAGCAATTCACCGTACCTTTGACTAACAAAGCTTTTGATTAACTTGTCTAAAAAACAATAAGTTGCTTAGACGTACTAGAAAAACCCCAGGAATAAAGAAATGGTGAATTTTCAGTGATTTGCATGAACTGCAAACATTGCCGTCATGTTCGGGTCGAATGAATTTCCGGGTAATAAACAGCGGGTTTTTTTAACAATGATAGAATTTTAAACTTAGCTTTTAATGTTCTCAAGTAACTTTGTAGATCGTAGAAACCAGAACATTTCAAAGGTAATCCTTGATCTCTTCTGTCCATTTTTCTCAAATTCTGACAATTTTTTCCCACTGTTCCATCAATAACAACTTTCTTGTGTCAGGTACTATTTTCAAGGATCCGATTCCTAAACACTTATTTCTCAAGGAAAATTTTAGCAATATCTACAAATTTATTTAAACGCCGATTTATTATCATGTGATAAAGTGTGAAAAGTCCTCTCGTTCAAATCAGTCACATCATAATGCAAACTTCATTAATGTATTCCTGCTTATTATTAGGGGTACTTTTCCCCGGTACTAAAGGAAGAGATGCGCAAATACATTATTTCAACTTACTTGATATGTGCGAATATATTTTGGTTTTCGCTGATCATATTTTTAGTGCACTTAAAACTATTACCTTTTAGATACTTGTTTTTAGCATTTTTGAGATCTTCGTACTTTGCATATATGGTTTTTGAAAATTACTTAACAGCTATAACAGTAAATGAGAAAACCCAGCTTGTATTTTTAAACTGTATGTTTATATATATATATTTATGTATAGATTGTTTGTCAGTATCAAAGTTGTTTTGATATTTGTTAAGTGAGAGCTCTCTTTTTTATGGTTCTTGATATGTTTATGTATTTTGGCAAGTTGATTTTTCAAGAAAGCAAGCTTAGCCACAAGCAAATTTTTTTTACTATTACTAAGGAAAGGAGGACATTAAGACTTTATACAAGGGAAAGAAAAAGAAAAGCAGCCTGGCCTAAAACGAAAAAGTTTTCATAGACCACCTGATAACTACAAAAGATAACAATATATTCCCTGTTTGTGATATGTTTTAATCAATTCATTACAAATTACACTTTCTTACTTCACTTCACAGTCATCTAATTAAATTTATGAACCTTAAAATTGACCCACGGAAACTAAATCTTGCAACTGTTGTTGACATTTTTAGTAATAATATTTGTGCTTTTCACAAATACAAAATTAAAAATTCTAGGTGATAACCAACGTAAGATGTAAAATGAATAACTACCTGCTTCGAAAAAAACTTTGCTTTTGCAGTGGCAATGATGACAGCGCAATGGAAACTAGTCTTAATGATAGTCTAATAACTCAATTTGAAATTTAACATATGCAGAGGACTAGGCCAAAACGCAATTATTATAAATAATTCATCAGACAAGGGGTGTTGTTTATGTTAAACTATTACAACTTTTGAATCAAGAAAGAAATATATTTCACTTTTTCTTCTCTCTCCCTTGTTATTCTCAAATGTAAGCTATGAAAGTAATTTTTTTTCGAGAATTTTCTATTCATTTCTGAATCTGTTTTGATTTGTAGCTCCTTCATGTTTTTCTTGATGTTATCGGTCTAACTACAATTTGTTTTATCACAAACTCATTGGAATTTTGTTTCCAAATCCTGTGATCCGCTCTGTAGGAAGCCATAGGAATAATTTGGAATATACAGGCTCAGAGCGAAAAATACCCTAAGCTCCGAGGTACAGTTGGTGAAAAAGAAAACCTTATCCGTTATTGACTTGCAAAATTTATAAGTCAAAATTTATAAGCAATATAAAAAATTAAACCGTTAATAACTAGTAGTAAACTTTGATCATTTTAGCTGTATTCATTTTGATTTTCAGCAAATACTATTTTTGATTTTTTACTTTTGTAATTATTCAACAAAAGGATATTAGCAAACGTCTGTGGAAGATGATCTTAGAAAATAGCTTGCGTGCATTTAAGAGTTAGCTAAGACTCAGAAAATATAACATCATATCAGACTTTTTGCCATGATACTATTAATTATTTAACTTCGCACTTCATACTGATATAGAAAACATATTTATTAAATTGAGCTAGCAAGAAATGACCTTCCTCATACTTGGTGGTAATAGCGATAGTATAAATTATTTGTTACTATAGAATAACTTTAAACAATCAATATGATTGATCAAGACAAAAAAAGCAGCAGGAACAGTGTTCTTAACTTAACAACTCAAGCTCTTTAAGAAAGGGAAAGAACAACCATATAATAATAAAGGGAAACACCAGCTTTTGAAGAATACATTTAAAATACCTGCAATGGCACTTAACAGTGAATATTGTTGCTAACAACAAAACCTTTGATTATCACAAACCTCTCGTCTTTTCCTAAAAAACTGAAGTAGGCAACAGTCTCATTTTTGTGCAATACCTTTGCCTTCTTGTAGCTACACGTAAGGTGAACAAGGTACAACTTCAAAGTCACTTTACTTGTCCACTAAAATAAAAAATAATATTCATAAGTTTTATTTGTACAAGACGACAATAATTTGAATAAAGATATAACGAAATCTACATAACATTAAAAAAATATTTGTACTTTTAGCAATATGTTAGGAAAGGGGTATTCCAATAATATTCCCTACCTAATATTGTTTCTATGCTAGGACCAGACACTACAACATAAAATAAGAGGCTTCATGACAAACGACAACTAAATGATAGAAAGTATGGTCAGACTTTGAATGATAAAATAAGAATCTGAAATAAAGATATATGGTTAAAGTACATTTTGGCTCAAGCTGTTGAAGAGTCAATAAAATTGAAAAGACTAGGACGGTCCTTTGTCGCTCTTGAATGAATTTCAAAAAAACAAATTACTTACTTACTTATTCTTTTCGAGCCATGGGCGGCTCGTGAGGCTTGACAACATCCTTCGCCATCCCTCTGTCTTTTGCTATGTTCCCAACTTTGCTCCATGTTTGCCGTTCCGGGTCATTTTTCCCTTGCTATTATTGCGGTTTTTCCTGTGGCCTATATGGTTCTTAAATTCCAACATCCTACACGGATGTATCTTTTTGGTGTTAGTAGTGATCTCATGCATGTCGTTCTCAGGTTTGAGACTTACCGTAGGCTTTTTCACCTCCAGCCGTCATATGCGTGTCTTCCCATTTGAGGTCATTATATTCAGGGATTTCACGCGACATGGTTCTGTGACCATAGATAGTTTTGTTTGCTGTCCAAGTTTCCGTTATCGGTGGTTATTTTATGGGAAAGGGCGATTGGCTACTTACCCAGCCCTCCTCCTTTCTCACCCGGGTTTGTGACCGGCATGGCGGAGTTAAAAAAACACAAAAAAAACAAACAAAAACCAAATTGGTTATGTATTAAGATAGATAATCAGATAGTGCAGCTATCAACAGACACTATTTATAGATTTTTAATGGCTGTAATTAAACCACATTTTGTTAATTTAGGGAAATAGACAATTACCCATCAGTATTTTGGGTTCTACATCTTCTTATTGGACTGAATAGTAAACTTGACAAATGGTAACAATTTCAAAACCTCTTATTACGCGACCAATCTAGATTAAATCCAAAAATCAGTTTCGTCATGACATAGCCAAGCAGCTTATCACCTAAATATATTAAATAATAAGTTACCGCCTATGAAATATGTCAGAAAATATTTTTATGACAGAAATGAACACAGAATATGTTTCGTATCAGTCTGGTGGTCATAAAAGAGCGATCACAGCCTGGATATCAGATACAATAGCAATAGATAGGGTACTATTCCAGTTATTCCTTATAGAAAAACTGTTTTAAAGTCTGTTGGTTTTCGTGTTAACTAAAAACAGTTAAGTCATTATAGGAAACGTTTGCTTTGTGGGTGAAAATGGTGAAACAGGACATAAAAAAGGTCAAATCTGATCTTAATCTTTCTAAGGCATAATGTCCATTGTAGCCTGGAGAGGCTTTTCCACCCAGTAAAGCTGCCAAATTGTTTGGTTTTTTAAGTAATCTAACTCATGGTATCTAATAAGTTTCGAATGCTCTGGTCAATCACAGGTAGAGCCCAAGTGACCATTGCCCTTTAAAAATGCCCAGAGATGGTTTTCTTAGCATCCCAGATGATACACCCATTGAATTTAATTCATTGGTACTATGATACTTGATAAACACAAGAAATATAAACAAATGGATGCCATAGATGTAAGAGCTTTATCATGTCATGGTATAAACAGACGTACCTAGTCACTTCAGTAGCCTGACGACGGAAGAAGTATCTCTCGAAACATAGCTCAGAAAAAGCTAACGACTCATGACACGATAAAGGTCTTACATCTATGGCTTCCTCTGAATCTATAAAGCTCAGAATTTTTAAGAATGGATGCCACTTGGTCACAAGGAATATGTTGCTGGAGCTAAGACGATGCTCGTTCAATATGACATTACATTTTTCTTTTACTACTTACTAATGAAAATATCGGTGTGGCTTTATCACTTTGAAAAAGCACTTGTAGGCTAATGAATTTTTATTGAAAATGTTGTGTCTGATAGATTGTTGGGAAAAGCATGAAGCTTTTAGGTAAATTCCATTTCCTTTAAAGGAATCAGGGTGCTATTTTATACCCGAGGCTTCCGATTATAATCCAACCGAATGACCTGAAGCTGAAGTGAAATTGCTTCTTCTTCTTCGACTTTTGGCTGCTCCCGCTAGGGGTCTCCATAGCGGATCAGTCTTCTCCATTTTCCATGGTCTACCGTATCCTCTTTCTGTAATCCTGCTGCACTTATGTCCTCTGCTATCACAACCATGTATCTCCTGAAATTACATTACTGACATTATTGAAAAGCAACAACCAACATAACATCAAACGAGGAGGTGTATGGCTTTATGTGAAAGATATATTTCCCACTGTACATCAACAAGACCTCGCCAACCTACCTAAATGTGTTGTGTGTGAGGGCCAGCTACATAAAAAAGTATTTTGATTCCAATCTTCTACCGGAGTCCTAGGCACCATCCTGAAACAAACTGAATTTCAGGATTTCATGAACAATTAACAACTCATGGCGTCCAGAATATCTGGCGAAGATCCTTACTATGTTATAATGATTGGTGATTTTAACTGCCTTTCTACAAACTGGTGGGGATATAACAGAGAAAATGATGAGGACAAACTTTTTCAAGGTTTTACATCTGACTTAGGCCTTACACCAAATAATTAAAGGACTAACGCACTTAACTGAAAATTCAAGACATGAATGAATTTCATATTCACTGATCAGCCATGTTTTTTCCTTGAATCTTGTGTTCACCCCTCATTGCAGGAGCACTGTCAGCATCAGATAGGATTGGTGAAAAGAGTTTATCTTCACCTTCATATAAAAGACGAATTTGAAATTATGATTGAAAAATATCACTGCAATAAAAATGAATTGAAATGTTTCCTGGATTGTCTCTTCTGACGTTATATCTTCTGATCTTCAAATTTAGAATCTTAATGAAATTTTACTGCAAATCTGCTCCAAATTTATACTAAACAAAATTATCCCAGTCAGATCTCGACAGGTATCACGGATTACACAGTCAATTAAAAACTTCATTCAGAAAAAGAATAGAGCTCATAGGAAATTCATAAGGAATGGTCAATTAATAGACAGATTAGAAACCATTTTGAACATGATATCTGCGGAATCGAGGAAAGTAAATGCAAGTATTTCAAACAAATAGAGAAAACCTTTTCAAACCCTGAAACGGGGGAAATCTATTGACTCTTGCTTAACACAAATTTATAGAAAGCAAAAATGCCAATAATTTCTCTTTGTTAGAAAATGATATATTTGTATTGGATTTTTTTTTACAATATTTTAAGTGACAAAGCATCTCCATCCACAGTTTCTAGTGCAGAATGAAATCCAGTCTTGGTTACTTAATCCAAAACTTGAGTCGAAATCCTGACAAAGGAAACTGTCAGGCCTTAGCAAATCTAAAAACAAAATAGAATAGGATTGTTGAAATTCTAATGCTTGTTCATATACCCTTTAGCTTCCTTGATAAAACTGGATCTTCGTAAACGAAGATGTAATTAAAGAAGATCACGAAGTTATATTGTTACACTGCTTTTGAACAGATGTTCACAGCCGTATTTAAGTACAAGTATCAGTATAAGTTAACGGAGCTGAATTTTGCAGATGACATTGCTTTAGTGTCTAAAATCAGTGAAACGCGTCAAGCAATGACAAGCAGATTACAAGATAGGAGTCCAAAGGTGGGGGCTGTCATCAATGAAGAAAAAGACAAAGTAATGACCATCATAGACGGCAGAGAACAACCGATAACGGTCAGTGGAAAACAATTACAGTCCGTTGGGAAGTTTCCATACCTTGGCAGCACCAAAGCAAAAAGAGAATTAGACAGACATTAAAAACCGCCTGAGTAGAGCCAGTACTGCCGTCAGGTCAATGACTAACTTTTCAAATCCAAGCTGATGAGTTTTAAAATAAAGTTCAACTTCTACATGGCTATAGTCTTTTCAAGAGCACTGTATGCAAGCAAAATATGGAAAAGCACAAGGAGAATTAGAAATAAGCTGGACACCTTCCATCCAAAGAATTTAGGGATTCTTTGGGTTACATGACGGAATACGATTATCAATTAAGAGTTTTTAGGAAAACAGGACAAAAGCCACTACATGTGATTGTGAAAGAGAAGCTTTCAGGTTATGATTTAATGCTGCCAAAAGAATGCTTCGCCTATCATGTACCATCCTGGAGACCAAGAGAGCGTCGAAGAAATAATAGCAGACCAGTAAGAAAGTAGCAACCTACGTTTAAGGACGATCAAAAAGAGCGTGGAATAACAGCATAAGATCTACAAACCTTGGCCAGAGATACATCCGCTAAGGCCTTCTTGCTACCCAGTGTCCTACCCAGGACTGGAGGAACTAAGGTTTAAGGTAAGAATGTGTAATGGAAACCTAAACCTACAATTCCTGAATTTCAAGCAGGTTAAAAAGAGTGGTATCCATTTTTAATAGTAGATTCCATAAAATTACTGTCTGGGAGCCTTTCAATCTAACAGGCCCTAGAGCAATAAAACCTAAATGCATTACATTAATGCCAGTTTTGTCTGTCTAATTTTCATGGCTCCTGAAGATGGAACTTCAACATATTGCCTCATTGTGTTTTAAATCACATTTTGATATCTTAGACAGACGAAAATGTAAGCTCCCCAGTTGCATATTGCATGCTTTAAAATTGAAAATGAAAATGCAGTTACCACCTGAATAATACTCGATGTTTCATGAGTACTCTGAGTCTTCATCAATTTGAGAGTCTCAAATAAAAGGACAGTGTTTGCCTTTTAAGCTTAACAACGCTCCCATTATGGCACTGTCACTTTCAAGGCTTGATTTTCAAGGAAACCATTAAGGACTTTCACTTTTGACACCTGGAATTGGTATTGATAAAATCGATATTCTCTATACGATATCAGAGGGCACCAAAAGAATATCTTTCAGTCATGGCTCTTGGTTATTTGTATGTTGTTTGTTGGTAAATTACTCCAAAACCATTAAAAAATTATTTAAGTACTTCTTTTAAAGACAATTCATCCATCTTGTACACTGCTATAGACAGTATCAAAAATCCATCATTACAGATAAATTAAACATATGTTTGGGGGACTACCAATTACGACAGAAACTGCAGTGTAGAAAAATAGCCTTTCTGCTGACCCTTTGGGTTCTGGAAATCAGTAACGCTAGTCTGTAATTTCCAAATTTCAGGCAGGACAATGACGCGGGAAAAAACCTGTGCTAAAAACATTTAATTCCCACAATCAATCAGATCTGACTAGACTTTAGCGCCCTTGGAACATTTATATCGTCCTCGACCAAAGTCCTATTTTAGTTTCACACAGAAGTTGCTTTTTTGTATGAAAACCTAAATAAGTAACCTGTACAACTTCATTAGAAATCTTCAGTGGATTTTCCAAACCCCTAAAAGCCTTGATACCATTTGGAGGAATAAGATAACAGGTTGCTTATCAATTACAAATATTCAGCAGTGGAGTATAAAAGCTCAGTACACTTTTTATATTATTGAAACATCACCTGAATTATCCGGAACCAAGTTAGGAGAAGTTGTAGAAGGATATTTGACAATACTATCGGCGGCTATTACCCACTATGGGGTGTTTTTCTCTCTCCCTGCTTTTAGAAAGATCACTACTATAAACACATATTTCTCTTAAGATTACATATGTTATATATATATATATATATATATATAATATTGGCAACATGTCACAAAGTCTGACCATAAAAAGCACTATGATTTTAATGAAAAAGGGGAAGGGGAGAACTTAAAGTAATTCTCTTCCTCTAGGCAAAAGTCAATAACTGAATTTACTAATAAATAGTGCAAACAAAATAAAAGCAATTAAAAAGTCTCAACAGGTAAATCCAACGATTTACGCAAATTAAAATAATCTTAATGAAGTCCATGCTATTTTTCTCTTTAATGTTTTTACAAAAGCCAAATTTCACATAACATTTATCACAATTAGAAAACAATAACTGAAACCGGTCAAGCTGCGTCGGTTGTAGTTGTCTTAAGCTTTTTTATTCTATTTTTGCATTTTACATTCAATTATCTATATAACCATTTATAATATATATAAATAAATTTATTTAAATTATATTTTAAATTATATAATCAGATATACGAGTAAGAAAAACACTAACTTTATTCTAATTATATGATAGCTCCTACGTTTTAAGGTGGTAGAGTACTGTTGCTGATGACATTTCATATTCATTGGTTAATATTTAAAATTATTTATATATATATAATATTTTTTAATTAAAATAAATTTATATATATACATATACATATACATATACATATACATATACATATACATATACATATACATATACATATACATATACATATACATATACATATACATATACATATACATATACATATACATATACATATACATATACATATACATATACATATACATATACATATACATATACATA